>CM032664.1:48636796-48701206 GCA_019095985.1 Streblospio benedicti | reverse complement strand
CAACTAGATTATTTGATAATAATTTGACGCCATTTTGTTTTTGAAATTTAAGGGTCAAAGGGTAAAAAAATATTTTGTCAACCACCAGATTTGAATTCAGCATACCCGAAATAGGTTAAAACACCTGTTTGACAACTGTACTAAAAAATGCCTCAGCATGTTACCTTTTCCCAAAATTGGTCCTGACTATTACTTGCATATATGTGGCCTACAGCAGCCACATTGACATAGCACCCCCACCTCACCAGTGCCAGCACCCACTACTCTACCACTAATCAAACAGAAACTTGGCCCCCCACTGTAGTAACAACACCCTATTCTGACACCACTAGTCCATGTCCTGGTAGTACCTGCCCATGTCGCCCATATACATGTACCACCGCAACTATGATTCAACAACAAAACTTGTATAGCACGGATCTAAATATCTCTACTGTCCTGACACTTCCACCCATCGTCTTTACAGCATCCAGCACAGCTCTACCAATGCCTCCCCCCACCCACCCACGCCCAACCCCCCGCTCCTGTGACAGCACCCAATCTGTCATGACCAGCCTGACCCAAAAACACGAAATTTATCTGCTGATTATAAATTACCCTACATTGCAATAGTATTTTTATGAAGGCTTGGGTTGGTAAAAATAATTTTACATGTATTTTAGAAATGATCTCTTTATAGAGGCAGTCTCGGTTGATGGTTCTAACATAGGCCATGTAGCTAAGTGGTCGTAATATCTAACTTTAAGGAGGCAGATTAATATTTGAGCACTCGTGACGCCTTTGGCGTATTTATGACGCCAAATGACTCCATGATGTCAGCCGACGTCTGCTATATAACATCGCCAATAGACAGCCAACAAGACTAGTTTGTCCAAGAAAACTATAAACTTGCACATGTACGCAGTACCATAAACGATTGCCCGTAGTCAGAGCTAGCTATTCACGTTTGGGAGGAGTTCATAGGACAAAGTGTCAAAATAGGCGTATTCGTAAATAGGTACCAAGGACTGTAAACCACAATCTCAGGATATCGAAGTTAACTTCACATATTATTATAGGGTTTGTTTTTCGAATTAAAAATACAATCGCTACACAATTGGCTAATGATACAAAATTTAATTTATTACTGTATTAGTATTAATGATAGTCATATAGTTGGTTTTATTTTATTAATTTGGTTAGCCACACCAAAACCTATGCGCTTTTAGAGAACCCCATTCAATCGACATAAGATGTTTATCATATGCTGTCATTGGCAAAATAGACATTTGGTGGTGTCCGTTACAAGATAATGACCTGTGTTGTGCATTAAATATGATTGGCCGATCACGTCGAAAGATTCCGTGATATCTTACCAGCTCCCAGTAGATGTTATCTCAGATAATCTTATCTTGTCAACTGCGGATGAATCAAAATGAAATATTAATCGAACTAATTGCACCCAAGGCTCATATTAGCTGTCTGGAGACACTACCACACACGCAGAAAGCCACTCTCTGGAGAATATGTAGTGCTTTTGCATTGACATAGTCTATTACACGTGAGTTGCGATATATCAATCATTTTAATTTCAACCGTTTGTAATTTTTAGATGTAAACACGAATACAGAATTGCCCGATACACAGCCAGTACATTGAAATACGCATTAGAACTAGACCAGAAGCTTACTTGACATGTATGCAATATCCTGTGTTATCGTCAGTTTTAATCGAAGAAAAAAGTACGTGAATACTTTAAAAAATAATATCGGTACAGACCAGTGGCAGATCCAGGGTTTCACGGCGTTTTGCGTCATTTTAACGGAGAAATGTGTGCACTTCAAAATTTAGCTGTTTCAGGATCTGGCCATAATGATGATAATTTAGGCCTGCAAGGATAAGAAGAGGCTAGCTTCCGTCAGCCACCTTCACCCTGTATATGCCACTGTAGGTTCTGAATCTTCGTCACACTCAAATTGTGACCCAATAGTAGTATGCTTTTAACTTCCATGCTTCTTGCAAAACAAATATTCACCAATAATAGTATTGTATTGTACACCAATGGGTCTTCCCGTCAACCACTGTGACTACGGCAAAGTTTGAAATGACTTATTGAGCTAAAAGTTCTTGGTTCTAACAACAAAAGCACGTGTTTAAACTGGGTCGGACACAGTACATACTTGTCCTTATCCTTGGCATCCTCACCACCTTCAGCGGGCTCCTCTGGTACAGCCTCCTGGGGATCTACTTCTTCCTGGCCGACTTCATCTTCCTGGTCGATCTCATGTTCATCATCCATAATAACGCAGGAGGTCACGTGGTTAGCAGATGGTTTATCAGGACAATAGCTAATATGACTGCTTATACACACGGTAGCTTTTCTATGAAATGGCTTGCGGTAAAAGTTGCTAGTTGTTCAATTTCACGAGAGAGCCCTACGTTCGCAATGGGCCTGCAATTCTGTATATTGTATTTTCTCCTCGATTCCGACGTCCATTCATACCGTAGGCGACTGAGAGAATAGTTTATAGCCTTGAGCTTCCAACACCATGTCCTGGAATTGTATATAGCATCCAGCCTTTCTAGACTAAACAAATATCATTTAACAACATTAAATTCACAAAGACGCCAATAATAATGTAAATACGTTCCCAAATAAATATGCGTACACAAAATGTACACGATATTGGTTTTTATATCCAGTCCATATATAGTATAGTCCATTTGTGATACAAGACGACCGTGAGGCTACGACCACAGTCCTGTTGTGCCGGGCATTGTGCTGTAATGATCGAATGAGCAGAGTTGAGTTTGCTCAGCATTGTGTTGTGGTGATTGAGGAAGTTGTGATAATGATTAGTTCTTCATGTGGCCGAGCTAATGTGTGCTCCATGCGCAGTTTTTGTACTGTGTGCGCTGCACGCCTATTGGCTGTGGTATCGCATGACCATGCTGTCGCCGTGAGTGCTTGGTTTAAAATTGTTTCCTTTTTCTTCTTTCCTTTATGTATGTTTTCATGCTCAGCATTTTCAAGTGGTCTCACGCAGATAGGTACCTCACCATACGTGGTGGACAATCTGATAAATTCTATTTTTAACATAATCATTTTGGCTGACTTGTAGTTTGACTTTGAATCAGTATGTATGAGCTACATGGATAAATCATTTTCATAGATGAATGTATTTACTAATTAGCTTTCACAGTTTTGTTTCTGATATCCTATCAACATTGATATACGGCCTACGATGGACACCAAACAATTGGCTCCATCGTAATTGTTTATAGAAACTCACTGCGTCTTGCAGCTTATTGTTATCCCTGTTGTCCTGCATCTATTTCATAACGCACCCGACAGTACCTGCTCGCCATTGAATTCATTTGCCTTCTGTTTCAACTGTTCGCAACGAATGCATTTGAACATAGACGGTCAACGCGAATCTGTTTCACATTTTATTTTGATATAATTCAGTGTTATAATAAATCCAATAACTTGTAAATTAAATGATAAGCTTGAAATAAACGACGATGGCATTTTAAATAAGTATTCACATTTCCTCTTCTTCCTAACTTGTCAATCGCTCCCCATGGAACTAAACGGTAACTAGATGGGTGAGAAATGTAGCAAATGACTATTAAAGATAAAGTGTGTACAAAGTCGTTTGTAATTTAGAGAAACAAGAGCATTTTGTACAGGCAAATTAATGTCAGTTGTTTTTACTTGAAACAAATATCTTCATTTCTGTATTATAGCAGCTTTTTTGCCTTTTTGTGATGGTGTTTGGATGTGCAAATCCTTTCCCTCTATCCAGCCTGTTCAGCAATTTTGTTCGGTAAGTGTAAAATTATGGAAATATCATTGACCCTACCCCTGGTACCCCATCCACCTAAATATTCCATTCGTATTTGGGGTCTTTATGTACATACTATATATATGCCCACACACACATCACAGCCCTCCCCTAATTAACATCCAAGAAGGCCATTCCCAGAACTGCACTTGGTGATACCTGTTCAAGGTTGCCTTCCCGTAAGTGTGTGCGTGTACGTGTAATACTCACGTGGCCGACTGGGCCTTCACCCACAGCACGTTTGCGTGTGCGTATCCCGTCGTCGTACTGCGCACTGACCGCGTGGTACTGGCCCGATGGGTTGCCATGGCAACGTCAGTATTTGTTAGTACTGTGGCGGTGATCCGTCACCGTTTATGATCCGTATGATGGAATATTTCTCATCATTTTACCACGCAAATCGTTTGTCTAATGTTCTGACACTCTTCTAGAGTCATCTTCACCAATAAAAGTCAAGTTGTACATGCACGTTATCCTCGCTATTCTATGTGTTCATTATTCGTAAATTATAACTAGAAAGAAAGGTGGCCTCTTGAATATCTGTTTTTTTTTAAAAAAAAAGTCTTTATTTGCAGTATTTTGGATACTAGAATGGGTCTACCTAAGTAATGTTTGAATTCTCTGTTTGACCAGGCATAGACAATGCCTCCCACAAGCAAACAGATAGGATGTTGATCAAGCCCTCGACCTCTGGTCATTGACAGCCATTGTATCTACTACAGGATCTCAGAAGTAGCTAACAACACCTACAAACAAACATTTTTGTCATACGAAATCAAGGAAGATACACTGTAAAGGATATACCGTAAGTGCGGGGCCCGTAAAATGTGTTAGATCAAATTTGAGACTATCAGCAGTATGTCACCTGCCCAATAGCCCCACTGACTCTCCAGCGGGGTTGAGAGAACAGGCAGCGCGTGCATCACCATGCCATGCCCCACCTACCAGCAGGGGGTTTGAAATAAGCTGTCTCGTGTTCTAAAATACAATACATAAAAGCGACAATACGACAAATACGCTACAACATGCACTCGTAGCATCCCTTCCCCTTGTCTGTAAACATGGACCAGTCAGTAAAACTGCAGGTTACATGATAAAATGGTATTGTTGTGTCACTTGCTTGAAAATGCTCGTTAGTTTAAAAAAAATTAAATCCTCATCTATATTTGTAATATTGCCAGTTCCCTCTGAATATATCCCCCTAAAATTGTTTATACTGCGATACCCATGGCTAGTCTTATTTCGAAAAGCCCGTGTCCTAATAGAGATTCTTCTATGTCATTACTTGTTTCAAATTAAGCCACATTGAATGGATATAAATCAAATACTGAGAAAATAAACTATAATCACAACTTTGTTGGAACAGACAATTTTCTTGTATCCTGTTTAAGTTCAATATCGAGTATAGATAAATAACGTTGCGTGAAATATCCTATACTTTATATTATGTGTATCCATGCACGGTGTGAATCCGGTGCTTTGCAGTATAAAGGCAATAAAGTAAGCCGATAATCCTGTTGACAAACACAGTAACGCCGTGATGCAGCCGTCTTATCTCTGCGCACAAATTTACTTATCATCAGCAAAGTGCGCAAGCGAATACGACTTCACCATGTGTAACTGCAGGCGAAATCGCAATACACACGTTTTTTTGGTGATAATTTAGTGGCAGATGCTACGGGCATTGTATTTTATTGGTACTGCTATATAATGGCATCTAACTTTAAAAAACACAGCGAGAGGCAAACCATCCATGGATCTCATTTTCCACAGGTTAATTTCGTCTGCATGTGACTCCTTGGCGTTTAGAATAACTCACAAGATTATTTGACATTTATTGGCAGCATTGAAACAGCTCCCCGGCTGTATTGTGAGAACTGCAGTCTTTTTCATCTTCAAGTTCCCATCCATTTATTATGTTTATACTTTGACAGTCATAGACAGCAAAGATAAACAACTAACACGGGGATTAATGAGGGATTATGTTAGATTATTGATGATTTTGGTGTGGGTAAGAAGTGATTACACGAGCCTTTGTCGCCTCGTGTCATCTCAAGTACGACAGGCCTAGGGTTCTGCAGTATGTCTGTCCAAATTCTACCAGCAGTTTCGGGGAGAATGATGTCAAAATCGTCAAAATATTACACATAAAACGGGAACATTTAGAATATTTAGAATTGAGTGTTAGAGTTTACCTCTATCAACCCGTGGAAGATCCAGTTTTGTGAAACATGGTCATTATGGTAAAATAACCGGGTACGCAAGTAGGAATTCAAAATGAGGTTTACACGCCAATGTTTAACATCATTTATAGGCCTGGTTTGGGGGACTCACCCTCTGCACCTCTGGATCTACTACAAGGGCATTAACATATATAGTGTTTAAAAGTAACATTGTAATTAATGCAACGTCCCTTGGATTTATCCTCCTTTACCGTTAGACCATCGAGTCACGCAGACGAATTTTGGTAGAGTAGTCTTGAATAATGTCACCATTTGAACATGTCCATTAAATGTATGGCGACATATAAATGATGCATGTTGTGCAGAACAATGGCAGCAAAGGAATGCAATCAAAGCAACGTTTTGTGTCATCAATAACATCTTGATTTGCATTCAAATGACATAACATGGCCTCAGAAACACTTGACAAGAAGTTCATTTGTTCGGTACTTCAAATGTCCACATATAAAACGGACCTATTCCTATAAAGGATCAAAGTTTTAGGAAAATCTGAACAGTCATGTTATCTATCTTTCAAATGGTCCTTGTCATAGATGTATCAAAAGACATGATACCAATGTCTTGACCCACTTGAAAATGATACTCTTGAAACGCTGTTTTATATATCAAAACATGATCTAAATGTCGTTTTGACAACGTGATACCTGTATCATTGTGAAATACAAGATGTAATTCGTTGCACTGGAGAAGACAACTTGTAAAGTTTTCGTTTTAAAGTATATGTACAACAATAAAGGTTCCTATAAAATAGGATAAATCCACATTGTATGTCTCCAACACCCCCCCACACACACACAGACAGGCCACACACACATATGTTGCTGATCAAGTGCTTGACCACAGGTGGTTGAGACTCATTGTATTTACTACTATATCTCAGAAGTATATTGTAGCTAACGATATATGAAAGCGGACGTATATAAAGAATGAGCAAAACAAGCATAATGTTAGGAACAGAATAAAGTAACATCCCTAACTATCTATGATCTTCAGCTATATTCATTGCATACAAATTTATAACATGACTATTCAAACCATCGTCTTCAGAACCCAATCAAACGTAGACATTCATTTAAAAACAAGCCTTCCGCACTCACCGCGCGCTCAGCAGGGACGCGGCGGACAGGCGCGAGCCACTGGAGCGTGGGCCGCGCGCCCGGCCGCCCAGCAGCCCGAGGTCGGTCTGCTCGCGTCGCAGGCCGCCCAGCACGCCGCCGCCGCCGCCCGCGGATGTGGCCGAGGACGGCGCCTTCTTGAGCAGCCCGCCGCCGGCGTCGGTCTGTGCGCGCGGGAGCGTCATCGCGGGGCCGCTGTGGGTGCAAGGAGACGCTGGTTATAGAAATGGTCAGTCTGTTTGCTTGTTTGGTTGTTTGGTTGCTTATTTTTTATATAAGCTCCAAATGTAATATAAAGAGGCCAACGTTACAATGTGACCAATATTGGTGGAGCCAAACTTTCTTAAAGAAACCACCTCGTTATTGAGACCACTTGAGCTCCTCAGCTCAGGTGGTTTGTACAGAGAGGTTCTGCTGTGCGGTAATATTACTTGGGGCAGTAGGTTTGTCCACCGATGAGGCGTTCATTCTTACTTAACCATGCCCATTTCTTGGTGCCCAACAGCAAACAGCGGTAAACTACTCTCCACTGTTAGACCGTAACATATAACCTACCGTAAATTGTGATCAGCCTCCCAAAAATGGTTTAGCTGCCGTAAAATGTAAACAATCAATGATATCTGACAGCGGATTTAACTCCGCTTTTACCCCCCCCCCACTCTTTTCGTGTACCCACATATCTACTGTGCACCTAGAGAGTTTTAAAATGATACAAAAAATGGTATTTCTACCACCATCCTGGCCAGATCCAGGCCTTGTCATAGTGCGATCCCAGGTGGCGTCACATGCCGATTTTAAGTGTGACCGGGTACCACACAGAGACGCGAACTTGAACCCCTTGTTTCTCGACCACAAGCCATTTTTATTAATGCCAGTGCCACCATCCTACTGCAGAGAATAAGACACACGAGATTTTCAAGCGTGATCATAATTTACGATGGTCACATTTTGCGGCAACCAGTCCATATTTATGTGTTGTAGTAACATTTTACGTCACCGTAAATTATGGCCGATCATAATTTACTTTGGTTAGAATTTACATTCTTACACAACCCTTGTAGCACATGGTCATGGCCTTCATTTGTGAGTTAACGCCCCCTCCCCTTCCAAATACTGTCTACAATATCTTCTTTGACGTTTGGCATTGATGAGTTGAGCTTCACGTTCAGAAACAATACGTGTCCTTCAACGTGCAGTTCACTAGTCACGGCATTTTATCAAGTCGGCAGTTTTCAGTGATGATAGTGATGTAGACAACACAAAACATAACGCACGCGACCACTGTGATTTACAGCGGTTTACATACAGAGATCTAATAGTGTCCATGTATAATTATCATCGTCGGTCTACGCGAAACTCTTCTATGTTCTACATACACCATTGTTGCAATAGCTTTCAATAACCTGTGAATTGAATAGTAAGTCCAATAGAGATGAGGATGACTGATTACATTTACACATTGTGCTTATACGCTAGTTTCCACTGTACACATCATTATAGGTACACTTACCAATATTAGTCCATTTATTATACTTATTTAGAAATGGAACTGAGAATGTGTGCATTTTAAATGTTAATCTTCTGCATATTGATATCACTTTCTTTAATATCCTCTCAATGTTACTCATTGTTTGTATTTCCAGCGAAACTTGTGAGCACGTTGGTTACTTGTCGTTTTTGCGCTGTGATTGTGTGCAGAAGCATGAGCATTGTGTTGACATATGAAACGCATGAAATAAACCATATCATAAATAGCACATAAGCATATCTCCATTAAATAAACAGTGTACATTTCTGGCACATATTTGCACGCACCCGTTCCCCGGCTGGCACTCTCAATATAATACAGTTGGTGACAGGTTTGTTCTCCTTTTATGAACGGAGACTGTGTATAAATCGGACATAAACCATTTTCTTTCTAATAACCGCAGGTGACATGTGTTTCTGCTCAACATGTGCAAATAGGTCCTCAACAAATAACAGCTACGTATCTCATCACTCTTTCCAAAATCGAGTAGTCTGACTGTATTGAAATACAAAGAGAGCTCATTCAATAAAGATATATATCAACAATGATAATAAATCTTGTCTCTGTAAATATCTATGTGAGTGAAAATATTTGAGTTGCATATTTTCAAGGAGAATGCCATTGTTGAGCGCCTAAGCACTGGGAATGATAAATGTAAGCATTGGAACAAACAAAATGAACAAAATGAATGAAAGTGTACATATCGACAAAATCAAGCACAATGTTAACCGACTTAATAATGGGTATATCCAACACATACACACGATACTTCTATTCGATATTCTGAAAAACATAATCTAATATCTTACGTGTTTCCCCGAAGAAATCATGGTGCATATATAAATTGATTGAGTAATATGACTTTACCCATAATGCAGTGCACATTAACACAAGACTCACCTGGTAGTGTCTATGAATGGCCCGTTACTGATGATAATTCCCTACCATGAGTCCATTGTAATCCCAAATAGCGTATCCGTATTCAAAATCTATAACCACCGGCATGTGAATCTAAGGAAGATCTAGTACAAAGGTATCCAAACCTCCAAAATCACAAATCCATTTCCAAATATGTCCATGCACAAATTTGGAATATTGATGAAATTGTAAAACGTGAAACAGACAGTTCACATAACATGTGTTGCTATATCAGTGAATAGAAAGCTAGGCCTAATCAACGCGGCATCTTATCGGCTATATCCACTTACGTTCCCTTCACAAATGTTCGAACAAAAGCAATACCACAGGCGGCAATAGCCCACTGATAACTCAGTTTGACATTTCAACACTGTGATATATTTGGCAAAATGATTCCCTTTGAGAGTTTTGAATCCATTCATTCCTGCCTTTCTTTCTCAGCTGCCAATTACGTAGTCGCCACTAGTGACATTTACATAGCACCTGAACTCAAACATACTAGACTTTTATGTGTATTGACAGATAATTATTTACAATGTCTTCCTTTAACTCATACTAACAATTGGTATTCATAGCTATAGAATTGCAACCAGGATTACTTCGGTGAAAGGCAGCCTAGTGACATACACACTTTTTTGCTATTTTCATTAGAGAAAAGCAGGGTGGGGGTATATTAAAGACCAAAACAAGATAGGAAATTTACCATAGCATGGACTTCGCTAACGTCACCCAACTAAAAAAAATGTGAGGTGTTCACATCAGTGAGTTGTGTACATTGGTGAATGGTGCAGTAGACTATATGGCCTTATGCGAATACACAACGCGAACTACAATTATATGCTATCACGATAATCACGGTAATCCGTTGACACGTTATAACAGTCCTATAGCAATTATCTCATCGACCGGCCCATTGCTTACACTAGGAATACATCCAGACTTTTAAATCATTGTCTAAGAGAATCACCACTACGTTGACATGTTGACAAGACTTTGGTCGCAATGTTCTGTTTATTGTTTGTGGATCCACATTACTGTATTTGAGACCACTTGAGGCGACACCTGTGGAGTGTGTATTCTGCAAGCTAGCGTCTGCCGTCATGGAAGAAATGCTGTGCCAAAATAATGACAGACTTTAAAGTAGTGGTGGGTATTTATCAAGACAATGAACAGTACAAGTACATGCACTTCCATTCAGCCTGGGGCTGTCAAAACATCATAGTGCAGTGATATATAACTTACCAGTGAAAAAACACTGATCCTACAATAACAATGAGACCTAAAACGTGTACCTCACTGTGGAGCACTGGTGAAAGACGTAATCCACGTACTGGCGCAGTGATGGTGTAGATTCACAAAGCTGATAATCTCCCGGGGTGTTTAATCCCACGATCAGCTGCAAGAGGCGCTGAGAGGCCAGGCGACCTCCTCGTCACGGCCTGGCCCACCCCAGGAGGGATTAGTGCGCACTTGTCTTCACGAACACCACTTGAAACGTGATAGTCCATTATCGGCCTGCACTAAATACATAATAGAGTGTAAACAACTAAAATGTCCATTTAACCTGTACTATGTAGATTTGATGCGAATCTAGTGAAAGCGAGGTCGTAGTTGGGAATGCAGTGGATTCTGAGTTGCCTACTGTCTTCACCACCCGACCAGCAGACTTATTGCCTCAATTGCCTGATCCGGGTTTGTTAGATGAGTTGTGATGTTGTTGGTGAAGTTTATGAAAGTTTGAGAAATCTCATGTTCAATCTCAATAGACCGATCTAAACAAAGGAATGATAAACTGCAGTCATATGTAGACTATTTATGTTCAATGCAAAGGTGACAGCCTTAGTTGATGAACAGAGCATGCAACATATATTATTTAGTTCCGCCAAAAGTGTTTTACTGTTACCATCCACCACATATCCCTGTTCCTGCGCATGTCTTGGAGGTGTCGTCTGTTCTAATAGTTGTTTACACGGATTCATGGATTATGTATTATGTTTGCGTGCTGCCGACGATTTTTATTTAGTGCAAATATTATCGAATTTAGATTGCTTGTACTCTCCCCTCCAAGTTTTGTGTAGTCTTTAGGGTTTTGTTTGTAAGCCATTGATGAGTTTCTTTATGTCAAATATAAGCCGCGTGATAGAATACTGCCAATGTCTATTTTTGATTATATAGTACTTGAAATCAAATTTTAGGTGTCGATTTAGATTACAAATCACAGTTGGTTACTTTAAAAAATACAATCAGATATTTTTAAAAACACCCTTTAAATTCAAATCTATAAATACTACTTATACGTCAATAAAATACAATGTAGTCAAATACATAATGTACGCTTAAATCTTTATAGTATTTCTCATATTGTTCTCTGTTGACAATTTATCTGGTCATATATTCTGACCGAGCACAAAATAACAACCTAGGAAGAATTAGAGTGCATCATGTAATTTATCATTTTAAATCAATAGTGTGCGAATTCGATCTTCCTATCTGTACAACTTACGTTACTTAGCTACCACCTTTCGGCTATCATTACAATAAGGCTATATCTATTGTTCATACTCTATGCAGCAGTTGTATTGAGTTGCCTATGTATAAACACAGTCTAATGTGTAATGTCTGGGTTTTATCCACAAGCGCATTTGTATGTTTGTGTAGGTATATGACAGCATGACAACACCGATATAGTTATGTTAGATTAATGTATGATACAGATGTGTTTATCATGATATTCACACGATGAATAACAAACGATATAAAATTTAAAAAGATAAACTAGATCAAAAGTACTCAGAGAGCACAGCGTCGGTAGAACTATGTTTACTTGGCAGTAAATATGTTTACTTTGCAATCGAAACATATTAAAGCAGAGAGTAGGCTTATTTGAGGTGTGAATCACCATACATCTACATGTATGTTATTGACAGTGGAAGGGAGGAGCTTTCTAAACATGACTATAGTAAATATCTGTTGCCACTGAGTCGACATTGTATTAGTGACGCTGCACTCTCTGAGCACTTTTAATCTAATATAACCATTTTGCCGATTTGATAGTCATGTTGCAAACAGTATTGAAACTATTGCCGAAAAATTACTCCCTGGAAGGTAAACTTTATTTGGCAAAGTGCCAAAATTGGACAATGTTGATGTTCAGTATGCTTGTAAGCATTGCACATAGTTCGAATGTTTTCTTCGAACCATTAGCAAAGCTCTTGTGGAAAGGTTGAATATGGATAAAATATGGCCCTGTTGAAAGCACACTTTTATTGTCAAAGTGCCCAAAACCGAAGCACACTCGTACCGCATAGTTCTGTAAGGTTTGAAAAAAATTGACTCATCAGTAAATGCTGTAGCTTGTGTGGAAACATATATGCATAAATACGTAGATAGATAGACAGACATATAAAAGAAACAAACACAATGCTCTTGCTTCAGTGGAAGTGACTCAACAAAAACGCGTATTCTCACTTGTGACTGTTGACATGAATGCTGGATAATCGCTGCATGTTTCTTCTCCAGAAACTTCAATGCAAACATACTTTTAATAATGTTTGTAATATGTTCTTGAATGTGTGGTATACATTGTATGCACGTTATTCACTGTAGTCATTAGTAGTAATAAAAACATAAATCTAGTTTTGAAATATCTATTATTTGATAATTACATTTCTTCCCATAAAAAGCTCAAACATATGAACAACAGAAAAGTTAATTGTAAAATAATACACCTAACAAGTTAAAATAGACAAACAATATGCAAAAAATCAGACTGCTGTATAGATAATTGTTTTCTTACAATTATTTTCGTTTCAATATTTTTTTCTGTTATTTTAAAATTATGTATAAATCATATTTAACATCACGTGGATTATTTGCATGATTAACTGAATTATATGATAATCAACAGGATAAACCTTCAAATTTTTGTCAAACATGACATGATAGATATAACAACCAAGTAGACATTACACCTCATATGAAGCTACTGTAGTCTAGATATTTAGAATTTTCAAAGTTTTTAACCGTAAATTCATTGATGTCAAACCATGCCTTATAATAAAAAATAAAACAAAAACCATTAACCAAAAGAACCAACATTTCTTGTTGGCCAACTATGACACCAATGACCTAGATTGTTTCCATGTCTTGACATGGGCAGCACCACATCTCACAATCAAAGCTTATATCTAACAGTTTTGATGAAAACTGAGATTTACTATGTATATTTCACCATTGGTATAGAGAATTACAACAGTTTCTCTGCCCTATTTCCAAACATATTTCATTACTTTTGAATTGACATGCTATGGTGTGCATGAAATCGTTTCTTATAAACATTCCTCCCAACGATCGCTGCAATCATAATTTACAATTTTTAATATATGAACAACAGAAAAGTAAATTGTAATGTAATACACCTAACAATTGAAATTAGAACAAAAAAAAACAATATACAAAAAATCAAACCACTGTATGGATATTTTTTTTCTTGCATTTATTTTTGTTTTATCTTTTTTTTCTGTACTTTAGAACTATATATAAATCATATTTAAGAGCACAGGAATTATTTGCATGATTAACTGAATTATGATAAGCAAAAGGATAAACCTTCAAATTTTTGTCAAACATGACATGATAGATATAACAACCAAGTAGACATTACACCGCATATGAACCTACTGTAGTCTGGATATTTAGAATTTTCAGAGTTTTCAACCATAAATTCATTGATGTCAAACCATGCCTTATAATACAAAATAAAACAAAAACCGTTAACCAAAAGAACCAACATTTCTTGTTGGCCACCTGTGTCACCAATGACCTAGATTGTTTCCATGTCTTGACATGGGCAGCAAAACATCTCACAATCAAAGCTTATATCTAACAGCTTTGATGAAAACTGAGATTTACTATGTACATTGCACCATTGGTATAGAGAATTACAACAGTTTCTCTGCCCTATTTCCAAACATATTCCATTACTAAACAAATACATTTTTGAATTGACATACTATGGTGTGCATAAAAGCGTATTACAAACATTCCTCCCAACAAACACTGCCATCATAATTTACAATGTTTTGATATAAAAAGTAAATTGTAATACATTACACCTAACAATTCAAAATAGAAAAAAAACAATATACAAAAAATCTGACTGCTGTATGGATATATTTTTTTAACATTTTTTTTGTTTTATCATTTTTTTCTGTATTTTAGAGTTATATATGAATCATATTTAACAGCACATGGATTAATTGCATGATTAACCTAATTATGATAAGCAAAAGGATAAACCTTCAAATTTTTGTCAAACATGACATGATAGATAAAACAACCAAGTAGACATTACACCGCATATGAACCTACTCTAGTCTAGATATTTAGAATTTTCAAAGTTTTTAACCGTAAATTAATTGATGTCAAACCATGCCTTATAATAAAAAATAAAACAAAAACCATTAACCAAAAGAACCAACATTTCTTGTTGGCCACTTGTGTCACCAATGACCTAGATTGTTTCCATGTTTTGACATGAGCAGCAAAACATCTCACAATCAAAGCTTATATCTAACAGCTTTGATGAAAACTGAGATTTACTATGTATATTGCACCATTGATATAGAGAATTACAACAGTTTCTCTGCCCTATTTCCAAACATATTTCATTACTAAACAAATACATTTTTGAATTGACATACTATGGTGTGCATGAAAGCGTTTCTTATTAACATTCCTCCCAACAAACGCTGCAATCATAATTTACAATTTTTGATATATGAACAACAGAAAAGTAAATTGTAATGTAATACACCTAACAATTTAAATTAGAAAAAAAAACAATATAAAAAACATCAAACCACTGCATGGATATTTTTTTCTTGTATTTATTTTTGTATCATTTTTTTCTGTACTTTAGAACTATATATAAATCATATTTAAGAGCACAGGAATTATTTACATGATTAACTGAATTATGATAAGCAAAAGGATAAACCTTCAAATTTTTGTCAAACATGACATGATAGATATAACAACCAAGTTGACATTACACCGCATATGAACCTACTGTAGTCTAGATATTTAGAATTTTCAGAGTTTTCAACCGTACATTCATTGATGTCAAACCATGCCTTATAATAAAAAATAAAACAAAAACCATTAACCAAAAGAACCAACATTTCTTGTTGGCCAACTGTGACACCAATGACCTAGATTGTTTCCATGGCTTGACATGGGCAGCAAAACATCTCACAATCAAAGCTTATATCTAACAGCTCTGATGAAAACTGAGATTTACTATGTATATTGCACCATTGGTATAGCGAATTACAACAGTTTCTCTGCCCTATTTCCAAACATATTTCATTACTAAACAAATACATTTTTGAATTGACATACTATGGTGTGCATAAAATCGTTTCTTACAAACATTCCTCCCAACAAACACTGCCATCATAATTTACAATTTTTTAATATATGAACAGCAGAAAAGTAAATTGTCATACATTACACCTAACAATTCAAAATAGAAAAAAAACAATATACAAAAAATCCGACTGCTGTATGGATATATTTTTTTTAACATTTTTTTTTGTTTCATCATTTTTTTCTTCTTTAGAGTTATATATGAATCATATTTAACAGCACATGGATTAATTGCATGATTAACTCAATTATGATTAGCAGAGTGATAAACTTTCAAATTTGTATCAAACATGACATGATAGATAAAACAACTAAGTCGACATTATTCCTGATATGAACCTCACAGTATTCTAGATATAATTTATCATTTCGAGCATTTACAACTGTATATTCATTAATCTCAAGCCATTCCTTGTAATTAAAAGCAAAAACAAATAACTAACCAAACGAAGCTTCAAAAAGGTTTAAAGCTCTATATTGACATGCAAAAGATAGCTTACTACAGAATTTAACTATGAAAGAACCTATGCTTTTCGTCTTGTTGTTACTTGTTAAGTCACATTTCTAATTGACCAACAGTGGCACCCATGTCCAGAACGTTTTCCATTTCTTGACTTGGCCAGCACCATATCTCTCAATCAAAGCTTATATCTAACAGCTCTGATGAAAACTAAGATTTACTATATTGAGAATTACAACAGTATCCCAGCCCAATCCCCTAATAATTACTAAAAACATCGGATTTTGATAAAATTTGGAATAACGAATTTGTCGGAGTGGGAATTTTGGAATTTCAGAAATTTCCTACACTTAAGACTGATGAGATTTTCCCCTCTTGATGGTGATTTTCTGCCTCAGCCTCTTGAAAATGCTTTTCTTTGTCTCCTTATCTTCAGGGATGATCTCTACCTTGTCATTGAGGTCGATATCTTCAATTTCTTCATTGATTTCAACCACAGTTGGAGCATCGCCTAATATACAAAGCACGCCATGAAATAGATATACAGATATGAGTTAAAATTTAGTATTCATTTTATACGGTGTAGGTTCATTCTTTACTTAAAGAATGTATTCTCCGTCTGTGAATAGGCCGTTGTTCATTAATACCATCTTAAATGTTAAGTATTAAGTTTTAGACAAATAGGCCTAGAGAGAAGGCTTATAACTCATAAATACAGCGTTTACATATACATCGCACTGTGTTGAGTTTTGCATGTATATTAGTGTCTAATAGAAAATAGCCTCAACCCTTGGTGCACTCTGATGAAAGTCATTTCTAAAACGACTCACCCAGTATCAACTAACTTAGAGTCATGAGACTGATACCAAAGTCCCACCTAATAATATATACAAGTACAAATAACTGTTAACAGCTAGTTTGTCATTTCGTCCACCCAAAAGAGAGAGAGCATGTGTAAATGAAAGTCAATGTCATGGTGGTCAATGATTTCAATTCAGTATGAGTAATGATGTATTGCTAATGTTAACACACTAGAGGCAAATTGCATACCTGCATTTGCCCACACTTCTTCTTCACTATCCACACGGACGGGTGGTCTCCCCTCGTCTTCATGGTCCCCTGCACCTTCAACTGCACCCTCTCTCTATAGTCGTCCACATCGCAACAGCAACAGCACAAGGAGCAAGTAACAGCAGCAGAAGCAACGCAGGTGAAGTAGCAGCGACATCAACAACAGCAACCAATCAACGGCAGACACAGCAGCGAAGAAGGAGCAGCACCAAAACAGTAGCGTACCAGTTGTTAATATAATTTTCAAAAATTCTAGCAATATGAATGTAATGCGTAAAGAATACAACACACGGACCTACTAACGGACCTACGTAATAACCCTAGCATGATAATAACGCGTGAGGTATGATTTCCAGTAGATACAGATATTGTTTAATGCTCATTTGTATATCTACAAATTTGGAAAGTCGGCTGAACCCATTCAAATCCTTAGAGAAAATCACATATATCTCTGGGATTGTGTTGAATAAGCAGAATCTTATGTGTGAATGTACCGCTGGTAAAGCAGGATGGCTGAACCATGCATTCGTATTATGAAAAAAAAAGAACTATACAATGGATACATTGATATATAGATGTTATTGTAGCCCTGTTATTTGGTAGTTCAGTACTAGTGCAGTCCCACTACCCGTCATTGGTCGCTTAATCTTTCACGTTCTCACAATCAAAACATTGATGCATCACTATTTTCAGTACGATTGGAGATGATACTACATACAGCAGGGGAGAGTTAGACAATGTGCAAATCACGACCGTGCCTGGTTCCATTATTTGGAATGTCAAACCATCGCAATACAGGAATAAACAATGTACTTGTGTTGCTGTGCTCTCAGAACAATCTTGATCTAGTTTGGCAAAGTGCTTTGATATGGACACAAGTGAACGTCTCCAGTTATGTAGGCATTGTGTTCGATTTGGACGTCATTTCTAACGTCATTTTCCAAATTGTATCTAAACAACATAATATACCATATCAAAAGATGCAACAAGGACTTTACTTTGGAGATGAAAACAACGTCGAATAAAATCAAAATACATCATTCTCACATTATTTCCTATATGGAAAATATACACTACCTGCATTTGAAGCCATTCATCATAGAACTGGCCGAGTCTTTTCAAGGCCCCGTCTGTGTAGCGCTCCAGACGCCTTGCGTTCCTCACTATAACGTAGTAATCAAAGCTAAAGCCCCTGATGATTAAATCCATTAAACGGCATACTGTCCGATAACGGACATGCATATAAAAGGTATATTTGTATTACAGGGTGAATAAAGTCGACATGTGTTGAACAAGAAATATAAAAACTTAAAATCAATGAAACACACCAAATGAGTATGCTTCGCCAATGGGCAAACATTAATTAGGTAAAGAGAAGTCTTACTATATCTCCATCATTTTACACAATGCCATGTACCCTAAAAATTGTTATAACTTTTGTCACGAATTTTCTAAAGAAGGGAAGAAAGAAAGAGAAGTCTTATACTTCCAGGGGGAAGAGGGAGGGCAAACCACCGAGTTCTGAAAATTACAGCCTCCCCCCTCGCACCACCAAAACATTTTATCTCACCCTTTTTGTAAAGTATATCTAATATTACGATTTTGACATATAGAGACACACAATTTTGTTATAGGATGTACAAAAAGTCTTTGTTTTTTGTACGTTTGTGGAATTTTGTAATATTTGTCTGGCAGACCCTCTGCCTTGGTCTTGCACCATTACAAGTAATAAACCCTGTACTCATGTTTCACGGGAAGCTCATTTTGGCTAAGTATTTTAATGACATACATGTGATATAACTATTAGTTCTGCTTTTGTTTTGCCTCTTTTGAATTCAATTTAAAGGCGCACTGCTGTACTTGTTCTCTATGCTTGTGAAAATCATGGTCTGCAGAAATATTAAAAATTGTACATTATAACATATAATTTTACCTATATAAAACGTTGTTGTACTCAGATTCATTACTGTCAGTACTTACTCTTCACAAACCACACCACCGGTGCCGAATTCCTCACTGCACTGCTTACATAGGCTTTGAAATGTTGCCATCTAGCAGATATTACACTTCGGATGCGCAGGAATCTCTGGTAGACAGAATCCAACCATATCTCAATCCTCGTAGGCTCCATTTGAATAGAATGAATTGATATTCTCTTTTAATCTCAACAGACAATTTTCTTGCCGCAGCTTTCAAACAGGAATCTGATACCAAATGTTGAAAGCTAATTAAGGAATAAATCAGTTGCAGAAAAATTTGATTTTTCTTTATTTTGATTTAATTGATTGTTTAAATCACAGCTAATTCAAGAATATTTGCAAATAGTAGCACTGAACAAGCAGACTCTAGTCACAATGTTGATATACGTATCACGTAACCTATGGATACGTTCGTTACGTTGAACGCATTTGTTTCTTTTTTTTAGGTCTGGTGATATCACTCGAAATCATTTTGAAATGCTTGGACAATAAAACATGTCTACGTATGAGGAAATTATCGTAGTTAAAGTTATCCAGCATATAGTTCACCATTTATGTTTTAGTAAAGAGAAGAACGACCACTCACACGATTCATAGATACTGTTATCAATAGATGTGTGAACTTGGTAATTATTAGCGCTAATTAATGCCACTAAACAAATGCTCTATGAAAAAGTCTATAACCATATGATTACTATATATAGCACCCCCGATCTTGAGTTGAATTATATAATCTACAATATAATATAAGCCACAAAACACAAGATGATTACTGATTGATTAAGACTTGTTAGGATTAGAGGTGTGAACACCACACACAAGTGACAGATCCAGGTATGATGGATTTTGTTTTCTTTTTTCACTAATTGCAGTTTTTTGCTGTGGCTAACAAGAAAAAGAAAGTCATAATATTTGTTACAATTGCCCCTTTTCCAGAGTATCAAAAAGTATATTTAAGTTGTAATAATAATCATATCATGTGGAGAGAACCAAGTCATTACTTTCAAATAAGTTATGCGGAATATCAGGGGAAATAATGGGATGTTACGAGCCCATGTATGTTTTCATGCAGGCGGTAGATCTACCTCGAACGACTGTCCTGATTTTGGAATGGATTATGTCTGGGACTTGATATAATACGTTGAAGACACTCATGTAGACACCGTGATAGCACTAGCCTCGTTCATCCAGACTCTCTTTCGCTTCTGAGAGAACTTACAACAAGGTCTGGTTGATTGAGACTACGATAGTACGTTTGTTTTCAAACGTTCCACGTGTAATGTTTCCAAAGACATGGCGAACGATATACGTTTGCGGGAACGAAGAAACAAATTTGTTATATTATAAACTACGTGAAATTAGTACCATTTATTTGAAAAAAGACAAAAAAATGAACTGATACACCATGTCTGGTCATCGAGGTTTTTCGTGGTCCTACAACATCCCCGAGTTGCAAACTATCCGACAAAATGATGCAAAAGAAAATCCTCCTATATACCAATGTAGGATTGAACTTATGATATGAGTAGCATATAGACTCATATGGGCAATTTATAGACTAAATTAACCTCTGTGTCTCTGGAACCAAACTTACGAGTACTAGTAAGAACTACAAAGCTGAATAGATTCTACGTTCAGGCTCATGGTTGCCTCCGAATTCTTCATTTTTGTCTTTAGACTATAAATTGCCCCCTGGGATTAGACCAAGATTTCCAAATCATTCAAATAATCACCTGTTATTGGTCACTCAATAGTGCATACATTCATTGTTACAGCGCAAAACAGGCGTGCGTGGGGGACATGCCTGGGTCCCAGTCACCCATGGTCTCCGCGAGAGCAGGCCATGGATAGTCCGAGGAGGACGGCGGAGGACACACTGAAGACGCCAAACCGTATGTACAGCACATCACATGCTTGTTTCATCCCAGCGAATCGGGCTCTGTTCAACTTAACGATTCATGTGATCATTCCTCAAGTTTTAATGTTAAAACATAGGCGTAAAGGTTATCCTTTTAGTTACCTTCGCAGCACCCATTTGCCTGGTAGAAAAAACAACAACAAAACAAATACAGTTTCTGTATTTTTAAATAGCAAGCCAAAGCAAGATATCTACATTGATATGGTTATTTTTTCCATTTTGTCTTACACAGGTAACACTGTCCGGACATCTCTGTTTTGCGGTAATGAACACGTCATCTCGTCAGAAGCATGTGGAGCTGTTTCCATCAATGTGAAAACTGACAACAAAGCCTGTTACGACGAAAACAGTAAATTAGAATGGTCTCTGGAAGAAAGTGAACATTCAGACAATATAGATGACGATGATGAGTACATCTGTGGTGAAAATGTCTTTTCTGATGATGATGACGATGAAGAAGAAGTAAAAGCAGATGATTCAGATACAGAATCAGATATATCAGACTATCAAGCTGGGGATAAGTGTAGACCTTCACACAAGGTGAATGTGTCTGCTCGGGACTTCAAAACTCGCGTGAAAGAACTTAAAAAATCTATCTTGGACAAGTTAAATGCGAAATTGGCACTTCACTATGGCGATGGTGAAGCGGCATTTGGTAAAAGTAAGAACATTGTTGAGGGAATTCGAATTAATGTGAGAGAAAAGAAGCAGGACCATGAAATGTCTGCTGATCCCGAAGGGGAGAACAACGAATCAGGGTGGATGTTGTGCGATCTTTAATCACTCCCATTGCTAATACTACATGTTTTTTGCTATGAATGTAAAATTATGTTGTGACAGCAGAACTGTTGATTGTAATTTATTAGCGAATGATTTTTATGTTTTATTTTGTGCTTTCAAGTATATTTTCTCTATATTTTGATTTATGGATATAAAGTACTTCTTGGTATCAACACAAAGACTTCCTCTCTATATGTGTAGACTTAAATGTGCATGGTCATCATCCAAGACACTGATAATGTACTCAGAAGAGATCTGAATTTCTAATGGTTGTAAATTCGTGCTTTTGTTTCATAATAAGATAATAAATTGATATCATTGTATTTATAAAATAATCCAAACACTAAGCCTTAAGCTTGTGGTTCTCGTTAAACAAGCTATGATATAAAGAATTACAATGTACGATACATTTGAATACAGACGCAGACATGGTTTCTGTTTAATGCCCCCCCCCCCGCCCCATAATATATGAGGTCAACAGCTTTGAACTTTTAGAATGTTATAGTAAAAAACAACAGAAGTTTACATGCGTGTTGAAAGAGGGGCGGGGAGGGGGGGGGGGCTATATAGCCTGGATGAATATCCATTCACCATTTTCTTTCTCAATCACCAGTCACCAATGCAGTTCATCGTCTCACCAATAACCAGGAATTGTAATCAAATAAGTTGCATCACATTTCACACCCGTAAATGCAGGCAATATCCCCAATTCAGGCTCAATATTTAGGGCAAATAACCAATCACCACTCTGTATAATATCGGCGTGTGGCACACCAGCTTTCAGCAGGCCTTGGTATTCAGGTTGTCAATCATGGCCCTTAATTGTAATGACCAGATCACCAGTCCAACAATTGGTCCCATCACACTTCACATACTTAAATGCAGACAGTTCACAATTCAAATTCAAGATTTAGGGCATATCACCAATCACATTTTTGCTATATGACCCCCTCTTTTGAAATAGGGAGGGCATTTTCTATTCTCGCCTAATTATTCAATTCACACTTTATTGAAAATAAAGAAGGTATTGAAATACTACTTTAATAAAATATAGACAATGTGAAATATATTGCCGTTAATATATATAAGCAGTTAATATATTGAAGCAAGGCAAAATGCAAAAAGACTGTACAACCAGAAATGGAGTCGTTATGAATATTTTTTTATACAACTTGTTAGACATGTATCTATTCATATTGTATCAAACACTCACAAATCTAATAAGACGTTTATTGTGTTGTAATATTGCAAATACAATAATTATAAAATTGATATTTTTACTGTTAAAATAAATTAAATATTAAGAAACTAAGAAGATTATTAGAAACCCCAGGTACATTATACTTTGATTCTAACGTAATCGCGTGGAACGATGTTACTAGTGATAAAAACTGAATGTTGTGGAATGCTGTTAATTTAACAGCTTAGGTCTGTTCATATGTAAAGATCGTTTTGAAAATTTGCTATAAGCATTATTAGGGCTTTAGAACAATAACGAAACTCAACATCGATATAAGGCAGGATAGACAATGAACACAGTAAATGCGTTACAAAATACGGACCAGAAGAGCCATACAACAAACGTGAGCTGGCCCCTCGTGAAGTACGCCCGGGCTGTGGTCAGGGAGGCAACAGCTGGCCCGGAGGCTGCGGTGGCTGGTGACGGACAGCCGAAACCCAACGAGGAGACATGGCAGGTATTGAATGGTCAATGCACCAGTAAGTTTTATATCAGCAATATCATCTTAACTTAACTTCAACAGGTGAGTGGATTACATATCGTACGTGGGTCTATTTTACTATCTGCATACATAACAGCACCGCTTTTAAGAAATAATTTATAAACATGAATTTTGAAGGGTGCAGTGGTCTGCTACCAAGTCAATTTGCTAGGTAAAAGTCCATAACTAGAGGAAACGCTAGATCTGTTGTCATGTAAATTGTGGTGTAGTCTATGCTCAGCTACCTGTTTTCCTATTTTATGGGTCCGCAATGATCCCTTCATTTCTTACCTTGCCATATTGTATTTTTATTATGTCTGCTGGATGACAGAATACTATATATTCGCAAATAATATCTAACATACCGCACCACACAAGCTTGAAGCCCCAGCATCCTCTGATGGGGTTGTAAGGGTAGGCATATACAATATTTACTATATATAAATGCCATTGTTCTTTCAGCACCATCAGGGAGATGGTCTCAAGCTTCTCCTCACCACCAACCACCATCTGATGGTCATGTCACAAGGCAAAATACTGGTACTTGTAAAAGCAGATGACATTTTTTAAAAGATTGTTGTTTTGCACATGTCATGTGTATGACTATTTGATAACAAATTCTTGGAGTATATATTCAACTCCTCTGTTCCATTGTAATTCTTTATCAATTGTGATGATTATGCCTTGTAAATTTCTAGGAGAATGTGTCTCTGTGGAATGCCTCTGATTGGCTGAAAGGAGTGAGAAAAGGCGATTCAATGATGATTATATCTAAGAAGAAGGTAAGATGTTCTAGTGTTGTATGATACTGTAAACCGTCTTTATGAAATTTTAAGACTAATATTTTACTTCGTGTTTATGTGATGCTCATAACTTTATGTAAAATGTCTAAATGCCCTTACAATTATATTTAAGCTGAATTAGATCAGAAATTTTATTGTGTATCTGGAAATTTTGTAATATTGCATGTGTAGTAAATTTACAGTTTCTTGATGGCTTATATCAATGTTACCAAAACAAATGTCTAAAGTTTAAAGGAGGGTTTATATCTAAACCATACTCAAACCCATAGATTTGTTTTTTCAGGACCAACATTATAAGTTCCGTATGAAACTCGGTGAGGCACACGGAGGGGATGGCATAAAGGCATGCAGTCACTGCTTCCTCAGACTCTCTTCATACTTCCCCATCAGAAACCTCAGCATTGTGGATGACAATCCAACCGTGATGACAGCCACGCCACCTACAGAACAGGTGAGAACATTTTACTCGTAATATAATAGTTCTTACTACAGAAGAGTTATAGTTAAACCATAGATCATTGATCGTAATGATACCCATTTCTGATTCTATGGCAATCGATATAATTACCCTTGTGTATGGGATCCAAGGTCAAAACCCTTAAGCACTCGAGGTTCTCTGCATACATGCACAAGTAATCAGCTCTGTTTTAACTTTGCCCTATGTCCTGTTTGTAGGAGTCTGCTGGAGCAGAGTGTGTTGGCTCTCTGGCCCAGGCCTTGATCACAGGTGAGGACCTGTTCACTCGTCTGCCCACTGCTGTGACAGACAGCTGCCTCGTCGCACCAGAAACCATACACAGCCTCCTCAAGCTGTGTCTCACAGATGCCAACTTCCCTGCTTTTGTGGCACAGGTATGGCCATATTTTTACTTAATTCATCCCCCAAAGAACTGATGAGACAGGCAGAAAAGCCAATTCAGATACTTACCAATCCTACGTGCATGTAAGCAATATAGAGCAGACATTGCTTACTTCATGCCATTACGCTCATATGTTACATACGTTAGGTGGGCGCTTTCATCATCTACAATCATCTACATTATCATCCTTATTTTTAATAACTTTTTGCCAACATGTGCATAAATATTGTTATCCTTATAGGTGGAACAAGGCTTGAAGAAAATTGAGAAAGATGGATAAACACACAGAATGGATTGATTTATTGGAGCATTTGGTCACAACTGTATCAATCAAGAATATATTTACAAGGTTATTTCTAGCTATTAGCTAATTCCAAGAAAATATAATCTACCGTCAAAAGAATAAGTCTCCAGATTTTATTTCTTTACTTCAAATAGTGAATTTCCTTTAGCTTGTGGTACCTGAATATAATAGAATCATTGCTTAACTTATATCTGTCATATTTGATGGCATTTGAAAAATAAAGTCTTGAAACACTTGTTGAAGTGTTGAAAATACTCAGTATATTGTGATACAATGGGGTGCGGAAAGATGATATTAAACTTATGACGCCGCCTAGTGGGCATAGCATAGGTGTAGTGTTTTTTTTTGATAACGTTAAGATGATTATGAGTCAACTGTGCTCTTGCATGATTTGCAAAATCTAAATTAACAAACCAGATATTTAAATAGAAACAAATAATACATATAAAATGCAAATTACACACATTAAAAAGCTTACAGCAGTCTTTGTGTGTTATTTGTGCAAAAGTTTATACAACCTATAATGTAAAACCAAAAAAGAAGTCACAATTTTTAAAATATTTTATTGTTCATCAGACACATAAAACATAGAAACATAACTACATCCTTTTCAACACAGATTGGTAGTTGAAAATATAAGATTTTAATTTATATAATTGGTATGGAAATCATTAAAATACTTAGATGCTCTTAACATAATTGATTATTCATGAAAGCCATAAATTTAGTAGAACAATTAATGTTATTTTATTAAAAATGAAAATATTTGTAATAACTATATCTGCTCATATAATGGTTATTTATTTTTAAAAGAGAATTCATGTGTTCACACCAAGGAAATCTAATATCTAATTAAAATCAGCTGTACAAATTAACAATTCATTATATTCTGTAGCACAGCAATACTATGTACAATTCAGATTATTGCACATTAAATAGAAAACAAATAAATAAGTAACAAGAGTAAATAAATAATGCCTCACTTAAGAAAATATAAAGATACTTTAAAAAAAACTAGTAATTTCCATTAAGCTGATAAAGCTTTTAAAGTTATTTTCTAGATGACATTATTGTCAATAAAAAGGGAAAACGAAATGGAGAAATAATAGACATAAGAAGTCACAAAACAATAATAAAGTCCCAGGCTTATAATGTAAATTGTTCAACAAATTATAAATTCATAGATCTGGTATTCATTAAATGTCAAAATATAGATATAGAGCAGGACATTCATAATTGAGGACATTACAACAAGTAGAGTCATACAATATAGCATAGTATGATAAAATATTTGTGCAAAAGCACATCATTTCTCTGAAATGTGAAGGCACCTTGATTTTTTTACGAAATGCATTTGACGAAAAAAATCTTGGTGTGCATAGTTGTGAATCATTTAAATTGAAATGTTTAGAAACTTAATGTTGTTTCTAAAATGAAATGAACTTTGCTATGATAAAAATACTTCTACAATGACAGTAAAATGAAATTGGTGTACATGATTGCAAAAACACTGACATTGATAATGTTGATGGACAAGAGTATTGAATATTTTTTATAAAAAGTAAACTCTAAATAATCCACTATGAACTTCAAAAACATGATTATCTGTTACAAATATAAATCAAACAATGTTTAGTCTAATACTACTTCTATATTTGAAGCTGGCTGCTACATCTTAATATGCAGTGGTCATTACAATACAACAGAAGACATTCCTGAATACAGTACAGAACGTACTGTTAGATGGTATAATTCCAAAACGCATATCAAAACATACCTTTACAATACACAGTGTAAAAGTTACTTACAAAACTCTATAGAAAATATATAAAAATGTAAATACATAGGCAGCAGTTTGGTCCCAAGGTTGAGCACATCTTTGGCAAATTCGTTTCATGATATATTCAGTAACTAGCACCTTACTGAAGGAAGCCATTTTGTAAAATGAACTGTAGAATTTAAAATGTGTCTGTCACATAGCAAATATCTGAGCAGATTATCAAAAAATACTAATGCTATGATACACGTGTGTAAAAAGTGATTGTAGACCAACTTCATTTAAAAGTTAATATATACTTTTGTTTAATGTTAACAAGCACAAACAATATAATCCATTTCCATGCTCAATACATGACTTACATAATTTGAACACATTCAATGACTAGATTACATGACATCATTTTTAGTGGTAGAGTTAATACAAATTTAATAAGACACACTGTGATAATTGTGACAAGGTTGTTTTCCGTTAGAAAATGTTCAATTGTACAAAAATAACTCTATGACAACATATTCAACGGCAGAAATGTCATCTCAAATACTGAAACATTTATGACACAACTATAGTTTCTGACATGATTGTATATGTTGATATATTTATTCAATTGCAAAATCAGATATAAACTAAGCACCTATTACCTTAAAACCCCAAGTCCATTGCTACATGAGCTATTAAGCTTAGCTAAAATTACAGAAGATGTATAACACCAACCGCATTCAAGATGTTATCTGTGGTCATCAGAGAACTATGGACTCCCTAAATTGCTTTCTAGCTCCAGAATCTCTGGAGACCTAAATACAAATCCCTCGGTAGGCACAATAGTATAAACAGGCACTGTATCTGGACTGTATGGGTCAATGATATATTTAATGGTAGTCTGCAAATTCTGAGTGTTGAAGTCTGCCATGATCAACACAGCTCCAAATAAGTCTGTCACTTGCTCTCCATGGCAACTGCCGTTAAATGCAAAAATCATATTGTCCAGTTTACCTAGCGCAAAGGACGTATTGCCTATAGTAACTAGCACGCCTTTTGTGAAAGGCCCGTACAGCTCACGATTGATACAATCCACCACACTATCCACAGTGTTGCCTACACTGAAAGGCTGCACTAGCGGCTGCACGTCGCGTGGAAACAGCCGCACTGAGTCCACGGGCACACCATTGATGGATGCTGCTGTGGCACTGCCCTCCATGATACAGTTCTCCACCAATAGACACCACTGTCTCAACACGAGTGCATTGTACAGGTCTGCCGAGTACGCTCTTGTCACTACTTTGCTGAGAAAGCCAGCTGCGGCCAGTTTTGTTGACAGAGCCACAATGAATCCTTCCGTAGTGTGCGTTTGCTGGTCAGACGAAACTATCCACGGAAATTTCCACAGCCTCAACGCCCTCAAGGACACCTCCCTGGGTACCTCCATCTCCAGCACCCCAACTGGCCTCACATCATATGTAGTGAGCTCCTCTTCTGCCTCATCAACACACAGTGTCCGATCGACCCTAATATGTCGATCCAGAATGTCGGGCATGATCTTTGCCCACAATGCGCGTATTTCCGCCCGCTTTCGGCGTGCGTCCTCACCATACTTTCTCCTGAAGTGGGGTAGCAGGCTGAGGCCAGCTGCAATCAATGACGCAATGATCCCGGACGAGCCCCCATGTGTGAGGCTAGCAAGGCTGGTCACAGCGAGGAAGACAAGGAGGGTGTAGAGTGTGAGGAGGGTGAGGCGCTCCACGAGGTGCCGCAGCGTGCGCCCCCAGCCAACCTTGAGGTCTCCACATACACTACAAGCATTGGATAAACTTAATTAACGAAGAAACTTAATTTCACAATAGTAAGCGTGAATCCCATTCTATTTTAAGTTGCCAAACAGGAAATATGAGTAAACAAATATTAAAAAATTGTTTTCCATAAAAATCTTATAAACTATAATCTGCACTCTTGACCAAAATATTGCAGTAACATTACACAAACACTATTCCACAATCATTATCAAATTAATCTTATAAAATAACCAATCTTTTTTGAAAAAGTTAGCCTGCAGGGTAGTTGTAATACCCGTCAGCAAAAAGAAAACACATCTGCCAAACACTCCAGATCCACTAGTGTTACCACCAAAATGCCCTCACCTATAGTAGAGTTCCTTGCTCACATACTCCGTGTTGTCGCCATCGATGAACTTGACAGCGCCCAGGTTGTGTGTGCGCAGGATGTGCACGGCGCCACCGTCGCCCGCCACGGGCCGAAACACGTCCTCGGTGTCCTCCACCGCTGAGATCCGTGGAGAATTCTCGTCGATCAGGCGCAGGATCTCCTGGTGGTCCTGTGAAGAGTTTGTTTTACAATAACAGTAAGTCAATATGCCTGTATAATATAGTCATGTTTCTTTGATTTTTGAGGTTTTATTTATGATGAGGATTTAAATGAATAAGGTGTCGATTTATCCTTTCCCTACATATTAAAGTTGTTGAAAGGCCCTTTAATGTTGAATATTACGTAACTAAAATCGAGAACTGAGCTACCACAAATTTAAAGGTTTGGTTAAAAGTTCAGGTCTTAAAACACATTACAAACCAAACGAGGAAAGGAGAAGAGGGCCAAATCTTACCACCATCAATTGCTAGCTGCAAGCCCAAGTCATAAAGTCTCGCCAACTCAAACCTGTCCACCTCACTCTTGAGACATACCTCGTTGATGATGGTGAGGGTGTCGTCGATGTAGAAGACGATGATGAGGACAAAGGCAAGCCAGGGGAGGAGGGCATCAGCGTAAAGTAGCACGCCAAGTAGTGTGAACACTGCCACATTGAGGACGAACTGTGCCATGAGGAACACTGCCGTGCAGTAACCGCTGAAATGTATGCCAGGTTCACAAGCGCTGATATCTTTAGGCATGGAAGTTAGGCATGGAATTTAACTGTTTAGTGACCATGGTCGTGTGGATCAAACTTAAACCATGCACACCAACTCTATATATACACATATATATTACATGTATTCCAATGGGTCTTCCTACTCATGGGCCATGCAAAAGAAATAGTAGGCTTACTGAAGATGTTTGTAGATTTGCAGTTGCATTGACCTTCAATCAAATCTACCTACCAAACAAATAAAGCTCAGTTTATGAACCGGTATTGTATCAGTAGTATGTCCTTATGTTCCTGTGATGACAATTTGTGTTTAAGTTGTAGAATGCAGCGCTCATTTAATTTTGCATCATGATATGAGGAAGACAAGTAACTACTCTAGAATTTTATATTATCGATAGATACTGCATACAATGTACCTTAGAAGGAAGAGGAAACCGGTCCAAATGGTGATGATGCCCGCCCACTTACACACTGTGGCAGGGGAAGGACAAGAACAGTCGTCTGGGAACTCCGTCTCATCACGCTGCTTGGGTGAGCTCAACTTGAGGGAGAACAGTGAGTTGTCATACATGAGCATTGTGAATGCCATGTTGATGACCGGAACCTGCAACGGATTTTAATTGATACCTAGAGTTTATGTGCGAATTTGTTGAAGTAGCTGCATGAAGCAGTAACATCAATTGCATATGATTATAAAAAAGGTATTATTGTTCCAAGGATGGTTGTTCAAATTGTGTAGGATAGATCAAAACATTCTTTTTATGTAAAATACGAAGTATGGTGAACTTGGTAGAGCAACACCACAAATAAGCTGCACTATGAATACTATGAGGCCGAGCTAGACAACGCACCTGCATGAGGACTCTGCCTATGAAGAGCGCCGTCCTGTGGAGGCCCCATGGTAGACATCGTATGCGGAAGAAGTGCTGCTTGGGGAGGTGGTCACCATATGCAAGCCGGTGAAGCACGGCCTGGTACGACTGTGTGAGCCTATCATACAGCAGCTGAGGTCCCTCATGGGTCTGGAACCAGAGTGTTGTCAAGTGTGTTATTGTGTTATAGATTTTGAGTGGTATAAATGGGTAATCTTTATGTTATTATTCTAGTAGAGTTTATTGACAGTTTGTATAAGGTGTGTTTGTGTAAATGGAGACGATTGTAAATAACAAGTCTGGCACTTTTTGTAGCTCATCCATTCATGCTGGGATGTCCGAAATATTGGCAGATGGACTTGGTTGAATGTATATTGCATGCAATAAACTACCTAATGTCTTTTAACTTTGATTGTCTTTAGTTTGAAACGTTTAAAGCAAATAGAACTTAACCCTACCTTCTTCCCTTCATGCCTTAATAGACACCTCTCCAGTGGGTTATTGGGCCAAGATAGCAGGAGAACTGTATAGATGAAGGCTACAAAGGCAAACAGTCCCCACATGGCGAGCACCGGACTGTAGAGAGGAATCAAGGCTACTCCCATCAGATTGAGATCGAGGTGGAAGGAGCTGTTGCTGGACGGATCTAATGTCTGAAACATGTCATTTAGTACCCGGCTGGAAATTGGTAGCCTACTAAAACTGTGAATGTTCATGTACGAAACACTATGTAATACCTAGATTTTAACCTAGCTAAAGCACAACCAATGGACAAATATTATGAACTTGATTCACATTATAACAGTAGCACTGCCAAATGGAGGCTACCTGCATGAAGTCAAGGATGGCGATATAGCTGCCCAGTCGCGGCAGGTAGAGCAGGATGGCGAGGTAAATGATGAGAGGATAGAGCACAATCACCGCAAAGATGCGCCAGTACATGAACCAGAATCGTTGACAGCAGTTGTCCTTCCTGCGGGAATAAGTATTGTGACTAAATTTTTTTTTCACAGTGATTGACATCAATTCTTGATTGTATTTCTTTTTGCTTTCTATGATACACTCATGTTCACTCAAGGATATCATTAAACATTTAAATAAAACCATACCTAATATCTCTCAATGGCCACTCTTGCTATGATTATTCTAAAAAATTCCAAGTCAACTCATACATTCTATACTAGTGTCACAGCAAGGAATTATCTAAGGAACTAGCTTACCAAGCTGTAAATACATGTGCAAAGACTTGTACCATAAACAAAGAACACACATAGAGAATGTACATTCAAAGGCACTAGGGCCATAATATAGACATTAATGGTAGGTTCTTAGTGCATTGGCGTATACCAATATAAGCCTGATATCATTAGCTCTTCACTCTCTAAGATATTTTATCACACACAGGCAGAAACATTAATCTGTTCAAGTGGCCTTTTGTAAACTGCAGTGACAAACCTGCAAGAGCGTGGCTGGTGCGACCAGTCGCCCCACCAGTGGATGCAACACCGGCCTTCGCCATAGCAGTGGATCAGCAGGCGGAACAGGAAGTGTGGAAGCGAAAACGGCTTGGGATCATTTAGGTTGATGAGCTGGCGAGACGAGATCCGGATCACGTAGTTCCTCTGCCCAGTGATGCCATGCTTGAGTGAGGCCCGGAAAAACTTGGTGACGGCATCAAACTAGTGGATGATCAAAATGAGGAATCAGTCGCAAGGTTTATGTATGTCATGTAATGATGTAGGTACTAAAAATATTAATAATTGAATGAAATAATAGGACTTGAAATCATTTGCAGAACAGTCATACTAGAATTGTAAATGACAGCTTCTTTTATACAACACCAATTGACAAGTTAGCATTTCTATGTTATTGGCGATTATAATCATTGAAAACAGAATATCCTCTCTTTTAGAGCTTGGGCATTAATATTTATGTAGACATTTACAATCATTTACCTTGAGGGCAATCTTAATGCGAAGAATGACGATTGGTGAGAAGAGCGTGAAGAGCGCTGCAATCACCTGAATCAGGGATTGCACGCCTCGGATCTCATGTTCTCCAGACACAGTGGTATAGCTATAACAAGTCACCTGCAAGGCCACCATGAAATATATACACATTAAAGTTTTTTTTTTTACTTTTAAGTTTGTGCAAAGAGTATTTGAACAGTTATATTAAGAATAAAGGATGATTCTTGTTATTCTTGTTATCATTCCGAGTTCTACTAATACTACAAATACTATATACTTCACATTCTAATTATGTTATTTAAATTGGAAAGAAATGGTTAAACCGAAGGCATTTAAGAGAATGATGAATCTCACCTCTCCATTCCTGAACTCAGTAGTGTCACAGCACCTGTAGACCACATGCCAGTGCCTCTCCTGCTCCGTAGCGGAACTCTCATTCACCACTCGGTGGCACACAAAGTCCCGTCGCTGACTCAGCCGCTCCACATAGGTGACATTATGGATGAGTGCATGGCGCACCGCATACAACCGACACTCGGGAGAGTACATTAGGAAGCAATGCTTGGGACTTGAATCAATGTGCACATCCAGATGATGCCGCTTGTGATCAAGGATATACAGCGATAATACGTCGGCATCAAGAGGCAGACTCAGGAGCTTGCGACCATAGTTACTCGAAGCCCAAATCCACTCAGACGCTTCAAAGTTCTGCCCCATCAAAGGGTAGGCCTCCAGCAATGACTCATTGTAGCCTTTAAAAGAGACCTTGAAACGCACCAAGCGGGTGTACGAATCCTCCAGCAGGTCCTGGAATGTCTCGCGTACCTCGTGGATGTTAGGGATGAAGAGATGGCAGTTGGTGGGACAATCTGGGTAGTTTGGCAGAGGCAAGTTGTCGGGGTGGTACTCAGAGTATCCATATTCGGCGTGGTGGTGACGGCGTCTATGAGAATGCTGCTGTCGGATGTTGACAACCGGGTCCCTGGTATAGTGGTTTACAGCTCCGCCTCCATCAAACACCACTGACATAGAGCACAGGAGTAGTAGCAAGCAGGCAGGGCGCATTGTGAATCAGCTGTCCTTGGCCGAGTGCATTATGAATAGAATTTATTGCTCTAACTTTACCGGGACAAAGTTGAATAAGTGGGATGCTTTGCTTGTGTTGCAAGAAGTGACATTGTAGCTGTTACAAAGTCACACATATAATACACGGTTCATTTTTTCTTTATTCATATTATGTAAGACATCCAGCCCCGTGTTGTGGCTCAACATAGGATGCTTTGTACTATTGTGGCGAGTCATAGGATGTTAATGATCCATGAGTTCAGAGCCATATGTTTCCATGGTTAAATGATGATGGACACTGTCGACAAGCTGACTTTCCCCACTTTGACTATTGAAACCACTACTGTCAAAAATATGAATCTGAAGAATACAAAGTTCAAAAACGTTGTAGACCGTTTTTATTGGTTCATTTTTTTTCACATTTCTATACTTCTTCGTAGTGGTTGGAGTCTTCTATATGCACTGAATTTTGATGTTGACGAGTAAATGATGTGAAAAAAATGATGGGACTTCTCAAGAAATTATGATGCGCTGTTGGTGTGATGATAGGAAAGGGCGAGGATGAAGACGACTTTCAAGCGGTGTTTCTTACTCCACTTCATCTGGTCAACACCTGGAAGATAAAACAAGCCATTAATATGATTTTATTCAATAGATTGTTTCTTTTATAGATCAAAGAGATATTCAAAATATGTTGACGTCACGTACAACTGTTTTATTCGAGGTGTCTATTCGATGGTGCCTAACTAATAGATTTCCCAAGCTAAATGTGGAGAACTCGGTTTTATGATTGTCAGAAGGCCAGTGTGTCAGAAAACACATGTACTTTGCATGATACTTGTATCCAACAATTTAAAGAGTTTTCTAAAGATTGTATCTCATTAAAATGAAAGCAATACTGCAGATGATCTTTTTGCCCTGCCGTCTCTCAATCTCACTTCTCGTACTTAACTGACAAATTTGTGTAGCCGTTGACTTATGATGTCGTTTCTCTTCAATAACCCCAGCACCATATGGGACCACATTAGTTACTCCAAACCAAACATTCCCTGCTCATGGATACGTCTCTTGAGCAGATGGTACAACGCAGGATGAACCAAGAGATTATTGTAAAAGCATATACATGTAATCATCCCGTATAAAAGAAATGCCACGTTTCTGTTTCTGTACAGTTTTGTTTATGCCAAACAGATGTGTTGGCTTCAACTTGGAGATAGATCTTTCTCCTAAAATCCTAACCACTTAAAAGCCCAATTGGATAATTCTCTGAAGGCAGCCATGGCCATCACATTAGAAAATCAAATTTCATTGCAACTGAAGACGGATTTAACTAATGGCGTCTTTTAATTCTCTCATAATCCCCGCATCCTTACGTTTTAATGTAATTCAATAATGTCTTGTGATAAATCAGTTAGAGCCGGTAGTCTTTCGACATCTGAGACCTTCTCAAGTAGGGATTAAGTCCCGGAATTTGAGCTTTGGCACCTGATTGTCTGCTGCTGAAAATGCGAAAATGGTGAATGGCAAATATCGGAGCGACTAGCATTTTGTCTGAGTATTGTCGATGATTATCTTTGGTACACGAGAGCTAAATGGTATAAGTTAACTTAGTGTCCTGTCATTCTAAATCACAAAGGACTCACTTTATATTTGAAGAAATGTTTCTAACAGACAACTACTTAAAATAAATCCCAATAAAAGCAATAATTTTTAACTAAATTATGTTGTAAACATGAATACGGTTTGCATTTAAGATTACCGGACAAAATGTTGACGTCAACTGCCAAAACATAGGACCCCCCCGGAATATCTTGACTTTTTATTTGCCTACTTAGTACTTCTATCATCCCTATTTACAATCAGTATTTTAATTATAAAAAAAATATAAAAAACAGAGGCATTTGAGTGCAAACATACGACCAGCTAACTCATGAGAATCCGCACGCTAGCCGTCTGTGACACTGACTGGTTTGTTCCTTTAAAGCAAGTACATTGTTAGCTCATGCATAATGGATAGAGATTAAGTAATCTAGGCCTGACACGCGAAGGCCAACTTTAACTGTTTTTGAAGTAATAGTGCAACATGCTGTCATAACAGTAATGCATTTTAATTAGTCTTACATCTATGTCTAGTGGTAAGTGTAGGATGTGGTATTCTGACGGTATTTATTTTTTACGACCACATACAGATAGTTGTAATAACTATTAAATTGAGACGTCACTGTCTATAATTGTGTTCTTGATCTGCAATGCTATTCTCTGCACCCCTATCAACGTTGTGATTTCTAGCAACACAGGGATAGCATTGTCCCTCTGACAAAGACTATACGTCTAGATCTGTTACGCTATTGTCATCCCTTTTATGTTTTGTTCGTTATCTCACTCTCCACTCTTTCTAAATCTCTCTCAATCTATTCCAATCCACGGGTTCAACGTCATCTTTTTATGTGTCCCTTTCTGTTTTTTCTGAAGTGATATGCAATCTAGGACGTTTAACAGATCATTGCACAAACGTTAATCTAATCAACAACATGCACAGTGCAGCCAGAAAGACACATTCTAACAAATAATCAAATCAAGAGCATTGATGCAAAACTCCAATTTCACTACTGTCGTGCTCTTGCGTAGTAACCCCTTGAGTACTAAAGGTCAATCCGCAATGGCTGCTCTCTCACAACACTAACCGAACGTGAATATAATTGGGTAAATCATGGTGTGCCCATGACAACACTGTCACTGCTAGAAGGTATGATTGTCAGAGTTGGGGAGATGAGATTATAGTGGAAACTAGTAAAACTGACGTGGCACGTCTATAGTCAATGTGAGCTCTGCATTATTAGTGGGACTATAAAAACCATGCTTTTGATGCTTGAGTTCTGTTGTTGTGTCATAATATGCTACACCCACAACATAACGCACACGTGCACTAGGTAGACAAACGTAACCCACTCCCATTTCTGTGAATGTATCCATTGTCATGGGTTTGCATCACTTCGCTTTGGATGTGTTTCGTTTTCACAATCCAGTCTGATGTGTCTACAACCACGTACATATGCAAGAAACATACGCTATGAAGTCTTCAAATACATTGTAGCCGGTTGTTGCAGTGTCATGCAAAAAGAGGGCAACGAATCAATTTGAAAGATCTACCGCTCCATAATTTAAAGAATAAATTGATTTCCGTTATAACTAAAATTGCCAAGTCACATGTGCTTAGTTCCGTGACTCATGCTCACAATAATATCGAGCAGTTAGGTTAAATATCATAATTACTTTAATCTGAACAAACAGTTTGAATATAGCTACTAACTCCCAACGACATTGAACTAAAATGTTAGGTTAACAGGCACAAATAGATAAAGTATAGCTCAAATGAAAATACCAATTATATCAACGCACTTTTCTTCTACAGTTATGATGAATTTATGGATAAAAGTTTGCATAAGCGCGTTCGACTGTGTTGACATTCTGAAGAAAAAGGTGAGGAGTACTTAATTCAATAGGTACTGCAGAACGCAGATCACCGATGATGACCTCTATAAGTATATTGCAGTCACGCGACACGACGTCAATATAACTTCCGGCCAGCTACGTTCAAATCCCGGCTAACAATAGACGCCCTGGTTTTGAGTTGAAAAATGCTGAGAAAATCCTCCATTATATCTGCTGTGAGGGGTGAGCGGGGGACGCTCTGCTCACAATTGTCCTGAATTACTCTTGTTTCTGCACACACACAGATCAGGTGGCGACTCATTGGTTCTGTCCATTTATTTGGCTGCAATTGGCCGGGAAAATTGGCTGGGCAGTGCAATAATATCATTTTCAGACCTTTGTTCCCATTGACAAGCTCAATTCTCTATCATTTTAGCAGTAGCTGCATTTACTCATCCAACGAAAACATTCATGATTGGGCTTGTCCTGCGGAAAGTTCTGTCTCTGAATTTAAGAAGTCGTGCACTAAAGACATGTCACATTATTAAGTTTTGTTATAACAAGCGCTAAAAGTGACCAACCAGAACAGGCTGGTCCCTTATTTTCAATTAATTCAATGTTTTTCATTAAAAGCAGCACATAAAATCAGCGTAAAGCGCTGCCCTGGGCCGGAAGTGGTAGTGAAGGGCGCTGGCGGGAATTACAGACGTCACTGGTGATTATTTACTGCTGGTGAGACGTGCACGCGCCCGGGGCGGGGGAGAGAGGATTGGTGGAACACCAGTGATGCTCACTGAGTGCAAGCTTTGGGCGCAGAGAACAATAGTCTGAATTTTGAAGCTTAAATCGCTTGGTATTATTGGTGATTGCCACATTGGCTCATCACAGACGTCTTTTTAAAAGTCTAAATCATTTGCATCTCATCTCCAACGGGTACGGTTAAGGTATGAACATGAGTGATTCTCAGTTTGGGTTGTGAGTGCTGTATAGAGATGGCATGTTGGTGTAATGCTAGAATATATAGTTAGAAAACAATATATATCTGGATGGATGGGCCGAATGACAGGCTCATACATTTACATACACGGTGTTCATTTTACATGCAGTAACAGTTTGGCTTCCCCCCATTATTGAATTTCAGCTCTGGCCATCTTGAATTATGATTGAGATATATGCAACTTAAAAAGTCATAGAATGAAAACTTTCATAGTGTGTAGTGTGTAGATAAGCTATATGCACGTGAAGTCCCGTTTGTCCGTGTGTTACACCATTTTGCCGACCCTCCAAATAAGACATCAGCCGTGCCCTGGTATTCCGCCAGCTGTTGGTCTTTTACTGCCGATAAACGCTATTCTGGGCGATAAAATGGTGTTTGGCGCGCATGGAACCTGCTCCCGGAAGCGAGTTATGGCCTCCTCGAGGTCACTTTATTGACATTCAGAGCGTCTTTTGGAGCGGTCAACAAACCTAGTGGCCATTACAGGGTGATAATTATAGACAGAATTGCTCATCTTGGGCTGGGATTTCTTCCTGCACCGCTTCGTTGTGGTTTGTTAGTCTGTATCATGAATTTGTTTAACCAGAATGTTGATGTGTGTTACATGCGAACGTTTATCAGGTGCATAATAGCTGGGAACATGTTTTGATGAATAAAGTGAAGCCTTGATAATCAGTTTGTCTGGACGCCTATTATAGGAACGGTTACCTACAGTACCTTCAGGAGTCTCCTTTTATAAAGCTATTTACATTTTACATGGGTGTAGTGAAATTAGCCCCTTTTTTGGTAAGTGGCAGTCCAGGTTTCGTTCTACAAAAATGCATTAAATTGATTACAAAAGGCGACCTGGGTATTAACAGCCCATGCAAGGTAGCAAGATGCTCTTTTGACAGCAAATCCATCATGTTGACAGTTCTGCCCGCTCCATAACCTCATGAAACTCTCTCCGTAGACCTCGGCCATAACCTTCCATTCATGCACCGTTGAGATTGATAGAATATTGATGCCTCTACTGTCTAGAGAGTACATCCATTTGCTAATCGCTCGTGGTGTTGAGTGTTTCATGGCGTTTCTACTGTACTCTGCTGCACTTTGTAGCACGTGAGCATTTGCCGATTGGAAATCGGTAAAATGAATCGCACTGAATGTCGTAAAAACGCATTTTCTCATTGGAAGTTCATACAAACGTACCATTCTAACCCTCACACAACTATTATTGCTCACAAACAGAATCAACGCTTCCTAATACAGCAGAGAGAAGTCCTACTACTAACAGTACTATAGTGTGGATCTGTGATTTGCTAATTACACCATGAATCACGTGTCTGACCCGCTTCCTTTATGTGTAGCCCTTCATTAGGTGTGCGGAGTGCCTCGCAGGGAATCTGTCACCCGGCCAGACAGCCTGGCGCCACTGCTGTCTGATAATCCTATCATCGTTAATAATCTCAAGCATTTTTGTTCTTAGGATTATAAGATGTTGCGTATTATTTATGCACAACGTGTATATGCGAGTGGGAAAAACATTATAGTTGGCGTACGATAAGACAAGGAATGAAACACAATTTATTGTTTCCACGTATTGCTACACCTCTACGTCACACGTTATCTCTGCTTACTGAAGCTAATTCCTCAGACTCTATGCTCTCTCTGTATTATAACAACCCCACGCTTAATCGGCACATACTGTTCATAATGGATCGTTGCCATTTTCAAGGCTCATTATTACATTATATTCTGTGCTGCAGACATCTTGGAGCCAATCGTATCCATGTGTTTCCTGGATCTTCTCAAACGGCCCTGCCATTATGTCATCTTGTCGTGATCAGCCGGCATTCTAGTCGGGGGTGTTTAGCCCAGCAGTTGAAGATCAGCCTTGATTATGGGTGTTGTGGCGTGTCTAGTGGCTTTACTCGTGGTTTTGCTCTTTAAGTTTGTTTTAATGATGTTCAAAGTCATCAAGTGCGTGTCTGCGAGAAGTTTGTTAGTGGATAGCCACGTGGTGATTCACGTGGTTTTACAAACACCCGTTTTAATATATTGAGGTAGCATAAAGTCATAGCTCACGAACTGACGTAAAAACGAGTAGTCTGAGTAACATTTGAGCTTACACCACATCTGGGTGATGCAGAAGAAACTGAAACAATCCCGTCTTTGAAATCCTAGCCGGTCATCTTCAAACAACCATGCATATCGTCTGCTCACGAGAGGAAGAGCTCCATTTGAATACCACGAGACCCTCTGATGTAACTATCCTATCGTATCTGTGGTACTGCACAGTTTAATTCGACGTGAGGCTGGTGCCAGTGTGTCTGCCACAAATATGACACCAAAAGACGACACTCACGTCTCTCAACACCTGCACCAATGGGAAATGGGGATTCCTCGTGGAATGCGCCTAAGTGAGCTCCTTTTAGAGGGTGAGAGAGCGTCAGGGTTGGCATGCCAACGCCATTAAAACATCCAACCAACGTTATTTCTATACAATATTTCACACTGCAGTTGTAGATGCATATTTTATTCCCAAAACGTTGTGGACCTCCGCCTTAAAAAAGTACACGTACTTCTTTCCCTCATAAGTACTCACCCCTCTAACCACCTGAAGACGAGGCTGCCCCATGTCATAGCATGCTCTAACAGGATTTGTCTCTCCCGCCCGGCCTTGACTAATCATCTTATCTTGTCATTAGCTCGTCCTTCTGGTGTCATATTACACAGAGGTAGACTCCCCGGCGCCTATGATGGAGGGAGCCGTGGGGCACGCACGCTGTAAGGCGTCCTACCCGTCCTATGGGGACAGCTCGAACAGGCTGGCAGGAGCTTGGTTTGGAATGCTGCGCCTACGTATGGTGGTAGCGCAAAATAGTGTTTCCTATTTGTATAGCTGTGGTGAAAATACGCGTGACAAAAGCGCCAGTTAACCAGTTAAATTGCAATCGATATCTACAAACCCTAATGTAATTTTGACTTGACAAATTTAAAGCCTGTATTCTATCATATTTGTCGAACGATTTAAATGTTTGCATTATGTCGACAGCAAGGCACAATTGGCATATATATGTAATTGGCACATAGGTCTACCAACGGGTGCGAGATTGCACAAAGCAAACCACGCTCAATATAAACAATGAACCGAACACAGCTACTATACCGCAGATGCCACTAACTAATACGGCCTATCAATTGTGTCTGTGTCGCCTATGAGGTCAGGTACTAGTCGCGGAGTTGCCACATGAATAAATGGAGCATATATGAGCGAGGTCAATAAGACAGACAGATGGTACTGGTTGCTGATATAACATGGTCACACGTGGAGGGAAGCTGTGTCCACTACTTCCTACCAGAAGTCTTTGATGACATGTTATGAGCCTATCTAAATGACATGTTCGACCAGAGCTTGAACTCATTCGGACGTTGCGATTGAACAGAACTATTAATACAGAATGCTTAAACCTGTTAATATTTGGTATTGTGATGTTATCTATAAACACTACAGCAAGAGGAGATACAATTTCCATGAGTCCAGCTTTATTTTTAATGGATCGTTCATCTGCAATCCATAATTGAGCATTGGATGTCTATCTGCTGTTTCTCTCGACGATATATTGCTTATATTTCCAAATATCTATTTAGCTAATTTTGTTATTTCAGTCGCCAGCAAATCCAACCGTATTCCTCCCACACAACCTAATAAACATATTCCAGTCACTACCCCACTACGTTTTGCCCAAGCACTCACTCTTTCAACTCAAAAGAAACAGCCTTGCCCCCATTGTGAGACAGGCGTGATATGTGAGTGCCCCAGTTTACGGCCCTGTCCTTGACCGTCCGCTCGACTGGGCCATAAACCCGCCCACGATGTCTGCCTGTTACGTAATGCGGCGAGTCACGTCACCTTGAGCGAGTTACTGTGCGGACCGATGCAGAAACCGTTATAGCTTTGTAAATAACATACATACATACGTTGCTTTGTGCAATGTAATGGCAGGTTCGTACGCTATTACACGGGGCTGTACGTCGATATTGGGGTTCGTATGCTATTTTATCACAACTACTTATTCAATCCATGATTCAGACTGGTTTAAATACAGATAAATGCACTACTGCAGTGTAAAGCATTATTTTGAAAGCCAGTTTCGTGTAGGTCGGCCCTATGTTTGAATAGATTCTGACAAAATGATTGGCATTGAAGAAAACCGTCTAACATGGTCAACAGTGGAAAAATCAAACTTCTTGACAGTAAACTTTCTCCCCGGCAACAAGCCACCCGTCAAACAGAGAGCAAGACGTCGTGTAGCATTTCCTTATTGTTCCTATTTGACAATCGGAAAAGATTAGAATGTGCCAAACAGACTGTTTATGGCGGTATTACATAATGCTGACCTTGGCCGAGTGACGTATATAGTCGTGGGTAATGAGAACAAGGGGCTCCCGCCAGGACCATAACACTTATATGGCACTCGTAAGTCCGGTCGCTGTCAATGTTCCTTGTGTGAGTCACCTTAAGTAAGCCACGGTCTTCAGATGGACATGCAGTGCTACTATAGCAAAATACATTTGAGACAGATTGTAAATATGGATTGCTCAATTGAGGTCTTCACAATGAACGATTCTTAGGCTATTTAAACTATTACAGCACCGAAGTCCTGTCTATATTGTGTTTATTTCAACCAGTCCAACGTTACAAGAACTTTGACAAAGCTATTTAGAGTAAAATTGATGCCTTTTTAGAGGGGCACTTGGAACATGTGCAAATAGCTATAAAGGTTAATTGGATGACTTTGGTTCATTCCTTAGTTAAAATGTAACGTGGTACAATAGTGTCTTCTATTGAGTAAAGGACCCTGCGTTATGGCGTCACACCTGTAGCTCCCATTGAACGTAACTCTTGCTCAGGTGTGAAGTTTTGCCATAACAGCTGCTTCAAACAGTTATTGTGCAACACACACTTAGTGAAGTAAAGATTTAAACTAATTGATTTCAAATTGCAGTTGACCTAAATCATAATGATTTTCTAAAACTAAAAATGCAGATGCTGCCTCCATGCATATTTGTGTGGAAGTCCTAGCAGTCCACTTTAAAGAAGCTCCGCTGATCAAAGAAAGACTGACAAAGAAGCCACCTAGCCTGGGGCAGAACAAATATGACAGCAGAAGAGAGCAGTTTCCGCAACAGCCTTGTACCTGTTGCTGCACGTGTAGGTTGAGTAATATTTGAACAAGATGCAGTGGTGCTTTTTACGTGGCGTGGTTAGATGTGTACATTGGACATGATCGCATTAATTGTAGCACGTATGCAATCTGTAGATAACAATAGCAACGATTTGCTAATATTTTGCAATAATCAAATACTAGTAGATTGCGGTGGGGATGGGAGTGGCTACTCTAACTTTGGTGTTCTTTTAATAACTTATGTTGGCTGAAAAGATGCATTGTGTTAACCAATGGCTTAGGCGAGGTATAAAGTGATTTGGGTTATAAATGGGTTTAAAATGGTCTATCAACGACCAAAGAGTCAGTTTGCCAGTTTTTTGCAGCAGTAACGTCCAAATGTGTTTATTGCAGACGCAGTAATATAAAAATGCCTGTAAATGCTGGCAAATTGCTCGTAATTTGCCACACGCAGAGGAGTAACAGTAATTACAGTGTAACATTTCAGCTCTACCTTTACAGGTTCATATTACTCGGGGAAATGCATCGATAGACTGGAATCTCCTCTTGATAATAGCACCAAGAAGGTAGGCTGCTAATGCGGATGCAGCATTTGAGAGTTGCACTCTAAGGCAGCATTTTACCTAAGTTGTGTTCGAGTATTATCACTGGGAAGTGACAAGCTATTCCATAGTGGTTTCTTGATAATACAATCAGCACTCATTTTAAGGTGTAAAGTAATTGCTTTGTGCACACCTTCCACATACATAATAGGCTGATTATATCGCGCAGCTCGCTTAAGGTACTAGTCCAGCTTAGCCACGGACTTGAAAGTCACAACCAACTCAGGTGAGTGAACAAAAAGCCCTCCATTGAGTAACACTTGCTCACGCTACACTAATGAGATTTGTGACAGAGCGTGTGTACACCGCTACACCAAATGAGACATTTAGCTGCATTATGCTCTCACCAGAGGAAAACACACATACCTTGTTCGTGCAGTTGACATTAGCAAGGCGGACATCTGTAAAACAGAATACAATCATTATTGTACATTACAAGTTGACGACAACCGGTACCGAGCTTCGCTGACTATCAAGCCCAATTGTGGACATCGTTGTTATCGTTCGTAAGTGCAGAATTATTGCTTCCAACTTAAGTTGTTCAACCCTCCCTTATCCCCATTGTTTGAAAGTCTGATATATATCCAAATATACATTGGAATTCCGTTTCGTATTACTTCCTAAAATTACATTAATTTAATGGATTGTATCATATGCAATACACGAGCCCATTAAAGTGTTAAATATGCATTAATTGTCCCAAGACAATGCATATTACCAATTTCGTCAATCCCCTAGCTTAGGGCACTTTCTCGCGTGATCCACCCAGTCAATGGATGCCATTATGTATTACATCATCGTATAAGATTATCTTATTGAAGACCTTTGATTAAAAATTCCATCCATGTCTCGTGTAATGGTAGCTGAGTAGTGGGCACACAGCTGATTCCTTCCATAATGAGTGGCATTGTGGCCATTGTTAACACACCTACTGTTCCACTTACTATAACCAGGAATTGCTTTATTTCTGACTGGCATTAATGTGTGGTGACGGAAACCTTTAATGAGAAGAAGAGTGTAGTTGTATTGAATATAAATACATCAAACAGATATTTTCCCTGAGCCACACACACCAGCTACCAATCACGCAACCTTCTTTCCAACGCTTGCGGCCATCCTTGAGACGTTTCCAACACGGCTCCGTGTTCCTTGTGTTACTCAACACACCACTGAGCACTCTGCTCTCTTCACGCTGCCCCAGTGTTATAACCAGTCTGCAAATATTTTACAATGCCTTTCCAGTCACGTGACCTCAGGGGATGCAACTTTCTCGGCTGATAATATGGTTAGAAACGGCAGCATGACTGGCGTTACTATGGAAACGCACGTCTGGCTGAACTTTAAGGGCAAACGATAATTTGGCACAACTTCACGCTGTGAAATCCTTTCATTACTGCGTTTCAGTTTTTTTTTATTATTGGTCATTGTTTGAGCAAGTATTGGAATTCCTAATCGTATTTCCATGGCAGTTCTAGACGTTGCGTTTGTGAAGATAATTTGCTCGCTGACGTATCATTTCTGCTTTGCGTGATCTTTTGGAAGTGCAGATAAGACCACGTGTTCTTGTGATAAAAGTCGCCTGCGTCTAACACAGAAAGCCGCCTGTCCATTACGTGGGGATTACGTGCACCCAGAGAAGGCATCCCCCGTCATCAACAAGCTATACAACCAGCCAGGGTCAAGGCCACGGGGGCACGGAACCCGGATAATGTTTGATGTAGTTTCCCCGTCGCTCAAGTGACTACGTTGGCGAGGAGAGGGTTAACGTTTGCTTTGTTGTAGGTTTTGCCCTGATCAGAGTGTTAACATTCTGGAAACTATGCTACAAATGATGTTGAACATAGAGATTTCACAGGCTACTGGATATTTTCAAGCTGCCTAAAATTTCCTGTTATCATATAGTTTTAACACAATGTTTCATGGAGAGAATAGAGTACTTCCTCGAGCTATCAAAATCGACATACCACAATCTGAGACACACAGATCAAACTAAAATTACGCCATTGGGTCGAGTGTCTCAGGACGGACATTAAATTCCCCTCTAAATAAAGTAGTATGTCTACACTATAAACGTCCACATCCCAATGTGACAGCGAGGCAGTGACCTGTTCGGCGTGACCCCTGCCTCCATTCACTGTGTTGCCGGTAATGATCGGACGATCCATGTAATCCATGTAATCATACAGCGGGATCGTCTGGATCACACGTCCACGGCGGCTTTATGGGGCGTCGGTGGCTTTTTATGATGATTGGGGCAATCGCTGGGTGGTTACAGTGATTTACGGCTGATGTGATGATATGTGGGCACCAGTTTGGGGGTTGTGTTTTGTTGTTGTGTTTTTGTTTTTTTGGGAAAGGGGGGGGGGTGTTCTGTTTGCGTGTAACACTTCAGTGTTATCTCACTATGCGCAGAACATGTATTTTACTGTTTGTTGCCAAATGTACCACGTCACACTTAACTGCGTTCTCGCCAATGCTATGGAGTGGGATTTAATAAAAGTTCATGGTGAGTGTGATCATCCAAAGTTTCCAAAGACGCCCTGGTGTCTTCTGCTGCAGAGACTCATGCAACTTTTATCCATGAGCATGACAAAACACCACACTCACACAGAACGCATTAAACAAGCATACCAAGATAGAACTTATAGAGCTAAAACAAAATCAGAACAAAAGTAACCTGTATCCATATACGGTAATAATCCCCCTCCCTTAATCTGAGACAGGCAGTGACACAGCCCACCGGTAATTACGACTCAGTCACGCCGGGCCACTCACACGCCCGCCTCGGGGGCAGCCTCCTCGAGGAAGAGACCCTCACCCCCGCCCCCACCGCCGCGCCAGTGTTTGTTAAACTGGTGAGTCATCGCGTCCTCTCTCAGGCGGTCAGTATTCACATTATCAATATTAGTTGAGAGCCTGAGCAGGATTTGAGCGGCGTATGAACGGCTCATCTCGCGCTGTCCCCTGGGAACGTGGTGAGTGGAGAGGGGAGAGGGTGACGAATGCGGAGATACCAGGCAGGTTAATCAGGCGTTGGTCCTGTGCACGTGTACATAACCTGTGTGTTGGTGATGGAGATACTGACTTTTGGAGTTCCAATTGGGATCGAGTTGCAATATAGGAATATATGTATATGTTTTCAGAGTATTTTTCATTGATTGATGAAATACCGATTGCTTAATTTTGTTTGGACGCATTATTACCAAACAATGAAGCACGGTGAACAAGTTGTGTGATGATGCTTCTCAATATGTAGTCAGATTGATGTAACACAATAGGTCTGTAGAAACACAATTTCCATATATGTACACATTTTTTAAAGATGTAGTAAAAGGCGAATGATACTGCAATTATATTTTAAAGAATCGCATTGTGTAGTATGATGCACAAAAACCGTATACCGTCAATTATATCTATTAAACTAATCAACCCACGCTCCGTACCATTAACATTTGTGATACTCAGACAAAACTTATCAACATAGTGACACATGGAGACCCAGCATTTTACTGTGAAGAGCGTAGCTATTTTGTCTCTCAATTGGAGTAATTTACCAATAGCCCTGTCCGCTCGTTATTAATGCCTCCAGCCATCACCAAATCCAGTGCCATGTGGAGCAACTTTATAGTGTAGACTCAGCAGTCTAGTGAGTTTGAACAAATATGCAAAACACTTGACAATGTTTAAGGCAGAGCGACATAGGGTCTGATAAGGAAGCAATTAAGGCTGCTGCTGCAATTAGAAGGGGCGATGCCAGGGACGACACACGGGAGCACGGCCTAGGTTACATCGTCCTTAATTAATCTATGTTCTTCTCATTGACTACGGCTACAAAAAATATGCCATTACAGCATTATGTATTACACTAAAATGCGAGTACTAATAGAGGGCTACTATCCAGCACCCCTGTTGACATGTCAGCCAATCAGAGAAGAGTTTTATGGAGTATATCGGCAACCGTAGGAACATATGCTTTCAATAACCCTAACAAAACCCTTATTAATTGAGCTCATCATTTTCCATGTCATTGATGTAATATAACCTTCAGGTTACGAGCCCCACAGGGCATTCATAATAATCACCCTTCTCAATGCTTAGAAAGAAGTGACTGGGTCTGAGAGACACTGAGTCTGTGTAATAATTAGGTTTGATCATCTCCAATAGGCACAACAGCTCTCGAGAGACCAGTTTACAAAAGGCAAGTCTCAAAGTTAATTAGCACTAGTTAATTTTACGTCTCTTGCACCTATTGCTCCAGAGCTTAATTAGCACACCATTTTACCATTGCCTGATCAAATTCAGCCCTGAGCATTTTAATTAACAGCGATCTTCTCCCACTTGTCAACAGTGAGTAAGCTGGCAACACCAGTATTTGCATTTTTATTGCATTATTACATGATGTGTCATCTTTTAAATTATTGCAAGAAATAAAATTAACGCATAGTTTCTTTATTTTGACAGTCACTCTGGAAATTTCACACGTTGATATGATGAGTCAAATATTGGATAACTCGAAATCATAACGGGTTTGGGGTGGGGGCGTGTATAAAGGATGAAGACATCTCATATCCTTAATTTCTTTTGGTCTTTTTTTAATTCCCACATCCCACAAATTCGAAGGCGTTTTACCCACACCCCATGTGGCCTGAGTTCGTGCAGCCCTATATTTGCCCCTTTTCCCCACATCCCTCATTCCTGCATACCCCACCCCCCACAGCCTATCTTTATAAACCCGCCCCAAAACGGCTTAACATTTGTTCAACTTTACCCTAAGGGTGTTCTAATTTGTAACCCCAATAAAAATGCTTGACGAAATAGCTGTCAATTGAAAACAGTCCCAACTTGACGTCTACTAACAAAAGAAAGTTTGCCAACTGCAGCAAGCCACAACATCTCTAACAACGACCGACTGCATTTTTTTTCAACACACGATAATACAAGAATTTCCCACTCAAAAAAAGCCAGCGTGACTCAATCAAGGTCTGCTGCTGGCATTTTAATACAGCCTCATTATCATCGTCAATCACAGGGAAAACTGGACATCTGCTATGTAGTTTCTGGATCTAACCTAATTTCAAATTCATATTAGTCCTTTGAAATGGTAATGGCATTTCCTCAGCCTTCAAGACATCTTGCGGACGAAGGCTTTGTTCGCCAGGCTGGGGAGAGGGGACTCTGGATTGTCGTGTGCAGGCAGAGGCTCCAAACATTTTAAATGTGTTCAATTGGGAAAGGGTCTGAAAATGGGAGAAATGTTTATCTAGGGCTTACATGTTCAAATATCGGCGCTCCTTTTAGGCTTTGCATTTTTTGCTTATAATAGTTCTACATATATTATATTTTAGGGTATTGTGTATGTTTATATTCATCACATCTTATGTATCAAATTATGAAAATAAGTATGCAAATCAAAGCTAGTTTATGCACAACAAAATTCTATATGCCAGACATTCTTACACTTTTTTTTGTATTGATAGTTGATATGAGTCGTCTGTCATTAAATTCAAATGTCTAATTGCTAATTGCTCATTAGTAAAGTGTGTTTACGCCTATCACTAAGTTCTGTGGAAATAACTCAGCAAGGACAGGAAACGAAGCGATCCTGCATTCAAATGCCACGGCAATTAGAAGAAATAGAATTGGGAGATACTATTGATTATCTTTATAATCATGCCAATTTGCGCCGATTTTCCTTTTCACTGTGACAATTGTTTCAAATCATCATCTCATGTGGGACGAATATTTGTTCATAACAGTTTGCCAACGTGGAATGATTTCATACAATTTATTCCACAGTTTAAAATAGCACCCACCGTGCTCTATATTCAAGCAAAATTGTTATGTATAATATACTTGCCAAATAAGAATGAAGTAAATATAGAGAACCTATAAAGCAATCCGTTGGAATGAGAGAAGCTTTTGCCTTTGCGTTGTTATTGTTACAGGGGTTCATCAACCAATGTTTTTTATCAAGTAAGTATCAACTCATATTGGAATTTCATTATTGGCAACCAACTCAGAATTTTCATCTAACAAAAATAGCAATAAAACACAAAAAGGGAAAACCTTTGTGACCAATTTAGCTAAGCCTAATTTAGGCACTGGACGAAGACACAAAGAGCAAAACCATTCATATAGCCATTAATATTCACCTTCTTAATATAATCTGAATATTAATCGCCTGTGCCCCCTAACAACAAAACATAAAAGTGGTATCTCTAATCAGATGCCCCGCCCTGATTAACAAGCTGCCACCATTTGGGGACATTAACCAAAACGACCAGTGCATCACAGGGCTGTAAAAAGTGCACCACCATACTTGACAGTTGCATTTTAAATGACCTCTCCAAATGTCATCTGTCAGAAGGCCGGTGAAATGTAGTGACAAATATAACATACGATTATAAAAAAGAAGCGAGAGACGGTTATTGTTGACCAACCACTTAATTTTCTGTAGCCATACATCTTTGAGAAAGTATCTGTGTTTGAGAGCGCGTTTTCGTTTAATTTTTATGCGCATATGTTTAGCGCAAGTTAATTTGCATACGCGTGTCACGTGGCCCGCCCAGTCAGACTGTGGACGTTATGGCTACTGAAGCAAGTCACGTTAGCGTCTTGGTAGTTAAACCGATAGGTGCATACTTGTGACCTCCTGAAGCATGTGCATGTGAGCCATTTTAAATGGAGAAGCAATCCCCGTATTGAATATAAAAATGACACAAATGCTTGAGATATCTCTTGAAGGCGTACATGTGTGACCAAGGGCGCAGTGTGTGATCACCAATGATATTTATTGATATGGAAAAAACGAAATTAATGCTAAATTGAACTTGCACAACGGAAGCCTGCACAGTGTTTTTAATGAATGGAACTACTTTTAGTCACAACAAATGGTTGGTCACTAAAAATCTGCAGTCAACGTTCAAATTTAGACATGCATTACTCCCTACATTGGTGTAATATTTTAAATTATACTGATAACCTTAATTTTTAACCTGAATGAAGTAGGCCTAGCATAATGAATAGCATATCTTATGTATTCAAATATATATACTTTTATACAAATAAATGCTTTTGAATCAAGTTGCGTTATATAGGTTAACATGTATATAGATCCAAGTAACATCATATACGTGGAAAACAATCTATATTTATTTAAACATCCTATAGTAACCATGCACACCATGGGAGCCGTAGAGACCTAGGCCTGGTGTGATGGATGCGCAGGGCGCGTGCCGGAGCCGCCGCTTTCTGGAGCACGTCAGCCCTAATGCGGCGGCGGCGGCAGCGCCGTGATTTGTGTGAGGAGCGCGTCCTGTCAGCGTCGCGTGAGGGATGATCCAGATAGGGGCGGCGGCCAGATGGGGCCCCGGGAGCTGAGGAGGGAGCCGTGTTGAGAGGAAGTTAAACGTTTTTTTTTCTCTCTTATTGCTTGGTACTCTTTGTTAAAGATTGAACTGTAGGCCCAGTTGAAGTTGCCGGTCTACGTAAGAAGGCCTTCACTCTGCTTTGTTGGGAATTCTTTCTTCTCTTTACATTTAGCATATTTATTTGTTCTTGTTATTGTTTGAACGATTGTAAGTATACACATTAATGAGCTGTGCACACTATAATACTTTGCACGTGACGTGACTTGTTACAACCAGCATGTAGTACTAATTACAGAGATTTACCGACTATCAATTTGCATCGACGCGCCATCACATGACATTATTTTATTGCACAAGGTCGACAAATATTATTCTCTTGTCACACTTAGTTACGGGTCGTGGACGGGGTACCATTAATACGCAATTATCATATTTCGTGACATACCTCACTTTTGTTAACCCGTCAGATCTAATGGCATGAATGCTTATTTTAACAATGTCCCGTCCCGTCAAAGTCCCGTCCTGTAACACCAATGTCGACAGTACTGTTACGATAACCGTTGATCAAATTGATTTCTATTCCCCATTCATTCAACCACAGTTTGACTTCATCGTTCAATAAAAGTTAAAGAATAAAACAGTTTTTAGAATAAAAGTGTTTACGCCACTCCATGTGTACAAAATAAAATTTATATACTCTGTTTGTGGATACTGACTTATTTTTAAAACAGCCATTGAATTTTCGTAAAATAATTACCTATACAGTACAGCAGCCCCTACTTCAATTAATGCATTAATATGAAAACAAATTATATCAATGTATCAATGTAAGTGACTTTATTTTCATGAGCAGCCACACTAACCGCTTTCACTGGCCACCCAATATTAACAATAGCAAGCACATGATTTTAGCCAACAAAAGACCAGAACTCCAGGAGGCCGTGCGGCTTTCCCATTATGGCAGCTGGAGAAATTTGATCTTCTTAATTTTGAGCAACACTGAGCAATGTAGAAATTTTGAGTGAGCCGATGACAAAACACACTGGAATGTGACCAGGCAATACTGGTCAGCCCTTAATGGTCTTCCTCTTTTGGAATTTTCAAGCCAGATGGCGAGTGATAAGGCTTGTGATGAATGGTTTTGGCTGGCTGCTTCATTATGTTAAAGTATTTCTGAATTAAATGCTTTGTCTTCGAGGGGGTTGTATTGCAGAGATGTTTTGAACAGTTTTGAAAATACCTACTTGAATGTAGCTTGAATAGCATGCACATAAAGTTTCCAAGTACATCATATCTATCAACATGACCACTGACGTTCTCAATATTCCTTGTCTATACATGTAATGCGATTTAAATCATGGTCTGCCCACACCTTTTCTCGTCATTACAGGTCAAATTTTCTCATTATCATCCCTTACTATGGATGCGAGCTTATTCCAAAAATCACTCCCCTTTGGTGACTCTGTAAGAAAAGCGTGAACACTATACATGTACATCGCGTATATTCAACGTTACCCTATCACAAGGTCTTTAAATGATCTGACAGGAAGGCCCTTATGTCTATTAGAGCTTGAGGCTGTTACAATTGCACTTGCTCTTCTTCTTTGCACTTGATATATGGTTTACATGAGCGTTTTTTGTAATAATAGAGGAAACAACTATTAGTTATAAGGTCTTTTGAAAGACTAATTTGACGTATAAAACATCATACCATGCGAACTAGGGGTAATGCCCAGAGGAACATAACGTCTCCGTGTTTGGGGTCCTCCATAACTCTACGCCTTTCCCTATTACCCTTGTTTTTGTCAAGTACCAAACTGTGTAGAATTACACACATGTGTGTTGTCATGCACAGGGTTGTCACTGTTGGGTGCATGAGAGAATGCAGTGGCTGATTGTGGGGGCCGGTGTGTAGGTGGGTGAGGTGAGGGGTGGGGTGGGGGTCAAAAGATTTTACGGGAGGGTACAAAGTTTTAGCATTTAAGCGTTTTTTAGCAATAAATAAAGCAAACTGATCCCCAATAGTACCACAGCAACAATTAGATCTGGTTTATGCGGCCATAAGGCTAGCAACACATTCGTGGTGTGCATTTTTACAAATGTATCAAATTATCTGTGTGTTTTCCCAATCCTTGAAGAATTAGAAAGTTTTAAGTGATTTATTGTAGCCCCGATCACATTCGTCTTGTGCGTTCCGGCGCCTATCCTCAATCACGAGCCTGTGTTGATTGGGAGATTTAAGGGTTGTAACAAACACACTGCCGGAAAACTGGGCACTCTAGTGAAGCACAGGCTGATACCGTGGAGATGGGTTTATGGTTTGTCAATATGTGCAGTGCTGTTCTTTTTCATGTGATGATTCAGATACCACCTGTTCTCCGTCTACGGCTATCCACGTTCAAGTCTGTTTGAAATGTGGAAGTGTATGCTACATCAATCAGTGATTTATCTTAATATTCCACCCAGGATGTATTTGATACACTGCTTCATGTATTTCAGTGGTACACTTTTGTAAGTTTTATAAAAAGAAACTATTTTCTGCATGTCCCACAGCAAAGCAGATGGCATAGATATGCACATAAAGAATTAAAATGTGTAGGTAGAGCATGGCTACTGACTTCAATATAGGAAACTCATTAGCTTAAATGTAATTATTAATAAGAAATCTGATCTTGGTACGAGTGCTTGGTTTGACATGCAACTGCAGTACACAATTAGACTACTCAGTATCCCTGACAGACTCAGAGGAGAGCATGACGTAAGCAATGCATCACTAATCCCTTATCATCTAATCCCTTAATGCACTGGCTTCATTACTATGCATGGACATGTTAGCAGCACCAGCAATACAGATATGAAGATTAATTATGGACAATTACCGCATGCAGAGCTACTAGTTGTTGTACTGTTGTTTGCGCATTGCTGTAAATTGAGGAAGCTTTCATTTAGCCACTAATATACGGAAACATTAGACAAAATAATCAGTGTTTTCCCCTACCCATCCATCTGGGGGACAAAAAATGTATAATTATTATTTGGAACGTGAATTTGACACACAATAGCTCAACGTATTTCGAGGCGAAAGTCCAGTCCCTCCATCCTGAGTGTCAGATGTCTGATACTCAAAGTGAGCCCCTCTACCTTCATTGGGCAATCGAATCCATGGACTTAGAGTTTGTAGTTCATGACGGTTAGTGTAATATGTACCTCTAGAGCACCTACTCAGAGTCTAAAATAAAACCACAAGCCATATGTTCTTGCACATAAGTGCGATGTCTTGTATAACACCCACATAACCCCGTGAGCGACAGTTGCCCTCTTTTCAATCGTGTGCATATTGATGAGCCATAGTGTATTAACAGATTAGCCGCTCTGTCCAGTTGATTAGCAGATCATCCCGTCTGGCCTCCCCCTCACACACAGGCACGGATCGTTATTTGGTTAGCATTCCCCGGATAGATGCCAGTATGGCTTGGCTAACTTTTCATAATCTAGTTGATGGGTGCGATGTTTACTTGGTTGATCACTGAGGCATGACTGTAGGCCTGCAAACCAGTTGTGATTGTATCCTTTTTGTACGTATCATCTAACGAAAAGCAGTGCTAAATCAGCAATATTGATCCAGACTCGGGGAAGTACAACCTATATCAAATAAGTAATTAAGCTTACAACATATATGACCCTCCTGTTTTCAGTCTCCTGTGCAGCAGTGCCACACAGTCAAGGCTTAATGCCCGTAGCCGGATTTGGCGGGTTGACGTGGTTGCCGTGGTGGTGGTGATATTATCTCCAGAACCACGCCTCGGGCCAGCTGGAGAGAGATATGGTCCTCAGAAGCCGTAGCTGAGGCTCTGTGTCCAAGTGGTCGAGTGTATTATGGTCGCCCACTCACGGTCTCCTGGTCATTCTGTATTGGTTCTAGTGGTCATGTCATTTGGTGGCCTAACTCTTATGAAGTAGCCATAATTATATGGATCTTTTGTCTGGCGGTGCATTATCGTGATAGTTCTATTCGGTGGTATGCCACAATGTCTCGAGCTATCAAAAGTCTGATTCAGTATTTATTGTACTTTCCTTGCTCCAATCCACCCAGGCCAGTAGTCACTATCTGGTGCTGTTTTCGATGCCAGCTGTAGATGCAAATCGTGGCGAATATCACTTTAAATGATCCCGCAGACGCGATTACCATCAACATAAACAGCTTAAGTTTGAGAGACAAGAGTAACTCTTTTAAAATATGTAGGCCTACATGTATCTCATCCACATATTATTCGGGTGTATCATTCATTTCATATGTGATTAAAATGATTTTACGACACATCTGGAGTAGAATTTCTTCAGACGATACATAGAGTATATCAGTTTTAAATGATCCCACTGACGCTCTACCACACCAACATTCACACTTATAGTTTGAGGGAGCATACAGCACTTTTTAAAATATGTAATCATCTCATCGCCTATTGTACCGATGTAGGTACCATTCATTTCATAGGTGAGGTAGTAAAAAATGATTTACAATGGCACATTCGGGAACCCACGTGTAAAATAGAATTTCTTCAGACGATACATGAAGGTATTCATTTAGACCTATCTATATTGATATACCACCACCCACCACTCACCCACAACCGCCCCCAATACAAGATGCCTCACCGTGCCACCAGTACAATCAATACCCACCTGTCCTGTGGTGGTGGGAAGACAGCAGCCACCGCCCTCACCTCAAGTGGTCTCACCTTAGTGGACACTGTACACGGCACTCTCGCGCGGAGCGGCTTGTCCCACGACGCGTGGCCCGTTCCCACGTCCTTGTGGGTAGAGACGGGGCTGTTGGCATTTAGTGCTAATGCTAGTGGCGTTTTATCGTGGTTGCTGCTTTGTTTTAATCCATAAGAAACTACCCCATGGGGCCCACAGGTATGAATCACTTCTTCCTATCTTTTGGATGAATTTTATAGCTGGAGATCTTATTTGTAAACTCCAACAAGTAGCTTTCATACATGATGTGGAGGAGCCTAGATTTATATCTATTTCATTCTCGTATCCCGTACAATATTCTCAAGCATCCATCAACACTGTTAGGTAAATACTCAAACTATTGATTGTCTAGCATTATTATGTAACGCGCTTCCACCTGTGTTTTATTAACTCTCTGCAAATAGGCCATCATTGATTTCTGACGATTTCACCTCAATGTTGATGGAAGTTCCAGCTGGGACAAGCTTTTGAGGGAGCAAACTACGTAAAGAATATTCATGAATATTTAGGTTAAATTACTTTGACTAACTGGGTGTTTCACGCACTTTTATTTGGAACGTTGAAGGTGGTTGTATTGTAGGACAGTAGCCACACACTTTGAATTGCAGTTGCACTCTGCTAGACTAACACCCAAACATAACTTTTCTAACATATTACAAAACCAGGATTTTTTCTCACCACGTACAATATATTTTTTGCCACTGGCTTCGGATCTTCCCTGAGCCTTATAATTATTTCAGAAATCAAAGTCAAGCCCCAAGACATTGCACGTAGCTTCTTCTCTCACTGAGATCAGTAGACACCATTTTAAATTCACGTTGGAGTTTCTGTTTTTAATGATTCTATTTCAACATTAAATCTTGTCATTCCATGCATTTTATTCTAATAGAGTTCATAACTTTAGCTTTCATTACAAATGATTCATACTAAATTATTCAATCATCTAGTACCTGTGAATGTTCATTTTCCATAAATGGCACCTGCCTCTAACCAAGTTGTAAAGACTGTAGCTGATAACTATAATTATGTTCACGGTTCCACTAATATAGATTTGCCTTACACCACGTCTCTGTCTCACTGCCCCAGGGGAGCATATAAAGTACTTATAATGCATATTATTGTATAATATTGTGAAGCACATGACAAGTAGTATTACATAAAAGTAACATCGATGTTCGATGCTGAATTCCCACACCAGCAGTTATTTGATGAGCAATCAGCAACTTTCAATGGCCATATACGCTGATTTGTACTTTAGCTATAAATTCACCAATGATTATTCAGTATTATGATCATAATTATCACGATTGCTATTGAACGAATTCTGATGGCATAATTCCAATTACAACATCACCCTCTTTAACAAACACCTCTAATATCAGCATTTCTAGATGAACTTGACAGCATACTGGCTATATTAGCAAACAATAAATCCATTATGCTACAACACAGCGTCATTCCGTAAACTTTCCCAAATTCCAAACTTTGTCTGTTCACACTAACTGTTTACATGGCTCCCCATAACCCCGAGTTATTGTTGGCATTGTCCTCATTTTAATGGGGGGATAAATTGTCATTGAGAGGCGGGGAGGTTGACCTCTCGCCACCTCTCGTCAAATTTCACGTTTAACGGGACATCACCAATACTTGACAGTGGGTCACGTGCATGGCTTTGTTTGGCATGAATAGATTTCATTTAATTATAGAATTTGATTTCATTTAATTATTTCTTTGCATAAGCTATTGCGTGATTACGTATAAAGGAACAGAAATATGGAAAGAACGACATTCTTCACCAGCTGAACGTAGCATGACATGTTTTAAACGGTGTTATTGCAATTATCTAAAATTTTACATGTACTCATCGCGAATACCAAAAATGTACAAGTCAATATCAATGGTAGAAACTATTGATTTCAAACAAACATCTCGTATGCCAATCTCAACCCATCGTCCCATATACATGTATGAACTGCCCCAAAGAAAAAAAAATCCCAAATACAATATCAATAATGCTCCCCCTACAAACTGTCATAACTATAGCCGCAGACGGCAGGTGCGCTCGCCTCACTCGCCAGCAGGTGATCGGCTGCTATTGTAGGCCGGGAACAGGTGATCGCTTAGCACACATTGTTCACGGACATTTAACGCCAGTCACTCAGAGGGGGAAGTGAAGCTAAAGCTGACGTTAAGCTGAACGTCTGCTTCATTAGCAATGGTGCCATTTTAAAGCATCATTAGTATGAACATGCGATGACGACGAGGTTTAGCTCCCGTACCCAGTGTTTTTCTCGTGTTTGTTGTATAGTGACTGTCTTGTACCCTTGGTCTGGTGAAGGTGCAAGGAGGGACGGGGGCGCCCCAGTGGAATAATATATGGTGTGTATTCCCTATCATAGACGGACAGCTAGCTGTGGAGTAACGTACCAAACCTTTGGCAGATGGTGGGCACGCCCGTTCCTCTCACACGGTCCCGGTGGGACAGCCTTGTGCCCCAGCATGGTGCACGGCACTCCGCCCTTACTTACTACATATTGGCCCTACTTGGATGTCATAAAATGAGCAGCACAAATAGAAAAAAACGTCATTCTATCATACTACAAAATAACAGAGTCTACACAGGAATGTGCGACTTTGTTCAGTTGATGTTATCGATGGCTCAGGAGTAACACATTATAGACTATTCCTTCAACTTATGCCAGCACCAATAGCTTGTTCCAAATTACCCCAGCTGCTTAACACTTCAAGCGTTACGAGTACTCGACAATACATTTAGGGTGCCCGGAACCATTTAAAACAGCACCGTTTCAATCGCTATGGCAGTTGTCCCCATTTCAGATTTCAGGGGTGTATGGAGACAATATAGAGATGATATTTATCAGCAGGGGTGGTATATGTGGAAAGTTCAAACATGGACTGAGTGCAGCTGAAATTATCTTATAATCAACAAGATCTAGGCCCTAAGAAATTATAGACTCCTAGCCTGCATGGCCTCACACCCTGTCCCATAGACAACGTATGTGTTGTCCAAGTGGACTGCAGTGACCTGTCCCACCGTGGCACCATACCACCATATGGTGGCCTCACACTTGAGCGGCCGTGTCAAGTGGCGGCAGCGCTGCCATGGTAACGCCATGTTCGGATGTCGCTGGTCCCTAGGTTCAAATGGGTGGTCCGTATTAAAATGGGTGAAATATGCATCTTTTACATCTTATCGTTCTAGTTTATCTGTACACGATTGTGAATTCAATCTGATATGTGTATGTACTGAAACGAATTAATTATAGGTTGAACGCTAATCTATTTCAATAGGCATTATGCTGACTCTTAATTTGGTGGCTTATGTCGGGGGAAGAGCCATCTGTGACGCTGTCCCGTTACGTCAATATTGGGGTAACCCGTACATTTCTCCACGCAGACCTTTTTTCTTCCATCCATCAGGGATAAGGTGAAGTGTTAACACATCTGCTGTTTTCTTAAACATTTTTAATGATCTTGAAAAGCAGGGTATTTTCAATGTGGTTTATCGTTCAACTAGAAACGTGGAGGTGACACATATCTCAGTGTCCGTGGAATAATCATTTCCAGTAGCTAGGTGCCCAGTATGATTTATGACATATATTCTATCGATGATATTTCTGTCCAAGTGCCTCCCAATTCTTGACCACCCCATTAGCAATACACAATATATGAGGTTGTACAAAAGGTGACAACCTCCAGCCCCAACCCAGCTACACTCTCGCAACCCCTCCAGTATGATCCCAGTACCGACTTGTCAGGAAGGGTAGTGACATTCTTCACTCTTTGTCCGCATTAATAAAAAGCACTTCTGATAGTTGTATAAATTCTAAAAGTGACTGCATGTATAGATGTAATTGTATTCACATTTGTCTGTCTGGGAGTTTACACGTTATACGAGTGCTTTCAATTGATTTATATTCATCCACATGGGCTGTGATAATGTTTAACTTTAAAGCTGTACTAGAGACAGAAAGACACGTGACATTTGGAAATCAGTTGTTGTGTCTGGTGTGTGTTATAATGCGACATGAACAAAATAACCCACTTTCACATACGACTTTTTGGGCTTCTTAATTGGTTTAATCTGTTTTGGTACATTAGCGCCATATAAAAATTAGGAAACACGTGCACATATGAAACAACAACAAAAAAAAAAAAAAAAAAGAAAAAAGAAAAAGAAAAAACAACAACTAAAACTTCTCATTGTAGAGGTGGGCAATATAGTGAGTTCACTTGTGAAGTGAGATTCCCACAGTTTATACATATGGCCGAATGGAGACCACTTGAGAGTTTCAATGGTCCTTGAAACAAACAAAGTGTCAAACAAATGTTCAAGGCGAAACGTTTGTGCCGCCTCACGTATTCTGCCGGCTCGTGCAATGTTAAACGTTATTTTTGTTCTCGTTTTGTGTGCGAACGGTGGCCAGTAGTGCGCAAATCGAAGGCCAGACAGTGAGATGGGCAGAGAATCAGACAGTCAGAAAATCAGTCAGAGAATCAGTCAGTCGGGCAGTCATCCACTCAGTCATGCACTCACTAACTCATGAATATTGAAACTGAATCTGTCGGGGTATTGTAGCCATTGTTGATTGTAACATTGTCTTGTCTTGCTTTATAGGACTGACACGTGTTATCTCCCATCCAGTTCTCATCTGCTACGGCAAAGTAAGTATGGGTGACGACCATTCGTGACAGACAGACTAGCATGGGGGTCTACACGAAGGCCGACTCGGTGAGCCAGGCCGAAGTCTACGTTTGCAGGGCGACATTTGCGTATAGGCCGTGTCTAATATGTCAAGTTTAACCCTGTTAAACTGCTGTCAACATTTATATCTCATTGAACATAAATGTAGGATTAAAAATATGCACTCAGCGAATGTCAATATCATAGCCGTAGAACTGCTTCAAAGTGAAAGTCGGGGTAAGGGTCATAGGTTGCATTTAAAAAATCAATTATCATAATAGTTTTTTTTTTAAATGAACCATTGCCCCCCTCTTTATATGGTATTTTATCGCATAAAACACCACAGTCTACCACTTATGGCGGAGACGTCTTACATCTAACAAGCATTAAAGACATGTAATAACCTTTCGCATTGAACGGGGTTTACGTTTATCGGCGCTTTGATGTAAGTGATATGGCAATCGAAACTTTTTATATCTGTAATAGTGGGAAATGTGGTGACTGGTTTTGGTCAATGGAAATTCATGCTGCATATCACATTTTCTCACCCTATGGTATCAGGGACACCAAGATAATCGGGACACAATTTCTTTATTAATCCACTTTACAAGAACAGTCTATTACTTTCATTTGGCAGTTTAACCAATGATATATTCTCATCAAAATGTACATGAAATACCACACAACATGTGCTATGCTGATCAGAAAATTCCTTTGATTGTTAAATCACAGTACGTCTGCATATATAAATGCATTTTATTGCGTCTACACACTAACAATTATACCAGTATAAATTGCCTGTGGGGCAGAATTTTTGACAAATTGTTCCACTTCATCGCAAGAGTGGAGTTTAAAAATGTGCTAACAGTTAATTGGTATATGAGATCATTTATTTGAATTGATCAAAATGCACAACCAAACATTACACCTACCGATAGTTATCAAATCTGGATTTTGTATTTGTAAACAACACACCGAAGAACAACACAATCGCGTTGTTCTAATTACTTTCTATCTATTTCAACAGTATATCATTAGGCATGTACAATAGGATGCTCAATGATATTAGGAACGTTTGGGAATATCATACTCAAATATGCTCAACATGCTCGAACTGTTATTGTGCAATAATCAATTCATGATCTGTGCACTTTAAAAAAAAGACACGGGCTTTAGATTCAAATCACTAGTCGGGTGCAATAGTACTCACCTTTGTAAGTGTGCAGTCAAATAATCCTTAAAGTTATTTCCACGCAGTGTTTTGTCCAACTAAACGGGCAGCAGAGCATCTGGCATGGTTATTAACAATCCGCACGAATACTCACATTCATGTAACCTTGTTTTAAACACTAAAACTAATGCACTAACGAAACAACTCATCCAGTGCTATCCAGTCTAATGAAAGTACACGTAATTCTTTAATTGATTGTAAAACATCTCACGTCCACTACAGTACAGAAATAATAAATATCACCCCGAACAAGTACTACATAAAAACACGAAACACAAGCCCTGTCACTCTCTCTGCCCCTCGTACATCATTTGTTGTCATCATGCTGAAGCAGACGACGAAAATCGACTATTGTTCCGCACGCTGACCCAATACGCATGCGCACTGGCTGGGCACGCGCGATTCGGAAATGGTCGTCTGCCTGGTAGACGGAAAATGGAGAAAAAGAACGCGAGTGGCGAACAACAATGGGCTTAATTGAACCGGTGTCAGAGCGAAGCCCTGTGACGGCAGCTATCATGCGTTTCTTTGTCCATCGAGACATTAGAGAGATTCTTGCTTTGCTGGTGGGAGCGCGAAGTGTGTTGGCAGAGATATTGGCAGTTTGTAACACGCGGAAAGCCCCCACGGATTTCTATTGCCCTGTAAAAAAGAGAAAGAAAAATGATAAGGACGGTTGCTAGAGAAATGTCGTTCAATTAGATTTTGAGTTTATAGTAATGTCATAATTGAATTCGTGGTATTTGTCACGTGAAACTCAGCCCCTCATTCCCGATGTCATATGAAGAAAAAGGAGAAACAAATGTATTTGGGGAAATCAAATCACTTTCCATGCCCATTGAAATGCGCTGTTTGCTAATTTTTACGCAATGCTTACACCACAATATCTCAACAGTTTTATGTAAAACCAAGAACATGGACATCATGAATTTCGTCCGAGACGTAACTCTAAATATAACAATATGATTGCTATACTGCTTATGAATATTCCCATGAAATTCTGGCTATATGGTAATCTTAAAACAACATCGTTATGGTAAGTATTTCTACAACTATGCACTTTCAATCACCCACAACGTTAAAGCAGGTCTACGGCAATAACACGACAATCAGGATAGTCATACAAGCCATAACGGACCACGGTCATAAAATAAAGAGAGAGAGAGAGCGCATTGTAAAGTGTATGACACAAAACTGGTCCGCGTCCATAGTTTTAATAGACTGAACCTAGATTGTGTTGTCATACATGAAAAATAAAAATAAAATAGAATGAATTGCCATGTGGAGCACCAACGCTTTATTTTTTTCTACAGACTAATTTCCATGACAATATCCTAAATTTATATAGTAAATCTGCAACATAACTGCCATGTCCTATGTATAAAAAGCTACACGTATGAGGCAAAAGCAAATGGTAAAAATTTCAGTACAAAATGGTAATAAGTTCTAAATGAAATTGTAATAAATAATAAATTGTTGTCAATATTTCTATTTGATTACCCGTCACTGACATTTCGATTTCCAATTTGCAAAGTCAGTCAAGTTAAACTATTGGAAAAGGATTTCTTAATTATTTTTAAAATGAAAAAAGGAAAAAACCCCGAAAAAAAACCAAAAAAAAAAAAA
>CM032664.1:48624667-48636696 GCA_019095985.1 Streblospio benedicti | reverse complement strand
CCCGGCCGCTTCCCCGCCTTCCACGCCTCGGGGCGATCTCGCCACGCTACACCTCGGGCGATCCAGGCCGACGCTTTCCCCGTCTTACGGGCGAGCCCCCGGCCGCTGCCTACTTTCCCTGCCTTACGGCGATCTCGCCGCAGCCGCCGCCTTTACGCCTCCCCGCTCCACGGCGATCTCGGCCGCTGCCTTACGCTCCCTCGTTTTACGCCAAGGCCTCCGCGCGACGCCTGGCTTCCATTTAGGCGATCCCCTGCCGCCCGTTTTATTTTATCCCCTCGCTCTTTATCGATCCCCGCTTCCTCAAGGGACGACGCACGCCGAGACCCCGCCTTCCTAGTCGCTTAGCCTCCTGCCGACCCCGCCGGCCGCCGCCGCCGCCGCCGCCGCCGCTTGTCGCCGCTGAATTTCTTTGAATGTGCTTAATGAGTTAACTTATAGCCCTTAATTGCTTTTTCCTTACCTCCCAACTTATACTACTATTGCTATACTGTTTATGAATATTCCCATGTAATTTTTGGCTATATGGTAATCTTAAAAACAACATCGTTATGGTAAGTATTTCTACAACTATGCACTTTCAATCACCCACAACGTTAAAGCAGGTCTACGGCAATAACACGACAATCAGGATAGTCATACAAGCCATAACGGACCACGGTCATAAAATAAAGAGAGAGAGAGAGCGCATTGTAAAGTGTATGACACAAAACTGGTCCGCGTCCATAGTTTTAATAGACTGAACCTAGATTGTGTTGTCATACATGAAAAATAAAAATAAAATAGAATGAATTGCCATGTGGAGCACCAACGCTTTATTTTTTTCTACAGACTAATTTCCATGACAATATCCTAAATTTATATAGTAAATCTGCAACATAACTGCCATGTCCTATGTATAAAAAGCTACACGTATGAGGCAAAAGCAAATGGTAAAAATTTCAGTACAAAATGGTAATAAGTTCTAAATGAAATTGTAATAAATAATAAATTGTTGTCAATATTTCTATTTGATTACCCGTCACTGACATTTCGATTTCCAATTTGCAAAGTCAGTCAAGTTAAACTACACCAAAGGCCACTGTATCATTGGATTTGAACTTCTTTTGAAATAGGCGTTGAAAAGATTTTTAATTATTAGAATGAAAGAATCTGAATACCATAGGCTAACAAGTAAGTCTACCACAAAACGTTTTGTCCCCATTGTTTCTCTACATTACGCTCCTTTAGAATCCATCACCCATAATATTTGTCACCCATTGTGTACTTTGTAAGTACCTATTTTGACCAGAAATCACAGCAACCTTAATAAAATTAAAATAAATAAGAGGAAGTAAATCTTGGTGTCCCAATTGAAATTTACTGTTTAAGGTCATACTTTGCCCAATAGATCAAACAATACAAGTATCACAAATAAATGACGGTTGCTACGTTTTCAGGTATTTATACAACCATTTAAGCAAAAAAGACACAACATATTTCTCTCTTTCCAGAGCACTTCACCTGAACCAAATTTACCCATGAACTACAATAACAGGAGACTATAATGACCTTAGCATTTATTTTCGAAGAAATTATAATAAGTATGTAGAACATAATATTTGTATTGGATACATTAGATATTGTTTTTGTCTAAAGATCTCCTACAATATTCATCTCTAAATATTATTTTGTACTACATAATCTCACAGAATCCAAATATGTGACTGGGTTGATGGAAGGTCAAGGTGTCAAAACATGTTTACTTCCTCTTTTGCGAGGGAGCATCTTTAAATACACATAAAGTCATAACATTTTTTAAAGCCTCTTTCAAAAGACATGTTCCATAACTCACGTCATTGATGCAGTTGCCTTTGAACTACATGTATAAGCGAATTCACTTAGTCTCAGAAATGAGCCATACAAACTTTTATGCCTCCAATAGGTCAATGTCATTTTATTTGAATTGATGTTTAATGGCATAGTCATCAGCATTTCATCAGAGATGAGCAAGTTTTCTTGGGATCCGCACACAACTGAATACATCTGTACTTGGAGAAAACGAAAACAGCAGAAAAGGGGATACACTGGAAGTCCACAGCAATAGAATGGTGTTTTCATTTCAGGTAAAAACGTTTCTTATCTATGTTTATATTACAGTATTGACTGGCGGATTAACTACGGGTAACTAGATTTTATATCGGTTAATGCGCATAGAGATAATTAAAGGCCATAGGCACTGATATAAGTCTAAAAATGCAGACTCTCGATTCACAAATTTGCATTTTTACGCAGCCAAAATCATTACATATATATACGTGGTTTGAAGTGCCCTATGTTGTCACGATGACAATCTAATCTGTTTCTATCTGTATTTTTTATTTGTAATGCAGGGATAAGCCAAATGGAAATAATTTCATCGTCATCTTCGAAAATAAGCTGTTTTTGTATACTTGATGCATGAAACCGCTGTATATTTAATAGTACAGTGGAATGGGAATCATAGCGAAGCTGAAATAACACACCCGTGGGGGTGACCTTTAATTTAATGACAATGACAATGACAATGACACTTTTATTTTTCAAACTAAAAGTTCATATAAAATACATATAAATATACACTATATACAATCAAAATGCAAGGTATAAGATCATTTAATAAATAAAATATTTCACCACTTCTAGTTCATTGGACTTTTATACATGAAGAAACTACTAAAAATACTACACTTCACTAAAATGTTAATCGGCTATACACACAATTTGGTTGTTTAAAAAATCACCACAACCCTGGCCATTTTAATAACTTTGGGCACATTTGATATGCGAAATCATAGGTTAGAATGTAAGATAAAGATGAGGCAATCACTGCCTTGTATATTGATCTCTAATTACACTTTCAGATAGCAAATAGATGAATCCTGATATGAAGAAGTTTCAAGGCGAGCGAAAATTTCAGGGCACGTGCAAAAATCTTGGATCCACAAAAGAGTGGACTATCTGAAACTTGATGTAAACCCCAGCCTAAGTGGAACATTGTTCCACATTTGTGGATTGTGACAAAATGTTCATCCCTAATACTATTACCAAATAGCAGCAAAGCCATCCTGTATCGTGGAATTCCCAACTCAAATTATCACATGGGATGGGATGAATATTGTTTTTTGTTTTGTATTAGAGACATGCACAGGTGAATTTCACGTCATATCTAACCTGTATGGCACATGAATAGTACTTGCTGATCCACTATAACAAATCGATTTTTATCTATGGACAGTGTTCAATTTCTTTATAATCAATCGTTTTTCTACATCTATCTCATAAGATGTACCCAAACATCATGTTTGTAAACATTGACGTTTTACCAGCCTTTCTGACCAGGTAATTTGGGCTTTTGGTGCACACGTGATATAGGCTGCAATTCCAGGGGAAATATGGAAGTGACAATCAAAATGGCAGTCCACTGTTTTAAGATTATTGATATTTTATCAGTACGCATACTAATAATTGCAAAATCATACGTTATTAGGAGCCATATGTCAAGTGTATAAAACTGAATTATAAATTCAATCTATCCACGAAGGCATTTGCTGTGCATGTCCCTTTAATCATGTATTATCAATCATCGATGTAATATTGTCAGTTCAGCTTTTAATGCTTGACCACCATCCCCATTTTGATATTTGGCGCAGGGGATCCATGGGGGTCCTATGTCAAAATTATAAAATTTGGTCACACATAATAGTTTAGTTTCGCACATAATAGTTTCGAAAATAACAAACACTTGTATTCAATAGTTCATTATCTAAAAATGACTATCAGTGATAATAAGAAGTAAAGACATGTAATATTGTAGTGTATGTCCCTTCCATATTTTGCATTAAATTTTACATATCCTATGTTCTACAGATACTCTGACTTTTATTATAGATATTCAATCATTGATAACAGACTTGGTATTTATACTTCAACTTTTAATGCTTGACCACCATTCCAATTTTGAAATTCGGTGCTGGGGATCCTTTGGAGTCCTACATGAAAAATGTGAAAATGGGTCAATAGTTTATATTTTCACACCACCTCTTATGGGTATGTCGCTTTCATACTTTGAAGAAATAAACGATACTCTGTCTCAAGATGTTCTTCATTTTGATTCTCTTCTTCAAGAAGAAGGGGTCGTGAATGTTATTGCAATCATGATCACAACATTATTTGTATTTGTTTAAACACCCACAAAGTAGAAGACTTTGTGAACAGTTACAAGAAAGACAGTTAAATAGAAATGTTACAGTGTGCTATCGATCATAGAATAGTTAACCACATGATTGTTTAATTAAACTATTATACAATAAACACACATGTGTATGCCACGCCTAGTCTTTCAAAAGACCTTATATCTAATAGTTGTTTCCTCTATTATTACAAAAAACGCTCATGTAAACCATCTATCAAGTGCAAAGAAGAAGAGCAGCCTCTATGTCTAACGGATCATTTAAAGGCCGTGTGATAGGCTAGCCACGCCATGTACCTCGATTACGTTCATGAACATCAAATTCTAATGTGACCTTCGTTCACTCAAATAATTAACACGGATGTCAGTGATGTATCATAGCGTTATAAAATGAAACCATCATATATGAAATTTTACTTTCATTTTTGGCCTTAAGTCTGCCCCAAAGTGACACTTTAGTGTTACGTACCTGTTAGTAAATGCTAAGGTAAAACATCAACATTTCATACCCATTCTAACGAATTTACGCTTCGGTCCCATTGATGATTGCCATTGAATAGATCAAAGTTTCAAAATGAATAATAAAAAAATATTGACCCATGTCCCCATGCACGTTTTAGAGTTATGAGGCAATATGTGACGCACCTTTTTAGGAGTTAATTTTACATTTGAACTATTTATAAACTGCAACAACCATTTATAGAATACTGTCTTAAATATTTTGTTGCAATTAGTTTGTATTTCTGTGAAAGATCTTAGTAACAGGTTTAAGAAAAACATAAATTCAACGTAGTTTGCCATTCATTTAATAGACATATTAAGAAGTATATGCGTGAAATATATAGTCTTATATCAAACGTGGGTCTATATGCCAGCAAATATGGATATCATATGATATAATTGCTGTTCTAGACCCTCATTCTATAACATTACAAAATTTGGTACCAAGATCACAATCACACGAGAGTGAAAAAAAACCTTAATTATGTTCCACGGTTGAAAAACATTACTTTGTATAAATAGCAATAGCTTATCCAATTGACTGATTTGATTTCAAAATTACAGAAGGATACAATTTATTTGTAAATCATTCATATGCTATTGGCAAGTTCTTACATGATTTTTTTTTCAAATGTACAATATAATATAGAAATTTCTGGGATTACAGAGGGGCGGAAGTCCAACCGTCGATCGACTGATTACGCTGAAATGTTTTTGAATGACCTGAACAAACGAGGGAAAATTTGGTTTAATGGGTAGTAGACTCAGTAAAAATCGGACATCCTAGTCTCGACAGTCACATGAAAGGTGATCTCATAATTATAAAGTGTGTTTCTTTGAAAACAAATAACATCTTCGTGTTAACTATTCCCAGTCCAAGGAATGAATAGCTCATTTTAAAAACAATGCTAATCCATAACTTTGCAAGAAAATAGGTAATAGTACGCGATATGGGTGGTTTATGGAGTGCCTCTTCAGTATCTCCAATATAATGTAGATATGCATATAATTAATAGTAATCTTACTACTTTTAAAAATTAGTTGTGCCAGCTGTCAAACAAATCTACCAATATTGGTATGTACTATAGTTTGAAGAAATGTTCTTACCAAAAAAATGAAAAACATACTGCCCTAATAGTGACAATCAGATAAATATAAACAGTCGATTATGCACAAGCACGTGAATTTCTTGCAAAATAATGCGCAGTATTATAAGTAATGGAAGCATTTTTTCGGAAATGTTTAATGTCATATTGATATATTCTTTGTCGGCAGTGCTTGTTTACATTGTTTGGCCACTGGTCTAGCAGGAAAATCGGGCGATGCCACAACCTATAAACAAACTCCCCCCCCCCCAAATTTCACATAGCCGATGCTAGCTGCAGATGCTCAAGAAGACGCCAGAAGCTCAGTGTCATTCTGAGGTGGACGTGGGTGTTCTGGCCTCAGCTTTGGAGTGATCTGTCTGTTTCGGTTGAGAATGGCGCACTTCTGGCTGGTTCTATGTCCTTTTGCTTAACTATGGCCTCGTCGACTGCTTTGGGAGGATTATAGTTGACAGATGAAACGGTAAGTGCCGCTACTGCCGTTACAATTTGAAGCAATGAAAGCAGGAAACAGAAGCATCTGTTCCATCAGGTGGGTTGTTCACGATGCTCCATGATTAATGCTGTTTGTCTTGAGGGAATGACACGTTTCTGCCCGGTTCTGGCCCAAAAATAGTTGTCACTTCTCTGGAGACGTGATTTTGATATTTTTCGGCTTGTGGGGTCCCGTTTTGGCTTTAACGAGTTGTTGATTTGGATCATCGTTTTGCTTTTCTGGGTCGTCTGGAAGGCTAACTTGATCATCGTAAAGTCTCTCTCTGCATTGCTGATATGTTCCTGAAGAGGTTTCCGTATTATGGTGTGGCATTTCCAAATGGCCCCATAAGCCTGCTAGTACATCCCGTCCATTAGAAAGGTCACAGACCATTATTCCATACGATCCCGTACGTTTTGGCCTCAACATAGTCACATGAGTCACCATAAAAAGGGTGACAATATTGTGTTCTCATTGCTGGCATCTTTTGGAGCATCTGGAGCTAGCATCGGCTATGTGAAATTGTGGTTTAACAACATGCAAACAACTTTATTATCGCAAGTTGCCAACGTACCTACGTTCCTAAACCATCAGAACTAGCTGAACGAGGCTATTGCTTAGTATCATCCACCCTATAATTTTATCACCGGAAATCCACATGTTGTTATCACTTTACACCCAATGCAACTCACTTCCCGCAGAATGTCGCCTGCCGTCAGATGGCGTGCCTGGCGTTGTTCGTGCTACTGCCCCGCCCGGTCGAGGCGTGGGGGCAGTGGGCCCCCGCCCCCGCCCCACCACCCACCACGACAACCACGACCACGACCGTAGATCCGGAGGAGGCCATCATGCGCGAGCGAAGTTTGTGGCTTGAACGGATGGCAGCGGAGGTGGACGCAGAAGGTGAGGGCCTAAAGTGGTTCACGGGAATGAGCTTTTTTACACTCCAAAGCATATATAAATATATATTTTTTGTTTTTATTTTGGCTCTTTTCTTGGTGTCTTATCAATCATTGTTTGAACCTGTTATGTTATATGGAGCGGCGTTCTTAAAGATGAATTTTGTCCCCTCGTGATCAATACAAATATACAGACTGATTTAGGGAAAATAGTTTTTGATATTTTATGGAATGGCGTTCATTTATTTAAATATTTAATGGAAAATTGTTAGAATATAAGCTCATTTTATCACAATCATATGTTTTATATGTTTTATCTATCTATTCCTTTATCAGCTGTATTCTTCTCTCTTCTATGGCAGACTTTTATCATAAAGCTATTTTTAATGTAATGTCTCATAGTCCACATATGGCCGGGCAACATATAATTACGTTTGGATATGTAGTGCAATGCTTTATATGTTGGATAACATCAAGAAATAAGCAAATTTATCAATTAAAACTATACACTGAAATCTTATTTAAAATAGTAGCAGGAATGATCACTTTCCTCTGGAGACCAAGGGTAGTAGAAGTTTGAAACAATCCTAATTGTGAGCTACAAAAAATCATAATGGCTGCATGTGAGTGTTAGAAGCAAAGGGTCTGTCAACCGGACAAACCGTTTACCAATTCGATCCAGCTACCATACCACTTTCTTAAATTTGATGGCGGAAAATGGTTATCTGGTAAATTTCTTTCAAATATATTTAGGTGTTGTTTTCTCAGCAGCAGCAGCAGCAGCAGCAGCAGCAGCAGCAGCAGCAGCAGCAGCAGCAGCAGCAGCAGCAGCAGCAGCAGCAGCAGCAGAAGCAGAAGCAGAAGCAGAAGCAGAAGCAGAAGGAGCGCAGAAGCAGAAGAAGCAACGGAAGTAGCAGCAGCTCTCACTTATCCTCACACCCTCATTTGAGCTTTAGCAGTGATCAGCACTTAATTTCTATGTAATTGAAATGTGTTCATATAATCAAAGAAATTATAGAACTTGGTCACGTGGGTATTTTAAGAGACACACCCAGAAGCATATTTTCTCGTCGTGAATATGAATACTAAAACTTGCTTTTCAGCAGGGATCTTTATGCCCGATTTTATATAGAGGGGACTGAATAAGTCTGGGGTAAAATAAACCAGGCCAAATGAGATGTGAACTTGTCTCAATGTATCAGTATTATCATGTGCATGTATGTTGCCTTGGCACCCCGACGGGGCGTTGAGTGTGATGTATACGAGAATGGTGTTTTGACTGTCTCGTTGTTTTATTTTTTTTTTGTCTTTTTGTCTGTTATTTTTGTTGCTTTTGTGGAAGAGTATGTACGTAAGCACCAACCTCTTGTAGTGAGTTATGGATGCAGATTACATCTTTGGGGAATGGATGAATGGTCTTCATTGTGCATTAAACTATCAACGAACGACTGTCCTGAAGATATGACTGGGCACGTTATGACCGGCTTCACTGGCTAGAAATAATGTACAATTTATTGCTATATTTATAAAAGCTTCTAAAACGAGACACATTTGTAAAAAAAACCAACACTTGAGCTTCCGAAGATCCTGTGTTTGTTCTCGTATGTGGAAGTGGGTATGGATGGGGTGGGGTGTGTGGACTGTGGGGGTCTGGTTCAGTAAAGTCAATTGATGTACATTGCAGTAGTACTGTACTGTGCATAAGTACACGATGCATGTCGGTTGTCAAACCATGCAACTATCTTAAATGATATATATGCTTCATATAAGAATTGACAGTTCATTTCATTTCTCCTATAATGTATTACACGTTCCATATTTTTTTTCCGGGCGACAGAAATGCAACTAGACTACATCTACTACAACTAAAGCTATCGCTATCGTGATCGTACATTATGTATATAAACGTTGCATCAATAATTGAATAAATCTACTTAAAAAGAACTGAGAAATTCTGAGATAAGATTCATTATCGTTTATTTCAAGTATACAGTCTGTACACATTTTTCGTGGACCTCGAGAGAGCTTTTGATCGTGTTTCTAGATAAACCATATGGTGGCTATCAGGCTCGGGTTACCATGACGACATCAACAAATGCTCGTATGTAGGCAAAAGACAGCTGGTAAAACGGGCGTAAAAACGGTCTATCCGTGCGTGGGTCGGGTTTTGCAAAGTGTAGTTAAAACATGGAAGGCAACTTGTGCCCATGTCTCTCTGAGTGTTTTACATTTAGAATTACGGGATAAAATGTATAATTAATTACAATTATAGAATTTTCTTATTTGTATTTGTCAGTTAATGCTTGTCCGGCCCCAGTACTTGGTGATGGTGTGATCCAAACCGAGCCTGAGGACATCAAGGATAAATACCCATCTGGCACAACACTTGCTTTTGCCTGCGATGTCGGATATGAGGTTGCTGGTGGGGATGAAACGAGGACTTGCCAATCTGATAAAACATTTTCTGGGTTCCCTTTCTCCTGTGCCGGTAAGTTAATGGTTCATATAATTAAAGATTGACATTATTATTTTGTAACAACACAAAATGTATGTTTTATGTTGGACACTCACCTGCACAAGTTACATATGTAATTCACTAATTCACTGAATCACTTGCATTTCAAGGAATTGTATGCTTCTTTATTAAAGCTTACCTGGAGAATTTTGCATCATCCTGGATTTTGTCAGTTTGTCTCATATTCGTGAGAGGGTACCATCCAGACACAGCTATCTGAGATCTCTTCTGAGTGCCCTTTCAACACAACTCTGCAGTTTGCATGTGATGTCACTTATGATATAGAAATCAGTGATTGGCGTAATACTTTTGCAATACTTCACTTAAGTATTGCAATATTCTGCAATAAAGTATTGCATTTTTAAAGTATCGAAATACGTTTGCAATACTTCTACCAAAGCAGCACCACACATTGAAGTTCAATAGGGATGATGTACATTTTGTCATGCTCCGCAAAAGTTTCAAGTTTCGGACATTCCACTTTTTTGTGGATCTAGGATTTTTTTACCACGCGCTAAAACTTTTACATATCAGAATTCCACTATTCACTATTTTCTGAATGTGGCATTAAAATGATACACAGCAGAGTTCATACTTTAATATCCTGATCCATATTCCTCATATATAATTCATAATCTGATATTTCCACTTTTGTGTGTGTGTGTGTGTGTGTGGGGGGGCATTGTGCAACCAACCACGTTTTGCAACCGGTTGCATTTTGTGTTGACAATGTTATAATGTTAAGAAATATACACAACATCCCTCAAATGCATATGTATGAGTGTTATTAATGTAGAAAATAAGTAAAAAAAAACATCTGCAGATAACATTTTGCATTGGCGGTTGCAAAACCCGTTGCGGCTGCAAAACGCGGCTCCAGACCTCTCTCTGGTTGCAAAACGAGACTGGTTGCAAAACGCAGCTAAACAGGGGTGAGGTGGGTGGGGGAGGGGTCAAGAAAAAAGATAACAGTGTTCCATTTTTCTAATTGAAAGAACACTTTAATCCATCATAAATATTGAAACAATGCTATATTAGCAGCGTAAAAGAAATTAATGTAGACTGATTATTGAACAAGACGATAGAACAAGGCAATACTGCGATTTATAATTTCAACCATCAAGAAGTCTAGTGAACTGTAATCTAAAAAGCAACAGCTAATAAGAAGGATATTTTGTTCATTCCATTTATAAAATTCTTTTAGAATATTTCACCATGTTTATTATGTTTTTGCAAAGTTTTGTTTCTTAATATTATAATCTTAAATAGTCAGACAATCAAAGTTTAATAAGCAATTGTTGTATGCTTATATACATACTTGTACATGTATCTTGTATCTTGTCTTGTAAAATGATCTAGATTTATCCACATAGGTTAACACTTCAGTATTTACCTTATTGTTATGTATTTGTAGATATAGATGACTGTCAAGGGAATGGTTGTGAAAATGGTGCCATTTGTGTAGACCAGCTGGGAGGGTATGAATGCAATTGTGCACCTGGATTTACAGGTTTCTTCTGTGATGAAGGTAATTTTAGATTTAAGTTGCTATGAAGCACAATTGGGTATTGACTAATTACTCTTAAATTGTGTTGCATATGCATTGAGAAGTTACTAGACTGGGTGACAAGTAATCTTGGATGGCATCAACATTTCAGTAAAGCAATTTTATAAAACTCAATTAGATAGTTTATATTTTGAATTCAAACTTCATCAAATTTAGAGTAAAAATTGTATGACCTCGTTAGTACATAACATAACAAATTTGTGTAGAATGTATGCCTAGACTTGTAATGTTACCTGACTTAAAAATGTATTAGATTTAATTACCATTTTTCTTATTGTATCATCAAGGCATTTTGAAGACGAACAATAAATATGTTCAAAGGATTGTACCAGCATACATGTATAGTAAAAATGATTTATTGTGATATTCAATCAATAGAAAAGAAACGGCACAAAGCATTTTGGCTTTAACAACACTTAGGGTAAAGTAAATTGCACAATGTTTGATACACACACTGATTAAAATGTACTATGAATATTGTTTAATTTGCATATTGTTTATTTCCTAATTCTATTCAAAATCAAATATGAATGAACCCAATTAGATATACATGCCGTGTTTGAAATATGATTAAATCAAATATTCAATCAATAGTTTTTGGAAAAATACTTCTTCGTAAAAGTTAAGGTCACTTACAGATTTTAGTTAAATAATTTAATTGACTGATAAATATCATAATAGCTCTATTGTTCATTAATATTATCTTTATTTTTCATTTTTGCAGGTTTGATTTATTATGCAACTCAAATAGAATAA
>CM032664.1:48569719-48620057 GCA_019095985.1 Streblospio benedicti | reverse complement strand
TCCACACTGCCTCCTTACCGTCAGACCATCTCAAATGGTGGTCGTAGAAGAAGTTTGGGGTGCCAAACTTCTTCTGCGGCCACCGTACTGCCTTGAAAAAAAACTACGTTTGCAGCACTGCACACTTTCGGATCTTTACGATTTTCTTGCGTTTTGGGTCGTAGACTGGCTGTAGACCAACCTTGCAGTAGAATGTGCCCTAGGCATTATAGATTTAGAACCTGCCTTCACAAAGCAAGATAGATTCTTAACCTAGAAAAGGTTTATAGGCATTTTAGCAAATAAACACATATGTATGACACATGTTTTGTGTGACAATTGTACATTACATTATATTTCAAATATATTGATATAAAATATTTTGTTCTCTACGAATAAACACTTTTGTAGGGTGACACACAGATAAATGTTCCCATACTGCTCTAGTCTTTAAACATGGAATTCACAGATATGTTTATATATATTTTTAGTGCAGGGGTGGTGTGGAAGGGAGATATTTTAGATTGCACATCAAAATATCATATATTGCCAACGAAGCATTCTCTCATATTTATGTTATAGAGATAGAGATCAAAACAAAACAGTCACACTTCTTTCTACCTGCTTTACAAAGATTGTTTGGTTTTGATCATAACTATGAGAGGACCTGCTGCATTTCAAATAATAAGTCTAGCAAACAAGCAGTCTCTGGGAAACAACGAACCTATGCCTACTATACAACATTTGTTACAATCATAAAACATTTAGCCTACTATATGCAAAACTGTTGCATCTATCAACTGTTGTAGCAGATCTTTATGTTTTAGGGAGCACTTCCGGATAATGTTCCCGGCATTCCAGTAAATGTGAATAAAGAAGGCTATAAAATAAAGCTTGTGTTTGAAAAGGACTCGGTGACTGAGATGCTCATTGGTGCCATACAAGTAGGAACTCCGTGCGACCCGGTGTGTATATCGAATGCTGACATTGATATGCGTATTACAATGTACTATCACTGGCAGATCCAGGATTTTTGGAAAGGCAGGGGGTGGACATGAGAAATGTCATGGGTATTGTATGCGCGATCAATGCGGGACATGCCAAAAACCTTATGAAAGTGAAGTATGTTAATGGGAAAGGTGTGTGGGGGGGGGGGGGGCGTGTCCCATGTGCACCCCCTGGATCTGCCCCTGACTATAATGCTAATAGAAAGTATTTAGAATTCAAGATCAACCCACAATCATACTATTAACAAACCCTATTAAATAGTAAAATGTGTGGATCCAATCAGCGCACCAACAAGATGATACCATAAAAAGAATTGCTGAAACGATCGCCTTGTTAATTTTTGCGTCGCTTCAGCAGCTGAAGCGAAAGCCTTGTGATCACTTCGTTTGTATGTCTGCGTGTATATATGTCTCTGGACAAGCTAGAAGGTTTACCAATGAACCGATTTTGTTCAAACTTTACACAACTATGTGGTATGATGCGACACCGGAGTGATTTGATTTTGGGCACTTTGCCAATCAAAGTGTGGTTTCTACAGGGCCATTTATGGTCCATTTTTAATTCCGTTTTGAAGAACACATTCAAACTTGGTACAATGCTTACATGGCTAGAGGACATCACATGTATTTGATTTTGGCACTTTGCCAATTTAAATGTGATTTCCAGAAGGCCATGTTAGGTCATTTTTTGCCCATTTCTGCAATAGTTTCAATACAGCTTGGACCATGAAAACCAAATTTGATACACTGCTCATATACCTAGTGACCATCATCAGTGTCCAATTTTGGCACTTTGTCAATTAAAGTGTTCTTTTCAAAAGGCCATTTGCGGTCAATTTCGGCATTTTACGTTACAATATTATGGGATTGGTGACCACCACCTACGTTGAACTTTGACCCTTTGCTAACTAAATGAAAGTGCTCAGTATAGCAGTTTATAGACATTTTAGGTTGCCCTTTTTCCACTTTCTTCAATACTTTCAATACACTTTGAACCATGACCTACAAATTTCATTCTATGTTCACTTATGTAGTGACAATCATATGTTCATCTTTGGCACTTAGCCAATTTAAGTGTACCGTTTTAGTTCCATATTGACAATTTTAATAATCATATCAATGCCTTTGAAGACAACATTTTCAAATTTGGTTCACTGTTTATAGTATTTCTGAAGTTCTGGTTGAACTACAACCTTCGTACTTATGCAACTAGAGGCCACCTGTTAAGTAATGTAGTACAGAACATTGCATGCGGCTAAAATATCATTAGCTTTTGTTGTTAGAAATAAATCATATCATAAGGTTTTCATGTTTAGTTATCTCTGAATACACAAAGATATAGTCATTAGATACCAGTGTAAAACTACAACGAAAGTAACCATTTTTATTGCCCATGAGTCAACGTTGTGCAAGTGACGCTGTGCTCTCTGAGCACTTTCGATCTGGTTTGTTTGTTTGTTTCTATCTTCTTTTCTTTCTTTCTTCATTTCTTTCTTTCTTTTCTTCTTTTTTACATGACCACGAAATATAATAGACAAAAACCAATGCCATATGTATGCCGTGCTTCATAATTCGGACGCAACCATTCTCTGATTGCGATGAATATCGTCATCTTTTACTTCATACTAGATAGAAATTAAACATACCTTATTATTAGTTCATGCATTGATGAATGCAATGTTGAAAGTTTAAGATAATCATGATTGACTTTTGTTATGTTGGTTGTACTGAAAAAGGAAATGGAATTATTAATATGTGTATGGCACTAACACGGCTTTTGTTCCAGTATGCAATCAGAAACTTGTAATTTTTCTTTTCAGAGTGTATGACCTCAAGCCTTTAGAGATTGATTTTGACCGCTATGTGACTCTTGCTTCTGGATGGATAACGACATTTGATTGTGATACGAGTTTTAACAAACATTTACAGTTTCATCTTCTAATTCTTAACTATTGCTTACATTTTTGGACTGTAATGCCATGGTGGCACGGCTGTGTTACAAGGCAGAATGGACACTGAGTATGCTGAGCGCTCATGCCACCAACAGTGGTGGACGGGATATTGTCGCAAGACACTAAATTGTGCAACTGTACCATGATGAATAAATTGATATAAGCTTATATTCTGGTTTGTTGTATATGGTCCTTTCAAGCTTGATGTAATTCAAACATTGTATATGCAGATCTCATTAACCATCTACTGTGTATACAAATAATTCAGAATCTCATAAAACACCAAAATTGTGAAATGTTTAAAAGTAGAGAATATGAGTTTAAATGTCAACTGGTGATTAAGGAATTCAAGATGAGTTCGTAGAACTCTGTAAATCACATAACATTCACAGAAAAGCAAGCAATGGTAGCTTATTTGTGGTCAATCATAATTCTGATATGAAAGTATGAACATGTCACTCATGTCTCTCTGATAGCAACGCATAATATAAAACACCACCAGAGCCTGTTGAGTAAGCAAAAGTAACCAGCACTGCAATACAACTAAAAAAAGCACAATAAAAAGCACTTGCTGAGTCTCGGTTTGCATCCAGCCGCGTTTTGCAACCGGTTGCATGGTGCATTGACGCGTTTTGCAAACACTAATGCACATGCCCACGAAAAAAGATGTCTGGAGACCCACAATGCTACCATACCCTTTTTGCAACCGGCAATGCAAAATGTAACCGAAACTCACACATATGATAGTGGGGAGATCAGTGTTAGGATGGGTATGAGTGGTGACAGTAGGTTGCCACCTTGTACTATCAGGCCTGGGACGGGTGGACGATGGTGTCAGACAGTGTGGATGCTATAGAAATGTTCTGTTTAATTTTTTCGTTCATTAGTGGGGATGTGTGTGAGGTGGCGCTATCGGGACAGGACGGGTGTTGTCAGTATGGCGAGTGGGGTTTGTCCCAGGTCAGTTATTGGTGCAGAAGTGTGTGTGTGTGTGTGTGTGTGTGTGTGTGTGTGTGTGTGTGTGTGTGTGTGTGTGTGTGTGTGTGTGTGTGTGTGTGTGTGTGTGTGTGTGTGTGTGTGAGTGTGTGTGAGAGAGAGAGGGGGGCTAGGTCTTTAGAACAGTGGTGGGTGCGGTCAGGACATGGGGTGGAGGTTTCAGGACATTGTGGATGTAGCAGACTCGTGCAATACAAGAATAATTTTGCTGCTGGGGACTTGTGGTGGGGATAGGGGTGTACTTCAGAAATATGGCAGGTGACTTGATTTCATGGAATTGATTTATCATTGCCATGGGTATAAGCCAGTATATGAACCCTGACGAGGTGACCCAGGTCAGCGTCAAACTCCGCGGCACGCGAGCATCGTGAGTAAGGCTCATTGCATATTGTACATGTTTATATATTTTTTGTTTTTATTTCTCTTCAAAAATATGATATATTTATTAGGTGCAACACAGATAATTTTCTAATTATATCACTAGCTTGTCAATGTACAAACATCATCAGGGCCGTTAAACTGTTTCAACCAACCAAGGGTAGATTGAAGCAGCTCGAGGCTGACAAAGGTCTGAAGCAGGTGACAGGTGCTGTGGCGCCATTGATCTCTGCTCGTGACGTCAGTGATTACCGGACGCGCACCACACATCGATCTCAGCTCGACGCAATGCTCACATAATACTTCACCTCGACATCTCTGCAGCAACTGTCATTAAGTTGTGATGAAACCCTGACAAATCGCCCAGTTGTGTATATATAATAATGAGAATTATGATCAAGGTTGCCAATCACATTCCCCTACTCCAATACCAAGTACAGTAAGCCTGTGGTTCCTGTGGCTGTGATTGTGGTTGATTGACGCGCCATCGTGTCATGCGTGTCATAGAAGTTTCTCGAGAGAAGTCACCTTGTCAACAGCTGGTGGCAACACTCAGCTATGGCACAGCTGGTAATGAAAGTCTTATGCATGGCACGAATGTAAATGATGACAGTGTGCACAATGGCAATAGCTGTGTCAATGGTGGTTGGATATCATAATACTTCAGGGCCATCGCACATGATCAATCAGCACAGACAAAGACTCGGTGTTGGTGTAGGTAATGCAATGGGGGATTTACAACCAAAAATCATTGAAAGAGCATGATTCAATGATAAGTGTATGCAACATTAGAACATCTTCGTGGCCCATAATGTAAAATAAAGGAGGTTGTATATGATATTAACTAAAGTATTTGGGAGTTATTATAAGTAAGGCTGTAAAGTACTTATAGAGGAATGTAATGGATACACACAACCAATACTTTGGATAATGAACATTATATAGTATTATGAATGGATACGTCATGGATGTGCCCCACTTACAAAACAACCAATTAGCGTCGTGTTACTTGTAACATGCATTTTAGTTAGCCATCAACAGTTTTTTGGTAGTGGACACTTGAAGTAGGATAGTAACAACTGGAGCATTTAATGGCCATTTCAAACAACATGCAGACATATGAAAATGAAATTACGTGACAACGACGTCATGAGGTACTACAACATTCTTGCAGTACTACTGTCAGTACTGCGGTCACTGAGCTGTGAGGGCGAGGCGGATCTCGTTTTTGCAAAGGTATGAAAGTTAGAAATTCAAGAATGGTGTCGCTCACTGGATATATGAGCAAAGACACAAGTATACAGATCCATATAAACGGATAAATTGCGGTTACACCAGTTTTCTCAAGACCGTACTGCCTAAACTTCAGTTGAATTACGTATCTGCTGACAGCGTTTCGTATTCCTGAACGTTTTGATATTTTCCAATGTGCATGCTTGCAGATACAAAGATTACAGCATTGCATTGAAGCCGTTCTTTTGATTTTGATAACATCCAAAACACACATTAGCTAAATCTCGTCCTATGAAAAATGAAACTTAAAAACAAAACCTGTTTTACATAACTAAAGAGCTTCACATTGTGACTCCTAACATTTTACAGCGTTATCTGGAGAAGTACCAGTACCTCACACCGGCGCAGGGAGGGAAACCCACGTCCCAGCTGGCACAGGCGGCGGTACTCATGGACATGACAGAACTGCGCAGCGCCATTGCTGAGTTCCAGCGCTACGCCAGACTCAATGTGACAGGTGCTGGGTTGAGGGACTTACAGTACACTTGTTTGTACAGTACAACCTCTTTGTTAATAAGAACAACTTGGGAATTGGCCTCAAGTGGCATGTTGGTGGAACCAGCGTATTGTGGTCACGTGTCAGGTAGCCCCGCACCAAAAACAGGTCTACTGTAAACTAATCAGGTGTGGCATTTTACACTCTTATGAATAGCTTAGGATGTTAAAACGTCAGTACACGACGTGACACAAAATACCAACCAATCACAAAGCAATGGTTGAATGAAATATGTATTAATCAATCGCAATCTATTAAATCAGCTGTATACAGACGTGTCGTTATCAGCCATCTGTGTTATAATTCATGCAAGATGCATTTGCTTCTCGAAATCGTGTCTTTTGTTAAATTATTCACCGTAGGATTTCAACATGTACTGCCGTACATCCCTATTGGAATGTCAACAACAACAAAGCACAACAATTGTTCCGCCACAGTGTAAGCAGATATACACATTGAATCTTGTATCGTCGCCAATTCCACTAGGTATTCTGGACATGGACACTCTCACCTTGATGCTGAAGCCTCGCTGCGGCAACAGCGACGCCGGTGACGGCTGGGGCGGCCCGCGGCGGGGCCGGCGGTTCGTGGTGCAGGGCAGCAAGTGGGAGCGCGCCGAGGTCACGTACCGCGTCAACGTCTACCCGCCCACGCTGAGCCGCCACGACGTCGACAGGGTGGTCTACACCGCCTTCAAGGTGAGGAGGGTGTTGTGTCTACGGCCAACTCAGCTATATGGCCTGTTCGTCGGTAGTACGGAGCCGGTACACCGGAGTATGTTATTACATGTCATAACACACAACTATATACAAGCCACTCTGTCAAAATGTCTGCACTGCCGGCTGTGCCCAAGACTGGATGGTCTGCGTGCTATGTAAACGTATGCTGGTGTACGTAAGTTAGACGTTGCGTGCACAGTCAGACCCTATAACAATATTGGAATGAATAATGTCACTGTAATGGTATTGTTTCTAACTTGTATGGTTATATTGACATTAGAGAATCGATTCCCCACATGTACAGAGCTATATTGTGGTGCCCATGCAATCACTTATCACTTAAGCCAGGCGCACTAGCCCACTGCACCATCCGGGCAAAACTCAAGGCTGTCTCATTTCAACCGAGGATGTTAATGATGCAATTGATGCATAGAAAAGTTATGTTTTGGTATACATGAGTATCATAATTCTTTCTCCAATTCTATTGGGTAGTATCACATAGTCACCACATGGACTTAAACCCTGCACCACTACCGCTGTGATACATACTCACCGAGGACTATAGACTGTAGTATTAGATCAATGCCTTGATCTGGATAAAACCAATCTGTGTGTACATGTGATACAGCTCATATATGCTTGTCTATTAAGATAATATTAACTGCCAGATTAGAATTTTGAAAAATGAGGGGGAAGCACTGAAGCGATTTCAAGGGTTTTGTACGTAGCCAAAACCCCATAAATATGGAGTATTTTGGTGGAAACAGGGGTCACGCGCCCTTTCTGTGGGACCCGCCTCCTCCATCTGCCTATTGGATAGGTACAGTATAGAAACCTCATGATACCGCGCTACTCCCCAACATACCAGCTCCCTTCCCCAGCACAAACATGGCACCCCCCCATCCCCTGCTTGCAGCACTGGTCGGACATCACGGAGCTGACGTTCACGCGCGTGACGCGGCCCTTCCAGCCCGCAGACATCAACCTGGGCTTCTGGCGCGGGCCGCACGGGGACGCCCTGCCGTTCGACGGACGGCTCGGCACGCTGGCGCACGCCTTCTACCCGGCGTTTGGGGGCGATGTGCACCTGGACAAGGACGAGGTGTGGACGGACGGCACCACCAATGGTACGGAGGAGGGACGGGGAATGGGTGTGGTGCGGGTACGGGTGAATAGCGGATATTTGTCAATGCATGGCAATGTAGTCATTTTAGGCATGTATGTTGCAGCGTAATGTTGCTTAGGAAATCTAATGTGCTATATCAGTCACTAATTAGGCTATGAATGGTGCTTAAGGTTTGAATAAGAACTTATGGTTAATGAAAGGCAGGATGTGAGCTGGGTGATTTAAATTCTATTAAGTTATGTTATAACCACACTGCCCTTAGCGAAAACAAACATGTATGGATATAATAGAAGACCACAACACCCATCTCTCGAGCTGGTTTTTAAATCTACCTGACATATACGATTACTGTGTAATAGTGGACCTGCTGGTGTTATCAATCTATACCTCATCATATACAAGTTCTCTTGAAAGACACGCTGCTTTGAGGTAGAACTGACCCTCCCCCTGGTGCTGCAGGCACCAACCTACTGCAGGTGCTCACGCACGAGCTGGGCCACACGCTGGGGCTGGGCCACTCGGACGACATGACAGCCGTCATGGCACCTTTCTACTTCGGCTACTCGCCCATCTTCTCTCTGCGGGAGGACGACGTGGCCGCCGCGCAGCACCTCTATGGTGAGTGCGGCCAGGGCAGGTCCAGGTTGTCAGAGTAGGATGCGGGGCGTTTCTGAATCAAGGCGACTGGAGATGCAGAGCTTCTATGCAAATGGTCTTTCTGGGAACGGTTTGATGCAGCCTCACCAATATAACTGATCTAAGATGCTGTTATTGAAAGTTGTTGAGAAAGGTTGATGAGGCTTAAGAAATATTTGCCTTATGCGAACTCCACTTTTAAACTCCTCAGCTTAAATGATTCACGGAAGGTTAAAACTTGACTGTAGTAACACAGGAAGTCTACTAAACAAATCTGCGACTATAGTTCAGTGTATGTGTTTCATGCCATTCTCTACTCTCAGGCCCTCGCGTCTCTCCAACGATGCCCCCGTTTGACGTCCCTCCAGCGACCGACCAGACCTCGCCGCCCGTGGTGAAGCCCCCTAACGACGGGGGGCCGAGTGAGAAGCCGTCGCCCCCGGAGTATTGCCTCGACGCCTCCATAGACGCCATCACCATGACAGACGGCACCGTGATCCACGTCTTCATGGGAGAGAACTACCTGGTTAGTGAGTGGTATTGACAGAGTGATCCAGGCTGTTTCAATGAGGGAGTTTCTGGTGCAAGGGCAGGGTCGATTAGGAAATCTAGTGAAGTCCAGTGACATGATTGAGAGCAGGACAATGTCGAAAACGAAATGATGGGCTCGTCTTGTGTTGAGGGATGGAAGTCATCCGTCTTCGCCTCGATCTGCCTATGAGGGGTATTCAATATGAGTGGGTACTATTATACAAAGCATATAGTGCTTGCGATTGCTGATGACTTTAGTAAGAGACTTAAAATAATGCTCTTTATTCAAATGTGTTGACTATTGAGTTGTTCGAACATATGGTGAGTGATGTGTGTGTAGTATTTCATTACAAGTGTAAGCTGTGGTTGAAGACAGCAAGCTGACAAATTGCTGGAATTGCAGCCTACCCCAATAACTGGAACATCCGCAGCAGCAGGTGACAAAACTGTGTTTGTTATCTCACCATTCATCATGCCATTTCACCAGGTGCTGGAGAGCGGCGGTGTGGCGCCCGGCTACCCACGCCTCGCCGGCCTCGACTGGCCCGGACTGGCCGGCACCGTGGATGCCGTGCTCACCACCCCGCCCAGGTACTGCAGTCACTGCTTTCTGTAATACCGGTGCTTGGCTAGTACAGGCAACAAGACCACTCGTGAATAGATAGGTTGATCTCACCACTAGGACGTACTGTTATTCTAATAAACACATCCATATGATTCATATACGGTGTAGCCTTACCCGCTTGCTTATACGAGCCAAAATTGTCAACAATCCAAAGAAAAATAATGCAAAGGCAAATAATCAAAGTTATGGGACATTGTGCCATAATGAGTACCCTTCTATCTTGTGACTGTTACATTGATCACATATTTTGTAGCTTGCGCCAACATTCATTTCCTTCACTCATTTTAACATGTGTGTCAATTATTGTGATGGTCGAACTACACACTACGATCTACTTCTATTGTGCGTGTATTATATTACATTAACAGACCTGTCTATATCAATATATATGACAGGGGGGTAACAGCAGCAACAGAAGAAAACACACACTGAAACTGTTGACGAAAATAACAACCTAAATACGCACCATATTGATGTGTGACCCGCAACACCATTCAGAGAATGCAGCACAACCTCAGAAAGCATGCCAATACCAGACAAAACCAATCACTCAATGATATGTGAAAAACACATTGTCAGTGGGCGAGGTAACAAATCTATATACATGTGTAATTTGATTACCGAAGTCAGACGGAGAATCGATACCTTTCATCTACATGTAGCGCTTTATACTGTTGATATGATATTGCGAATTGTCATACGAAACCAAGATACTTTTTATACATTACCTGAGAGAATATAAAATTCAACTTCCATGAGCATTTTCTTCTTATACGCGTAGACCTTTTTCATTTGGCCACAGGTGCACTTCCAAAAACGAAAGTAGTAGTCCCAGTTTACTCATAAACACGGTTAAATTACACACATTTCCACGGCTTTAAACATTTTACGGCGCCGTCTAACTGGATGAAAGTCACGTGGTAGTGAGGGCTAGTGGATGTAATAGTCTTCTGTCTCGCACGACGGCGGCTCTTGCCTCTCCGAAGCAGTAATAAATAACACATATAGGTAGCCAGGCTGGCGGCGAATGATTATTAAAGTGTTTTGAATGATGTACTTGCTCGCTATTAGAGTAACCTTTGTGTTTTTTCAACAGTTTGAGCAAAGAAGTTCTTTTTCTCACCGTGCAAGGATGTGTGCTTGTGAATTATATGAGCGGTCACTTGTTGTCATTTATTATTAAGTGAGTGTCCGTCGCGTACATGAGCAGTGGTCATTGCAGAACCATCAAGCAGACGAACCTGAGCGGCCAGCTGGTGGACGTTGTGACCAGAGCAGAGACTGTCTTTATCTTCCAGGTGAACACTGTTTTAACTTTTCAAGATTATGGTGCAAAGGAAATCTATTGCGGTTCAACTTTGTAGAACGTACTTAGAAGCAGCTTATAACTTTATACCCATGATATATTCAGTATTTAATGTGAAATGGGCACTTTATCTAAACCGTGTTTGTCAGGACAGTTTTCACTAGCCATTATGTTTATGTGAAACTCGTTTATGAACTACAGTTTTGCGCACTACCTCGGCACTAACTGGCAACTTTAGGTTTTCTGAAGAGGGTGTGGCCATAGATTTCATAAACACGAAAGCTTAGGGTAGAAGAAATGGGTAAAAAACTAATTATGGGGCGTTGTTGTTGATATGAGGTTGTGTGTGAGTTTGTGTGTGTGTGGGGGGGGCAACTGGGTGTACTTGCCCCTGGATCTGCCATGCTCAACAGACCTTGTTCTCATATCACCATTGATGCTGCGACAGGGCGCGTCAGTGCACGTGTACTCCGCCTCCCGCGTGCCGCAGCCTGGAAACCCCCGGCCTCTAGAGGAGCTGTTCCCTGGCGTGCCGTCAGATGTCGAGGCTGCGTTCATGTGGGCGGGACGCGTACAATTTGTGAAAGGTACAGACTTGTCAGGTTACGGGTGTATCATAGGCTCCATGCATATGTGCCATTAACATTTTTGTTCGCGTAGACGTGTATATTCAAGAAATCGAGTCAATGACCCTCGTCATATGAGAATGCCATAATTCATACAGTATAGACACGTGTACGAAGTGCTAATGAAACATATACACTTGCAAAGTTAAATCGTAAATTCTTGAAACAGCAATGTGTGTTTGTGGTGGTGGGGGGGGGGGGGAGCGGGGGTGCACCCAGTGGATTTCATAGTATTGTTACACTCAAAACCTCTTGCATGTCAAGAACCACATGCCAAATGACCATTTTGGAACTGGTGATTTTGATTGACGCTCTTATACCCCCTAGATATTCAGTGTACATGTCAGTGTATAAGCCTGCACATACTTTTTTTATAGACCCTAAAACATTGCTCTAACACCTGCTGCCACAGACTCGCAGTACTACACATTCACGCTGGACGCCTCCCTGGCACCGTCCGAGGGCCGGCTCGAGGCGCCCACGCCGCGGCCCATGAGCGACTGGCGCTACGTGTCGCGCCGCGTCACCGCCGCCTTCACCGCGAGCGACGGCAAGGTGTACATGTTCACAGGCGGCGGCGGGAGCATGTACTACGCCATACACAGCAAGTACCAGCAGGTAGGACGGTAGGTGGTGTGTGTGCGAGTAGCACCGGCAGAATTGAAGTAAGTGTGTGATTGTAACGGATTAATATTGGTGTGGCTACTACTGCAATTATTTTTGTGAGTGGCAAATTAGCCCAATCGAGCGGACACATTCAGTTGCAGGTATGTAATTTTATGCTAATAGCAAGAAGAAGGTGCACACTGGGCCCGTTTTCTGTATTGTAGAAATCGACTACGAAATGAGGCCAATTACCACATGATGATAACAAACACTAGGTTCTATGTGCATTCATGCAGTTTTCTCAACCAATCTTATATTATTACCATAAATATTTATCAACCCACACGTTACAAATAAACTTAAAACATCATCTGGAGACACGCTTTGATTTCAGTACTAGGCCTGCTACATCTTACACACAAAAACATCACCTGTGCAAAATATGTCTGCTCTTTGCAATATATCGAAAATAAGACCACCCCTATCACCACAATCATTCAACAACGTTGTCATAATCCAAAGCTTTGTACTAAATAACCACCGTCAACAGTCAACACCTCTCTATTGAGACCACTTGAAGGCTGTCCCTCTGGCGGCGGTGGTTCTCCTGCACGTGTGGTTTGTTTGGGCAGGTGAGCCTGAGCTTCCCGCCGTACCCGCGGCCGGCGGCGCTGTGGTGGCTCGGCTGCCACCTCTACATGGTGGACGGCGACCCGAGCCTGGACCGCGCCAACACCGTCACCAGCAACAACGGCAAGGTGAGGGCAGGCCCCGGGCCGGGCACCAGGCTTATGCTCACAACCTCCATTATTTGCTATTGTCACATTAATATTTTTAACTCCCATTTTTTGTAACCTTCGATGACTCGGTTTGCATTTGAATCAAGCATGTGTTGGTGCCCATATTGATGAGATGTTGGTTAAATCAGAAGAGTTAATTATCATTTTTCTTTTTTAAATCACACCTTTCCAGCATGCTTTCCCACCACCAAAGCTGGAATTTTGTTTTGATAGTCTAATCTAATTCATTTTCTTACCGAGCATAGTTAAAAGGAAGACAAACTGTGCACTCAATCACATTATTATTAGTAACCACAACCATTAGCCTATTGAACAGACCCAAGAAGTGATTCGTGTATTCAGCCCTTTTGTTTCATAAACCAAGATAGAATATACTTCTGATCTCTTATTTCAGATTTCTGTTCTAGAAGAGGGTGTGTTTGCCAACCAAGATGTCGTGCCGATTAAGAAGAGTGCCATTCAACCCAACACACAACCTACCAACAAGCCCATTCCAGTGCCTAGCAACCAGCCAAATGTACATCAAAGACTGCCATCCGGGAATTTGGTCAATCAACAGTATGGCCAAGGAGATAGTCAACCAGACAGTCAACCAGACAGTCCACACGCTGTACAGGGAAGCAGACTGTCGAATAGACCGTCTAGTAGTCTATCAAACAGGCAACTAATAGGGGAGGCAGACAATGTCACGAACAATGGGCCAGCCATCGGGACCAGCGGCAGGTCCCTGGGAGGGTCAGCTTTAGAAGGCACCAGCTTGAGACGAACTGGTCAAGTGTCCAACATAAAGACTGACCGGCTGTATGGTCAGGTGCCGGATGCCTATAGTAGGGGTGTGGTCACTAAGGGATGGACCTTAGGCATTGGGATGATAGTGGTTGCTACAATGGTGCAGGTGATTGTGCGAGAACACATACCGGTAGTCACTGGTACTCTGTAACTGCAAATCGAAGCTTTTGTGGTTTGAGCCTTCTAAAATTCTGGATTATGTGAAGAGAGTTGGTATAATGGTTACAGTAAAATTTGATATAGACGCAGCTCAAAGGAATCATTTTCTTTCGCCTCTGAAAAATAGTGGCAAATTAACATATATGTGAAATTTAATGTTCTGACTACAGAGGTGGGTCTAGTCAGTGGTACACGACCCCCGCAATTCTGGCTACATTTTTAATCTTTTTTGACCATAGCAATGAAAGTGGGCCAGATCCCAGTGACCTCCTGTCGAGGGTAGCACGTGCTTCTGATGACTAGTAAAGGTTTAGGTCTAGAGACTGGATGACAAGGGATGGACAGAAATAGAACCGCAAGTGTGGCAGATCCTAGCTAATCCTAGGTGGATTTAAAAGCTGGCTAAGTATGAACTCGTCTGCAAGCGTCTGGGAAGGTTAGCCTAATGGTCTAAGGCGCCTGGCCATACACATATGACTGGTCTGGTGTGAAGGTGTGAACAGGAGATCCTAAATTCGATTCCGGGATTTCCACAGCTTTACATGTCTGCAGAATGCTTTCACATAATGTACTAGCTATCTGGACCAAGTGGCACACATGAAGACAACAGTACACCCCCACCCTTATTTCTTGATATTCCAATGTTATATAGACTGCTTATAAAATTCCATGCTTTAGAATATGAAACTGGTATTGAATGTGGCTACATGTATACTATAATCGTATCGTTTTGTTTAATTATATAAGTGTTGCTAGAAACGACATAATCAATAGGTATTATAAACAACATCCACCAATTGCAAAATACTTCTCTGGCCAGTGTTCATATGCATGTGCTTTAAATTCATATAGACTGCCTACTGTGCTAAATCTCATAATTGCTCAATGTATAATTTATCAGCTACATATGTTTGCTACATTTTATAGATATTATCGGTTATGTACTGATTATGTGAAGAGGAGGGTGTAAAAGCTAATTTTATTTGCAAGATCACATGTCAAGCAATAACCATGTTGATCTGTTTTATGTAAATGTTGACACTATTTTTTATATAAATGGCTGCCATCGTTTTAATCTCCCTTATCCATGTTATAGAGGACCGTCATGGGACTAAAGTGTGAAAAAATAATTTCTGGTAAAAAGATGAAAATATCATATAGGTAGGTTGCATCATATCATGTAGGAAAAAATAATAAGATTATTACCTGTCCGTGTCAAAATATTTCTGTTGATCAATGTTACAAGATGCTCCCTTATGCATCGAGTTTGTAATGATCCCTAAATAAACTAATCTTACCAATCAACACACAACATAGATTTTGCTGATTATTACACAAAATCCCATAAAATACCTATAAAAATCTATTGTGGTCCAAGGTTTTGATTAATAAAGTGTATTGTTTTTATATAATATGATAATGTTTAAGTGTGCTAAAGATGAAAATAGATTACCGTTTCACACTAAAAATCAAAACAAAAACAAACCCGTTATCTGGTCTACTATGCACTCTTGCCATATCGAATTGAATAAAACACAATGCAACCGGAAATTCTGAGTCCTATCACAGTCCTTAATGTACATTAATTTATAAATTCTTATATAATTACAAAGAGAGGGGCGTGTCCATGATTGTTATTTTTATTTTTGGAAATTCGCCTGCAATCACTTTCCTGTGGCGCTTTCAGGCACTTTGAGTGTTGCACTTTATGGGAAATCACCTTTTACGGATGTATTTGTTCTTCGTGCGTTTGCTTTCATCAGTATTGACTAGAAAACTGACTTACCATCATTTATCGGGTACAAATGACTGTTGTTTTTTTACCAAGCGCTTCCGGTTTCTATGTTGCTGCATGCGTTATGTTTCTCTGTTGCTGCGTGCGTTTGTCTCTGTTGCTGCGTGCGTTATGTCTCCGTTAGAGACGGGGAAGGCTAGTAGGAAGTAATAACAAACCAGTTTATTGACATTAACTTAATGAATATTCTTAAATCTTCAGGTTTATTAATCGCTACCTATTAATCAATACACAAGTAATAGAAATCCAGATATTGTGGGTCTGCTTATAGGCAGTGTAAAAGCTAATGCCGTGAGCCGACGATGCTTAATTGTCTATAAGATTAATTCTTTAAACTTTGAATGATTTCAGTATAAGAAATTTGGATTGGAACATATTCCAAAACCGTATAACCCAAAACTGTTTACAAAATGTATTACATAATATCTTTACATCTTCAATCGATTACAACTGACATATAATGTAATCTTCAGCATGCATGGTTCACACCCTATGCCATAGAAAAAAAAAAAAAAAAAAAAAAAAAAAAAAAAAAACTCATATAGTCTGCTAATATCTTTCATAATAAGGTGTTACAATGTATTGCGTGAAATTCAAATGCTAATCACCACCAGGGACTGGAGATCGCCAAACGACGGTAACATTTGCAATCGAAAACAACACCCTAGACAAAGGTTTATGTCGGAGAGGAACACTCTTTCAAAATGGTAAGACGCTGGTTTAATTCCCTTCTAAAGCTATCTGTCTATGTTTTCTAAAGGTTAATCACAAGCTGAATTTGTAAACAGAGCCTGGGCACCAGTAGGGGCCTACGGGGGAACTTTTACACAGCATTTAGTTTTTCAGTTTTATCAGCATCGTCCTGAAGTGCTGCATTTTGAAAGGGCTATAAATTTTTAACTATGACAATGGTGAGAACTTCCCAGTAAACCTTTTATTCATCACATTCCTTCAATGACCTATTTATATTTTTATTTCTTTGAATGGTTATATCTGTTTTCGTGGAAGATTTAAAGTGTAATTCTATGTAGCTATGTCAACACACAAATAACACATTCTACCCAAATTATTGTGTTTGCGTACGTGTAATATGTCGTTGACTTTTTTTATTGATATGAAATATTACATGAATTTTTAATCTCGTATCTTGGCTATAGAAAGTATTCTAATGCTGTGACATAAGCATTTAAATTCATTGCCTTGTGTATTTCTACCCCTTGCTGAACTTGGTCTGTATTTTTAGTAACTATCAACAGAGAACAATGAGAACATTTGCATTGTATTAACATGTCGCCTTGTTGGCTGTCATTCAGAGAACGTCTCAGAGGGGAAACTCCAGCTGTCTGACTTGTTGGTCTCTAATTGGCAATGTTTAAAAACAATTATTAGAAACATGCAGCAAATACCCTCTTGGAGGTCATGCTCTTGTATGGTTGGGAAGTGGTCGTGATAACAAACGAATATATTATACGCGTATTGTCTGTTGGCAATGCGAGCCACTTCTTATGTGACACCTCAACATAATTCTTTGTGTTGTGCATTCACCCCTACATAAACACCTTCTATTATATTTGTTTTCCTTCTATAATATGCAGTGTGCTTAAAGTTCCTCTTACGTTTTAACTAATATGCGTTTTAAATTATATTTCTGCCCGAAACAGAACTATAATTGGGCTACTGATTAATAAAATCCCTTTTGATTCGACAAACTATGGCACACAAATTAGAATTGCTGACAATATGTAATGCAGCAGATGTCCAGTAGACATTTCCCCACCGGATTTCTCCATTTAGCACAGATCCTGAATATTGCATTACACCAAGGAGACAAATGCACTAAGTCTACTCACCCCAAAACACCCGCTGACAGACAATTCCTCTTCCTGTTAAAACTGGCCATGATCAAATTCTCAAATGCAATCCAGACATGTACAAAACACAAAATTGATTCCTTTCGTGTGTTAAATAGCCTCTATTTGAGATTAGCCTTCGGTGAAGCAACTATGTATGCAGCACAAAGACTATTTAACCTAAATCAAGTGCTTCCTAATGTATCAGGTTGTAGAGATGAATAATTAATGAGTGCTCGGGAGCGCGGAGTGGGCGTAATAAGACAAATTCTTCCCTCAACACATTGAGCTCAAACTGCAGATTATAGATGTGGACAATCATAGGATTGTTTCTTTCAAAAATTAACTTTGATGAGTAGATGCATTAAATGAATCCTGTTAACGGCATTATTTTTTTAGTGGTAACTAGTCATAGTGTTGACTTCTTTCCTCTGACAGAAAATGATTGGACTAAAAGGGCTCGCCACTATTATGTCAGTCACGGCCAGATGATGTCTCAGGAATGAGTGTTTGCTGAAAACCTGTCACAAGGAAATTAAGAGCTAATTGAGGGATTTCAATGGGGTGCATTTTGACAGAAAAAGTAGCTTGTACTATAAAATAACATTCCAAATCTATGTCATGTTGCTGCTTCTATGTATCTGCTAATGCAAAAATTTAGCGACTGTAGAATAATTGTGATGCGGTGTTAACTACAATTGTATAAACTTAAACTACTCCAGGTTTGACTGGATATAGACGAACTTATTATTATGTAGACATTTCAAAAAACATCCGCTAGGTTTCTTCGGTGTGCAGACTTTTCGTTAGTATCACCACCACACCATACATGTAATTGTAGTAAGTTGTTATTAACATGCATTTAACTGGTGATATAATGGACGACAGTGATAAATTTAGTATTTTTTAGTTGTTGTTGTTGTTTCTTTTTCTGCTGCCTTATATCCGAAAAATAATAAAGTCCTATTCTAAATTTAAATTTATTTGTACATGTTTCGGCATCTTCAGTGCCCTTCTCAACTTTATAAAGTTGGCACTGACCCCGACGGGTGCTGTTGGAAAAGCTTAAACCTTACGTCGGGTCACCGCGGCTTTCAATCCTCACCTTTGCCACCGTGTAAGTGGCGCCCATTAGCGGTGTTGACCGAGCACACTGACCACCACCCGGATCAATGCGCAGCCGCAGCCAGACAGCAGCCGACACTCCACGGCGTCACGTGAGATCCCAGACGTGCGTGCGCATGCAGGACAAGATACGGTAGAACCCCTCTATCAGGAGTGCAGTCGGACTAGTCTCCAATGGTCTCAGGAGAGGTGGCATCTTTATGGCAGTTCACGGCTCTCTCTCTTTATGATCGGGATGGTGAGATATGGACTCGCTATAGGTGTGATCTTTTTTATAGAGGTGTTCTTGATTTTATGGTATACTATATATTCGCCCCATCTGAGAGGTAAGACAATCACACGGTCATTGAAATGTATCCTTCTAAAGCACGTTCATGTTGGTAGTGACTCACGGCACTTTAATTTTACTGTCCATAAGAATAGTAAAAAATATATATCAACTAGTTAAAGTAGCTATTTCTCGGAACAACTGGAATAACGCACGTTTGACATGGCCGAAACAAAAAATCTGATCTGTCTGATTGGCTAAACTTTGGGCAAGTGTTCAATAACAAACAACATAATATTTCGGATGCCATATGTACAAAAGATATTAATACTATAAAATTCAGGTAATTTACAATAATCATAAAAACAAAAACATTTAAAATCACATATATAAGTAGTAATATAAATGGCTGGGGAGGAAAGAAGTTGATTACTTATCAAGTTCCTCCCCATGTGTATAATACTTTTATGACTATAAAATTATAATAGCATTTGCTTCACAAATTGATTAAAACAGTGATAGAAACAACAATTGACATTAGTCCTATGACTTGTGTAAAATACAAACATGAAGAAAGTGACATTTTGATTATTTATAAGTTATATTTTCCTGTACAGTAATCCTTAAATAGTTTTGTATAAGTGAAATAAGTTTTAGCTATTTTAACATCAGTATGTAATGTTTTCCATAAATTAGCACTAGCATATTGAAGAGTACTTTTAGCATAATTAGTTTTAATTTTACATGTAACTCTGAAATCACTTTTGTTTCGTGTATTATAACAATGAACATCAGTATCTTTATATAGGTTTGTCCAAGATAGATTTCACCTATTGTTATTATAAATACAGTAGAACAGATCTTGAATTTATAAATATCTTCTAATTTTATAATTTTAGGCTTCTTGAATAATGGAGATGTATGTTCTCTCCTTCTTAATCCACAAACCATTCTTAGTATTTTCTTCTGTAGTACAATCACTTTGTTTAAGATATTAGCATTAGCTGTTCCCCAGACTATAGTACCATACTGAATATAAGAATATACAAATGAATAATACAATTGAATTAAAGAGTTAGTGCCCAATACCTTCCTAGCTTTTGCTATTAAATAAAAACTTTTACTAATTTTATTACAGACATGATCTATTTGGTATTTCCGAGCTAATGTATTGTCAACAATGATACCAAGAAATTTAGTTTTAAGTAACTTGTGATTTGAATAATAAGCCCAAAGTAGGAGACGAGCAAAGACTTCCGTTATATAGCTTATGATATCCTAATGTGCCAAACTCCCAATGCAATGAGTTCGGCCTACGTGAGTTGAAATGCAAAGCTGTACAAGAGCTCACTTGACCAAAACTCCACCCAGTAAACATTGACAAGTGCACCATATACCGACTACAGCCAGGAATTAGCCTCGATCACACGTCACATTTATCCGGCTCTTCACGAGGAAGCGGCCATTCCACGCCTGGCGACTCTGAGTGGCAGGCGGCCAGCCAGGAGGATACTCCACCTCTGGCAGGGGCTGCCAGGGTCTTTGGTAGGTTAAATTTGAGTTAATAGTCTTTCTTGTCTGATGCTAGACCTTCTTTGTATGCATAGACTCCATTTACCTACGTTAGATCAGCTGTTTTAGATACATCAGAAGGCGCAGTGCGTTGTGTTTTGTATCTTGAGCGGTGAATGGACCGAGTACTGGGTCAAACTGTGCTTGGTGAAACGTAAGTTATACAGAGCCATACAATTGTTGGAGAACACAGTTACATGCTGTTATATACAAACTGATGCACAGTATTATTCTAGTTGATGCACTGTCCCCGTTTCAGAAAATACAGAGTACAGATCATGGTGTACGGTTCAATCGCATCTACGAGAAATCGATGCACGTGTGTGATTTGTCCTTTGTTTTCATGTTTATTTTAATAATTTATTTTCCCTTTGAAATCAGTTGGGTAACTTAAGACTAGATTATTTTCACCATCTACGCATCTCGGCAATACAGGCAAGACAATGAGATGTAGCAAACAGCCGCCATTAGATATTTGCCGGGAACAAGAAAATACAGCAAACGGCTGTAAGCAGACACAAACCATATTTGCCGAGCACACAAAAACTAATTGAGGAACTAATGATAGCAGCTCTTGGTTACTGGAGCGTAGATTGGCCCCCAGCATAATATCCTCTATTTATGTTTACTGCCTTATAAACAGATGTTTATACTCAGGACAATTAAAATCAATAAATTTTAAAAGTGCTATATCCTCTCGCAACTTTTTGTGGCATTCAATCATTATGTGTGTTGCTTCAGATAATGCGAAAGTGTTTGTTTTGTTTCTATCTATGTATATCTATGCTTCGATTTTGGGCACTTTGCCAAGTAAAGTGTGCTTTACATAGGGCCATTTATTGTCTTTATGGTCCATTTAGGACATTTTCTGCAATATCTGTAATACTGCGTAGTACTGCTTTGAAAAACACATTCAAACTTGGTACAATACTTACAATCCTAGGGGCCATCACATGTTTTGATTTTGTCACTTTGCCAATTTAAGTGTTATTAGCTTTAGAATGGCTTCGTTCATATTTTGAAGATAGGAAGCAAGTTATTAATGTCAATGGTTGCACTTCAAAACCATGCTGCACGCATAGTGACATTGACGGCGAAATATGTTCATATTTCCCCTGTCCTGAAAGAACTACATTGGCTACCAGTGATTTTTAGAATAAGATATCAAATGTTGTTACTTACTTTTAAATGTATACATGGTCTTGCCCCATCATATTTATCTGGTCTGAGTACTGTATACAAGCCAGCCAGAGAACTAAGATCTCAAAATAAAGTTACCTTACGAAGGTGTAACTCCACAAACAATGGCTAGATATCGTGCTTTCCAAACTTGTGCACCACAGCTTTGGAATGAACTACCTCATGACATTCAAATTTGTGATAATGTGAATAGTTTCAAATCTTTAATCAAAACTCATCTATTTAGAAGTGCCTTTGATTAATTAATGTTTTTTTTATATTATGTTGATATTATGATAATTATGTTTTGTCAAATTATGCTTGTTGCGTATCTGTTTTTATCTGTTTTTATGATTCTTATTATAACTGTGATAGTATTTTATATAATTACTAATTGATTTTATATCATCTAAATTATGTCGCATATTAAATGTTCAGGTCATTGGGCTGTCGATTTACAGGAAATGCGCTTTATAAATAAATATTATTATTATTGAAATATTATTATTTCCAGAACACCATTTTAGGTCATTTTTGCCATTTTCGTTATTAGTTTCATTACAGCTGGCAACATGAGCTCCAAATTTGATACACTGCTTACATATCTAGAAACCATAACTAGCGTTCAATCTTGGTGGGACTTTTCTTATGAAAGTGCTCATCCCAGATGGCAATTTGCGGTCTTTTTCGGCAATTTACATAGCAGTTTCAATACAGCAAGAATCCCCTCTCCTGACGCTAAATTTTCATGTAATATTATTGCTTCGAAATATTTTAATATGTTATTCTTGTACGAGAGCTACGAATGGAAGGCAGTAAAGATTATAAACAATTATAATGATAATATGTATGTGTTGGCACAGAGGGATGCATTCAACTTTAAACATACTGATAGTTCTTCATGGCTCTATCAAATTGCCCTTTATCCATGCGGTGCCAATTTTTTATCAGTTTGCGTTTAGGCATATTCAGTAATTCAGGGCACCGTTCCTGGCTAGAATTCGTGTCTGGTTTTCTAAGAAGGTGTTTGTACTTATTGAAATTATCCATAAAGAATGCAGGTGCATAGTTATCGTCAGTCATAAAAGCCCTCTGAAAGCACGTTCTCTCATCAAACCACATACCCATCCTCACCAATTTTTCAATCATCTTGAAGTCACATTTTTCCGGGAAATCACCCCACCGGGGAAAGTCGCCATTATGAGCTGAGATCAGCTTCCGTCGAATGCCGTCTACCTCGAAACACCAAGAACAATGGAACCCAGATGTATGTTCCTCTGAACCAATGATCCAGGGTTCGGTGGATGTGCCATACTTCAATGCATATGCTTTCAGTTTTTTAGATATGTCAATGCGCACAACAGGCGACAATTTGTGTCTCAGTTCAAATATGTTGCCTTGAAAGACTTCTTCCAAAAGTCTTAACGATGCACCAGCAAAGACTGTTGGTGTGGATGTTTTCCAAAAGTATCCGTATATATTAGACTTGAATGAAAAGCCGAAAGGTTCTGGGAAGTTGTTGTGCATTTTGAGAAATAATAGTGCATCATGCGAAGGGACTTCATCAGCGTCTCCCACTATGATCAAATCATCGGGGTGGAGGTAATTCACGTGCTTGACTATTCCATGAGTCCATATGTAATTTCGCAATAGTTCATCAACAATCCAGCCATTGACTATTGCACTCTCTGGGAAGAAGTCTATGACCACATGTACAATCTTATTGATAACATGTTCAGCATAATTAGATTTTTTTATTTGTGATACCAACGTCAGGTTGGTAGGATCACCATATGCTGTATAGTTGGATTCGGATATGAAGAAAGCATCGACGATGTTGCCAGTTTCATTCATACGGAAATCTAACTGTTCATGTTCTTGGTAGAAAGGAAATGCGTAGATGATTTTCCTCGCTGTGTGTCTGAGGGTTACATTTGAGTCTGCTGGCAAAGTGTCACGCACAGCAATCGGTATACTGCAGTGGTCCCCAAACCAATTCTTTCGACAAATACACTTGGTCGTGTCTTTCCCAGTTGCATCAACATCTGTGCCTTTCATGAGGCATGTTCGTGTTCCATGTTCAAACACGTATTGGCCATTATCGTCAGGTATCCGAAAGTCATCATTGCTGGTTTTGATAGACTGTGTTCCGCCGTAAGGATTGTCTAAGCGTTTGTGTCCATTGTTGGCAAGAAATTTCCCTGATTGTGGTATAGTCTTCCTGGGTAGATGATTCTGGCTTTGTGCGACGTGTTTTATCCTGACTTGCGAATCATCAAATACAGTATCTATATATTTATAATCCGAATGAGTGTTCTTAGCTGATATGCTGTATATTATGATTATCGCAGTCACAACGGTGCAGAGCAGCAAGCTAAACCTTTTCCAAAATTTCATTTTCAAACCACGTTGCACTTATACGCCAGTAACCGAGCAACTTACTCTTACATCTATATCCTTTCCATCTAAGGAAAACGTATTATACTGTGGACTTAACACCATGGGTTTAATGTTTAGTATTCTTTGTAAAGTTAAAAAGACATACATGATAAAGGCTGTACTAAGACATCGTGATATCTTATCACCCTCTCTACTCAATGTGTGATACTTATCTTGCTGAGATACTCTATAGCAAGGTAACCTACTGGTAGGGCTTTTACAAGGTCTTCATATTGTAACTAGTGACTTGACTGAACATTTGTTTACACTACGGCTAATATGGCTGTAATTTGTAAAATGTAGAAAAAAATCTTGCAGTTTTGCCTTGTTTAGATGGTAGATTTGCATTTAATTGAGAAATATCGATAATATCACCCTTACAATGCCAACATTAGATGCCCCCGCCCCGACAAGCTTTTGTGTAAGGGATCCCTTAAGTTGAAAGCCATCATTTCAATGTGACAATAGTATATTATCAGCGTAGAAATGAAAATACATAACATATTTATATCATTTATTTACTTACAAATATAGAAATATGACGGCACATTGCATAGAAACTAAATATATTATAGCGTACAAAAATGCGGGTAATATTTCATGTAGTTAGAGTATTCGGTCTACTGCTCGTATATTCACGTGCCAACTTATTATCAGTTCTACTGATAAAACTACTAAACGTCTGGTGTCCGTTGACATAACTGTTAACAAACTTACATTTTTCATGAGAGTAAATATCTTGACATATCATACCATAACTGTGTGATCTTATAGTTTAGCGATATGAACTACTATACATTGGACCGATTCGTTCATTTTTTCCTATATATTATCATACTGCACATAAAATAAAGAATAGACTTTGAAACAAATCATTCATAATTAGGGCTTTATCAGTAAGGTCTTGGAACAGTCTCCAAATTTTTAACATGGAACTAATTCGAAATGTTATATAAACAGTTTGAAGTACAATATTAGGTATATATTTATATACGGTTAGAAAATATAGCAGTAGTATGGAAAGTACATATATTTATAATAAAATGGAATATTGATATCCAGATACATATTATAGACATATTTCGATTCTTTGATTGTTGAAGATACAGTTAAATTGTCACTAGTGCAGACCATTCAAATAGTACAATATGCATAAAATGAAATCTCTATAATGCTAAACATGCAATCTTCAAATGTTGGAAAGGTATTTTTCTTAGACGCGATTTTTTAACAGTGAAACAACCATTGTTATAAGAAGTAGACAACATTGTGAAACTGAGGATCTGGCGAAGAGATGGGAATCATAAGTTTCCATGGTAACAATAACGATAATTGGCGACTAAGAACAAAAATACTGGATTTACTAAAGTAAACACTTAACTGTCGCACGTTGTATTGCAGAGGCCTAAACCACAAGTAAATATATACATCAATTATTTCCTTCATAATTCTCAAATTAGTCATGGTATCAAATTTACATTTACTATAGGCTGCTTTTGCTTTCAAAAATAAAATCCTGACGTGAATGGTCTACATTATATACCTTTGAATTCAGCTTGACAAATTGTAAGTTATACTATTAAGTATGTTTTTGGTAATATACTAGTATATAACAAACGAATAATATGTGTGCTCACTGTATGTTTATTTCTAACTTGAACATGAACACCATTCGATGTCGCATGGAATGACTCCATGCATTTCTGCAGTACTTATCAGCCGAATAGTACTCTACTCTCAATACTTACATACAAAACACTAGTAACATTATCATACCATCATAGCAATCGGTATATAAAATAGGAGGCTACCAAACAAAAGGTGATTCGCAGAAGAGGGTTGGCAGGCTCCCAGTAACCCCACCGGCTCATGCGCATTTTCAAATACTATTATATTTTGACTGGCAGAAAAAGAGGGTACAGGGGCTCCTATTTCCTCCTGCCCTGGATCTGCCACTGGTAAATATATCCTATCCTCAGAGATCATAAGATAAATGTGACTATATGTTTTAATGTTCAAATGACCTAAAAAGCACCGCACATGGTTAATATTGAGAAAAGTATTTATATTTTGCTTTTCTCTAAGTCAGTACAGTGAAATACATACTACAAAGAAAATACACCGATGGTTTTAGCAATATAGCTCTCGTTCACGTGAAGGGAGATATCACAGATAGCAATTTAATAAATACTGAGCAATTGAATCATGCCAGACCAACTATCACTTAATAACTTCACTTACATGTGTATCATTGGTAGGTGTTCGCCCTACACTCTACAAGGGCAATGGTAATTTATTTATGTTGTTATCAGTAACACAAATATGTAATGTAAATCCTATTTAGCAGTAACTGTTTAACCTAATTCCCAAGATACAACTATATAATACTACACGTGTGAAACTTCCATTTCTAATTCACCAAGCGACTGAAGCTCCTTCTGAATACGACTGAGCTCTCTTTGCAACACTCGCACTCTGCTCTGTTTGTCCACACCACTGCTAGAACAACCATTGTTCTTTACATTACTCTTATGCTTCTCCATGCTTAGTGGGGAGTTAGTCTCTTTTGTACCATCCTGATCCAGCCCTAAAGTCTCGATTCTATCTATGTTTGAAGATGACTTAGAAATACTAGCACCAGACAATGCGGATGGTGATGATTTGGAATGTATAGCATCCTGACTCAAGGACTGAGGCATGTGTTTGTGATATGTGTTTTGAACAATTGTGGGAGTATTCGCGAATACCACCGTCCTGTGTCCATCATGCGTACCCGCCAACTCTTCATCTTCACAGTCAAACAGGAGTGACTTGCGTTCCTCTCCGCTCCCGTCCTGCTTGTTCTGTCTCCGGGTCTGCGAACTTCCCGCTGTCGGACTATGTCTACTAATACTCAGATTGCTAGTCACTAGCGGCTGGTACTGACTCAGTACCTGATGATCAGCACCACAGTACATTGTGTCATTTTCCATTTCAGTATCCGATGGATCTTGTCTACTGCCTTCATATGGCTTGAAGTCATAGTTTTTGAAGGACATTGTGTGAAAACCGGAGTCCTGCTTTTCCAGCTTGGTCTTGTCCTCTGGATCTGGTGCTGTATGTGGTATGAGGGGCAGTTCCGTCAGGAAGTCATCACACTGGATCACAGATTCATACCGTGGAGGGGGAGGGTGTCTGAAATGAGAGCAGACAAAATAAAGATGGTGTCATAATTTGAATAAATGAGTGTATCCTATACATTCTTTGCTTTATTAATTATCAACTGGCAATTCAGAGATACACTTGAAGCAGCACGGTGTCCTTCTAAGGTGGTTTTTTAACAGCAGACTAATTATCAAATTAACCAAATTTGTAATGTCGGTAGCATGCAATAATTTTTTATTATGTTACTGGTCCTCAATATATTATGCACTTCTTGAAATATGTTGGTTGGAGTACGTCCGATGCAACAAAATCAGCACAATATGACATTGCAAGACAATTCACAGCCAGTGCCAAACACATTTATACTTGGCGTTTTTTTTAAACTTTTACCGCATGCATGTAGTTTCGTGCGTTTTAGGCCATACTTTTGACCATCGTATATTCATAATTGAAAATCTTAATTTAGAAACACGAATGAGATAGCCTTTTAGAGAATACTACTGCAACATTTCATCATCAATAATTAGTAGGGGGATCTCTAAAGCCCCAGTATGAAAGTCACGCACGTTCTCCACTAAATCTTTACTGTGCGATAGTTGATGCAAAAATAATGTCAATAGGGTCATTCTGCTTCTCAAATACACGCTGACAATAGGCACACTATCATTCGGCGTCAACCTTTGTGACTGTTGACCCTCGCTGCCGCTGTACCTGAGGTCTGCCTTCCTGCGGGGATGCGGCGTACCGTTGCCCGCCGCGGCCGCCGCCGTGTCCCCGATGGCGAGCACGAGCTCCTCGACGGTGGCGGGCAGCAGCTCGGCCGTGCCGGCGGCGCTCAGCAGCCGCTCCAGCCGCGTCTGCTCCTGCTCCAGCTACAGGGGTGGGAGGCGAATGTGAGGTTGGAGGACCAAACGCGGCGTGTTGATATGAGGGCAGTTATGCCAACGTTGGCTTACATTGTTCAAGGAGGGCCATGGTTATGTGAGAGTAAGGCTTGTGGTGGCGATTTAGGGTTAGGTAAGTATTTGAGTGATATCAGATGAGGGAGGGGCATATTGTGCACCATCCAAAAGCAAATCCATCGTAAATATAAGTTTTATGGGAAAATATTTGAATTCAATATTATTTTATTATTTTAAACATAATATGATCCTAACAACTTTACACAAGTACAGACACAATATGCCATTATTATCCAGTACCAAGTACAAATACTTGCAATATGACGTAAACTATCAAATTCTATATAATCGCCCCTATTCGCCCCGCCCGTGCTCACCTCAGTGAGCTCCCTCTTGAAGGCCCTGTTCTGCACCTCAGCGCGGTACAGCGCCTCCTTGTGCTCGTCCACCGCGAAGCGCCGGGTGTTCGCCTCCACCTTCATCCCCGAGGTCATGATGATCGGCGAGCTCTTGCGCCGCACGATCGCGTAGATCTGAAAATACAGCCGTGGCGTGGGCAATTGACTTTTATGTTTATTTCTGACACATTTACAGACCCACATGTATGTTGCTGCGAAGGATACGCTTTTATCCTATTTTAACAATTGATAATTTATAGGTCCACAGCAGAGCTGTTCATTATTCATGTTATCTATGCTATCACGTTTGAAAAGAACAAACCAAAATCATTAGCTGCTGACCATGAAGAAAAACAATGGATGCAATCAACAGCAACATCGAAAAGCACCCACTAAAACTCCCCAAACAACCCAACCCTCCATGAGAAGCTCACCTTGGGCAGGAAGAGCAGGCAGAGCATGACGGTGGTGGAGAGCGTGATGAGCGCGGACACGAGCGCGTACGACAGCGTGGGGCGGTCGGCGAGCAGCGAGGACAGCGCCACCACCGTGGTGGAGCTCAGCACCACGTTGTAGATGTTCATGCCGATGTACTGAGAGTCGTTCAGCGCAGCGATCTTCACCTGCCTGCATTCAGCAGCAGGGGGAGAAGAGGGGACAAGGTTACGTGAGGTTAATGGTGTGAAGGTGGCTGCTATAACTTTATAATGCCCCGAGGAGGGACAGGGGGGTGGGGGTGGGGTGGGGGAGATGAAAAATGACTTTAATGTGGCATGAATTTTGGGGCCCAAAATAAGAAATATGCGTGGAGATTTCAGCCCCATTCCCTTCAATTACTATACCCCATACTAGTATATGTAAGGTTATTTTTAAAAATTCATTATTGACACGATAGATGCTATAATCTTTGTTTTATTCACCACTTTCATACACAGAAAGTTAACCATATTTCTGGACACACTAGGCTCCAATACATACAAAACTTTGCCATCCTCCAGAACCAGTACCACACCATAGCCAGCCGTACCTCGTCTCCCAGGCCATGTAGACGCCGAAGAGGAGCAGGAGCCCCTTGACGCCGTAGATGCAGCCCGTCCACACGTGCATGTGGTGCGAGTAGCAACGGGACAGCTGCGGCGTGACCAGCACGTCGGGGTCGTCAGGGGACCGCTGAGAAAGGAGAAAGAAGTCTTACTTAAAGTTTGATTCACCCTACAACTATGTTCTTGGCACTTGTTTGCAGGTGTGTTCTAAACATGGCTAAAGTAAATATATAATGCCCTTGAGTCGACATTAATCTGGTGATGTGCTCGCCGAGCACTTTAAATCTAATATAGTCGCTATGCCAATGGGGTGATCATGTTTCAAACAGTATTTAAACTATAGTGGGAAGGTAATATAAAATACTTTAAATGATTCTCTAGAAGGCAAATTTTAATTGGCAAAGTGCCAAAGTTGGAAATAGTTGATGTTCAGTAGGCATTGTACCAAGTTTGAATGTTTTATTTCAAACAGTATCGAGAATATTGCAAAAAATGTCAAACTTGAACATTAGATGGTTCTGTGGAAAGCACATTGTAATTGGCAACGTTTCCAAAATCAAACCATTTCAGTGTTGCATCATACCTCATACGATTTGAACGCAATAGGTTCATCAGTAAAAATTCTAGCTTGTACCGGAGGCATAGAAAGCATACGGAGACACATGAGACAAACTCAATGCTTTGCTCCAGCTGCTGAAGCGACACAATAACAAAATTGTTATCATCTCAGCCCAGAGCCTTCATAAAGAGACGACTCTTAACGTCCACAAAGAGATCACCTGTCTGTATGGAAATAACTTGATAGCTTATTTTGTTTTATTGCGGATACAGGAGGCTTTAAACTGTACAGATGTGGAGCAAGTATCACAGGGGTCAGACTCTTGAGTCAAAAATACTCATGTCGATTAAAATGTGAATGCGCATAAGGTTTTGGAAATCATAAATCCGGTTACATATTGGTTATATATTCACTGAGCCAAATCGAATACGTTGTATCACACATGTTACATATTCATATCATGGAGCGGCTCAACTCATACAGAGCAACATGTGACGTGTGTGGTGGTCTGTGTGCGGCGCTGCTCACCACGGTGGTCATGTTGATGATGACGCGGTCCATGGGGTCGCTGACGCCCCACACCACGATGATCACCGAGTCGACCAGCAGCAGCCCCAGCACGATGAACACCAGCTGCTTGTCCTTCAGCAGCTGCAGCAGTCAGCAGGGAGGGACGGGTAGGGTTAACTCGTAGGTGGGAGGTGCGAGGCTTAGGATGTGGGATGCGGGCGGTGGAAATGCTACATTAGTGGGCTGTGGGGTGTTTTGACTCGGTTTTGACCATCTCTTGTGTTCGACACCGTACAGTATGTGCAGGCATAGTTTTATTTCACTAATTCACGGTAGTATAGTATAGTATAGTATAGTATAGTACAGTATAGTATAGTATAGTATAGTACGGTACAGTATAGTATAGTATGGTATGGTATAGTATAGTATAGTATGAAATAAGAGTGAGTATAGGGGAGAATTTGTTTTACGCTGACGTGGTTTGTCTTTTCAGCTTGGGGTGTCTTTATACGTGCAAGACAGGTTTGCATTAAACATTTCCATTATGTTATAGGGGTGCAGACATGATACAACCAACCTACACTGCAATTACAACCCAATAGTACATGTACGAAGTTTCATATACAGGGCTTCCACGCAGTTTCCACCGGGGTAAAATATTAGGGAGACCTAGTCTATCCATTCAAATGTTTTTTCTGTGGATTATTTAAGTTTCTGCAATTAGAATTCACAATTTAATAGATATGTCTCAATAATTAGTGTGTATAAATAGGTTACACATGTTGAACACACCTCAAGCTCTTCAAGGAGTTTATGAAACAGGTTTTAATTTTGTCATCATGGTTTGAGCAACTACAGACTTAGTGTTTTTATTCAAGACAAAGAGTTACTCCAACAACGATTTGGGGTTACCCACAACATGATGACAAAATTAAAATCTGCTTTATGAAGTCATTGAAGAGTTTAACGTGTGTTTGATATGTGCAATCTAATTATACATGTATAGTATTGATACATACCTATTTAACCATGAATCTTAGCCCCACAAATTCAAAAGATCAACAGAAACACATTTGAATGGACGGACTATGCCTCCATCTTGTTGGGGTAACTCCCGGAGTTACCCCAACCGCCTTACCCCGATGAGCTTCGGGATTATCCGTAATTTACTAAAGACTGTTTCGTGGATTTTACCATAGTATGTATTTGCAATAAAATAATTGACATATTAAATCAGAAACATATACGCATCATAGGCAGATCCAGTGGGGCATGACCCCCTCCCCCCTTCCCACAAAAATACTTGATTTTCGTAGGTTTTTTGGCATGTCCGCCATCGATATCGCGTACGAAACCTTAAGTGCGTCCCCCCCTTTTCCAATACCTGGATCTGCCATTGCGCATGATACAGTAGCTTTACATATTTGTGTGGCCGCTGTAATTGTGCGTTAATTGCCTACTATCATCGGTGCGTCGGTTTCGATAGTATATAATACTGCTCGATGTTGTAATGTTGTGGGAAGTCTTAAGAAAGCACAAATACAGTATGTCCCATTAGTTGAGTCTGTTTTAGTTTGTTTGTTTTCCATTTTATAAGGCAACACGTGTTCTTCTTTACAGGTAATTGATTTTAACTTATTGTCTGTGTGTAATTGTGCTATTTAATAATCTACTTATTCTAACCATGTAATGGAAAAGTTTATTTGACGTATTGTAATTTAGAATGCTAAATGTGTAGAATATTATGTTAATTGATTTGTTTATGATTTTTAATTGTGTTTTTTAATAAGATAACTGTGTATTGTGTTTTTAAAGACAACACGTTGTCTTTGCTACAGAAATGCACAGCCAACATCTTACTTACGACAGGGGTGCCATCCCCCTGCTACATTAGTTCACTGGGTACGTTTCGAACTAGCTGGGTGCAGTCAGTACATCAAAGAATCTGTGTGATCCTTATAGCCACGGATAATAGAAAATGCATTAGGAAAAAATGACACATTAGAATTGTTTACACTTTAGTACACATGGCAATCAAACGGATGCACGTTGGAAGCTTGGCAGCACGTATATAGTTTGTGAGCATATACATGTATGCTCAATTGTTGGCATTTCTTCACCGAAAACAGTGTTTTCCAATGAAACTATGCATACATTTATACAAAATAATAGTATGGTAATAACAGTATGGTAATAATAGAAGAAAAGCTTTGCATAAAGTCATATTTAAAAACTCTGATTGCTTAAAATGAATATAATTTGGTCATTGTTCTACAATATATAATGAATTTAACCATTCATGAACACCACCACAGAGCGCATTCTCACAATGCCTCGTATTTGAGCTTATCTACTCATAATGTCATCTCTACAAGATTCACCAAAAACATTTAAAACTTGGTCAGGCACTAGGTGCCATAGTGAAGGCGGCGCCGGCGTACCTTACTTTTGACGAGGCCGATGTTGGCGCCGCGCCGGAAGATCTGATGCACGCGGTACGTCTTGGTGAACATGGCGCCAAACGACAGGGAGAAGCCGGCGCCCAGCAGGTAGCAGCGGATCTGCAGGTGAGGGAAGGCACGCAGGTAACACAGCAGGTGAATACAGTAGAACCGCTCTATTAGGACCACCATTGGGACCTGTACAAGGTGGTCTCAATAGAGAGGTGGTCAACATACAGAGGTTTATTGTGGAAACTTCATGAATATTTGGGACCGTGAAAAGTGATCTTATTATAGAGGTGGTCTCGATAAAAGGTGGTGTTAATTGGGGGCTGTATAACAAAGTGAGTGACTGAAACAGCATACACGAGAAGTCCAATCCCGCACTCGCAGTCTTACACACACATACCTTATAATTTTGAAAATTGCCCATTTAAGCTAATTAAAGTGACCGGTGGGTGACCAAAAATACAAAGACTACATGAGATTCCAAGTCTCTATACTCGACGCAGTAATAATTAAGGCTCAGCACCATGTACAGGGTGGGGCGAAATAAACTGCCACCACTTCCACAATTGCACTACCCGACAGTCTACTCCGACCCCCTCCAAAGACCCAACCGCATGTCAAAATACCAAAATATTTAAGAGACTGTTGCAGACATATCATCAGTTAAATACATGTTGTAGCCCTTATTCTTACGGCTTATTTTAGTATATATGGCCATGCTTAACTTTTCCACGTTACACGTGAGAATTATTGACGTAAACGTGTAGTCTAAGTAAAAAAAAATAGATAATATTAAGTCGATAAATATAGCGTATAGATCTAGTGGGATACTATATCATATGTCTATGAGATGGTTTGAATACAGTATGACGTATTTTGTGACAATAACACGCATTCATGCAGTAAACGGCCGAAAACTGAAGGGGCGGAAATTAGGCTGGTTTACCTTATGTCTAACATTCAACGTGGCGTTAACAGTGTCTTCAAGAGCAAGGCCACACTATCGCACGAACCTCGCCGTACAAACGGATACCGTGCCGTAACGATGGAAAACAACAAAGGCCCTATGTACTTGGCGATATACGGCAAATCCGCGGACCGAAGCCCAGAAGGGGACGACGCCCACTGGGACGACGAGGCTTTCCTCAAATATCTGCACGTGGAAAAGGAGACCCCCGCGGAAAAGCAGACCCCCGCCGACTCCAGGAAACCAGTTTGTGTCGTCCGGGGCGAGTCTACGCGGACCTACGCCATACGTTGCAACACACCCGGAAAGCAATAGATGTTCGAGATCTTGATTAAAGACTGTTTTATGACCTATAGTATTTATTATTATTTTTTTTTCAAGGTTAGAGTAAATGTATGTATGTGTATGTGTGTAGGCAAATGTTTTTGACTTTTCATGCACGGTGGATATGGTGTTAATTATATAATTTATCACATTTAGCGAGTTTTTATAGAATTATACTATGTAGCAATAATGGTGTGGTTGCCAATTTGAATAAGATTTTAATAAATCCAGCGCACTTTATCTGTGTCTTTTTTCCCAATATCACGTTAATGTTAATATTAGAGAGATGATGACGTCATTGACTCATCGGGCTACCTCAAAATGTCACTTTAGACTTTGGCTTGATGTTGTTCTGATCTAGCGTTGTGTAATGGACGTTTTAACGGTCACGTTTGGTATTTTGTACGTGTGGTAGAGGAGAGGTGGCGGCCAATAATTGGACACTAAAAACATGCACGTAAAGATATCTATATAGACATGGTGAGTGGCCCTATTATATAACAGGCCGTTGTATAAATATCCCGCCCGCTGGACCATGCAATCATCAGATGGACAAAAAACAACCACAACGCGTCAAGGTCAAGGTCTGGTATATAGCGTAGCCTGGATTGAGAAATAGTACATGATCAAGGTCGTGACTGCGCGCCCATAACTGTGATTTACTCGTGGATCTATTAATTCTGTGGAGTGCTTGCGTACGTCATGATTTGTTTATAGCCTCAATCAACATCGGGTAACAGGGCAATCACTAATGAATACAAGTGGGGCTGATTTATGGCATGGTGGCTACTATTGCGATGTGCACGTAATAAAAATAGACCTGGACTTGATATTAAGATTTCGTTTGTTAATGTATACAAATTGATTGAATTGTGCTGTGCTTTGCAAAAGTAAACTCGTACACTTTTATGCTACAAATGAAAGAACCGAGCTCTACCTACCTAAACTAAACAGAGAATTTCAATGATGTGTATAGATATTATTCGGGGAGGATGGATTATGGGTATCAACTAGCGCTCGGAACGAGGGAACCAGCGGGTCCAGTATCGTAGTAAAAAAAATGTTTAAAATAAACGAAGTGGGGCCCGAAACTCTTGGCCGCTTTCTATTTAATACCCCGTCAATCTGACTCTGTAATCAGTATCCATTCTACCACAATGTTCCATACGCCCTCTTGCCACGTGCCACGACGTACCATGCAGACGGCGGAGAAGTATCGGCCGGGCAGGGCGGCGGCGTCGTCCACGCCGAGCAGGATGACGGAGCAGTACACCATGACGCAGCCCACCACCGCCATGTTGTTCAGCGTGGGGCTCGACAGCTTGATGTACCTGAACAGGCAAAAACAGTGATACACGTGATGGATCGTCTCTGCGGATTTGGTAGGGTCTTGGCAATAAAAAGCTATACATCAGAACTAGACAGCATGTCTCCTAGTTTCTCGGGACTTGATTGAGGCTCCAGTGCACCCGTCACAAAGATTGGTTCATGAAACTAATAAACATATCTTGTGCCAATAAGTCCCGACTGCCGTTCATTTCCTAGGTTCCCCGCCCCGCCCCCGCACCTGACAGTGCACCAGGCTGTAGGGCGCAACATAACCATACATTCACATCACCTACTAACATTACTTCAATATGAGCGTTCACTGGTAGTCTCCGAGCGAGGTTCCAGTTGATAACGTTGACTGCGCCACTTAACATTCGTATCCAGTGCTTCTCACGTACTAAATCCCATTACAATACCCCATTTGACCCATCACCGTTTACATACTGGCTTCAGCATTCGAAATTGAGTGTACTCAATGAACGCGCCCCCCCCCCCCTGAGCTGGTGTTTGCACGTACTTGAGGTTGCGGTGGTAGACGTTGAAGGCGAGGCAGAAGGCGGCGAACACGACGCCGGCCGCGCTCACGCCGCACACCACCACGAACGCCTCGCCGCCAACGCGCACCTCCTCGTGCAGCAGTGTCACGGCCGCCACCGGCACCTTGCCGCCTGCGGGCGACGGGGGGAGATTAATGGGGTGGGTGGGGGCCATTATGTGTACTCTTGTACTCTTATCATGCATTAAACTATATGAAGGGGGTGTAGTCTTATTCTATTCTACAGTAGAAAATATTTGTGTTTAAAAATATCAGTGAATGTGTTCAAAAGAACTAAAAACACTGAAGTAAATGAGCGCCACCCACCTCGCCACGTGACCTTCTTACAGCCGGGGCAGTGGAAGTCCAGTGTGTTGTTCTCTGGGTAGAAAAGTGCCACCCTCACGTTCTCGCCACCTGGCCAGTGCAAATAAAAGTTCATGTAGTGATTTTGTTAAAATTATTTCGCAGATCTATTAACGTATTATTCTTGTGTCATTTCTAAACACACCCATTGACCCTATAACTGTCAACCTCACAGATTACTAAGTGTGAGCGCGTTGTAATATATGTTCAATGTAAGACCTCATAGGCAGATCCAGGTTTTCGGAAAAGGGGGAGCGCACTTCAGGAAAAGAGGGGGCGCACTTACGGGATTTCATGAAAACCCCTATGAAAATGAAGTATTTTGATGGGAAAATGGGGGGGCGCCCCCTGCGCCCCCTGGATCTGCCTATGGACCTACGCAAGAATGTCGTTTGCTAAATGCAAATACACGGCTTATCCTATATCAACACTACGGTGTTTTGTGTGGTGAAACAACAATCATTGTTTGAATACTTTAAAATTTATGCAGAAAATAGTACTTGACGACGAAACCAAATTTTTGGAACACTCTTGAACACAGTTGAATTTGAATACTGCATTTCTATTTCAACAACGTGTCTGGATCCTAGACCCAAAGAAAAGCACCCACTTCAGCCAGCACACGACATCCTGACCCCCAAGCAGCAGTGTTCCCCGCTCAGCACGAATCGCAACGTCCCGGCGGCCGATGATTCATGGTCACAAGTACAAACACTCGTGGAGTCGTGACACAGCACACATTTGCCGATGATGTAATGCACAAAACGTGTGTGATGGATACAAATGGCAGCAATGCTCGTTATAATTGGGCCATCAAAGGGTGTGATTGATCAGCGGTTCGGTCTACGGCCGCTTTTCTCATTAGGCCGGCGCTGGTCTCGTCTGGCATTAGCAAGGGGATGCGTGGAGTTCTTCTGTGTTTTGATTTCTGACGTTTTCGTCAATAGCCATTGCAATGGTGAGAAAAGCATGGGTTCAGTTGCTTTTAGCGACGTGTTGCTAATATATAATGCTTTGTTTGTCATGTTCTCAATTGATGCTACACGTCGATGAATGTGTAGAAGTGGGTGAGCTGGTAACATGTAGTTTTCCCACATTATATGATTCTAGTTTGTTTCTTTTTCTTTCCTAACATTGTCCTATAGCTAAGATAGGCATGGACACACTCAAGTTCGTATTCGTTCCCGCTCAAGTCATGTACGAGCTCATAAAATTGAGTCAAATTTAACACCATGCTGTCGCCCGCACGTACCTTGGTTCTGCTCGAGCACGGTGACGCCGCGGCGGTCCGGTCCGTCAAACGAGATGGGGCCCTGAAACAGACCACAGATCAGGGCGTGCTCCATCTATGTTACGTATCAAAATACTTTTACTAAGCTTTGGTTTCCTGTTTTCCTTCTTTGACGTATGAAAATAGATAAGGAATTTGTCATAATCTCTATACATAATAAAGCATTAACTGAATTGATTAAAAATATAATTTTGTTGATAAACAAATGATCATATATAGTCAATTGCAAGTAGACATTGGAATATTATGGTATAAACTAAACAAACATCGACTGCGGATTCTTTTACCTCATCCTTTTATCATACATCATGCTTTCTGTCAAAATCATTATGGATTAGGCCTGCAATGTCCGTGCATACTGTATACGGATAAATGCCTATACCCATGGAGAAATCATCAAAGAAATTGAATATTATTTCTTTTATGTTTAGTTGTATGCATTTCAAAGTATTTGACACGTGTTAACTGTTCAATAAATAACATCGTATTTGCTAATTTAAGTTTAAAAGATGGAATAAAACTGCATAAAACTAATAATTAAAGAACTAATAAGTCCTCAGTAAGGGATTATGTTTGAAAGCAGACGAAATCCATCAATGCAAATGACAGGAAACACATTGCCGCCATCATTGTCGTAAATGGGTCATTCCGCGGCAATAACGACATTGATCTATGTGAGTGCAGGCGCCTGCGCAGCAGCACAGATGTCATAAATCGTCCTGTCTCATGATTTCTGCCAGATATTACAAAAAATATCACCCTGCATTTGTATGGCAAACCTCGTTTAACTGTGTACCGAGGGTTCCATGGGTACACTATGTCTGGTTTCGGCCATAACCTTGTGGGCTTTATCATGCTTTATATTCCGCAAACAGAGTAATGATCAAAGCAAGGCTGCCCGAATCCAGTTTGGGCTAGACTGTATTGTACATGTTGTGGGTGAATGCATGTAACATGCGTATTTGATTTTCCATGGTCCTTATAATGTATGAATACATTATCTATTATACAATCCAAAATGAACAAACTATTGCATAATAGCCCGATCTCATATATCCTTAGGTTGATGACTATTTTCAATGGCAATAGTAATCAGTAAGCCACGTGCAGCTTTTTTCCACTTTCATATCTCGTAAAGGTCAAACGATAACGTATATGGACTTCAATCTGAGCAAACATCAACGTACTATTCTCAAATCCTAGTGTTAGCTACAAAATCACAGATAAAAGAACCCATTCCATAGTGGGATTAAAGAGGGCGAATCTCACGCACAAAGTAAGGTAAATGTCACGGAAGACGCCGATTGGCTCCCTACAGACATGACGACAACGCTAACAATAGGTCTTCAGGGCTCAATAGGCCCCAAGATTGTCCTCCTATATACACAATGGCGCCAAAGGTCATAGCCCATGATTTTACCATTGTGGGAGGGTTTGTCAAAGCAAAGATTCTTGTTGATGATGCATGTCATTGACGATTTGGCATGTGACTTACGTCTGGGGCTTTTAATGTCAGTCTAATTACACTAAAGTTTATGCTTTAAGCGAAGAGCTGAGAAGGTCAGATATTAGATGGTAATTGTAGACATGATTTTCAAGAAAAGTGTTCAATAACAAGACCGACACCACCCACATAATATTAAATAGCTGATGGAAAACAAACACCTAAACTATCAAACAAAACAATATCAAATATCGTAGGTGGCTCCAGTCGTATTTTACCACGTCACTCCATTTTCATATTTGAAATGAAATTTGTCAAAACATATGACATATGACATTTATGAAAACTAGTGCCATAACAACACACATTGAATAGTAAAATTTTGCCAAACGTTGGTGTGTCATCTAACATAAACTCCACCATCTATTATGTATTTTAGCAAGTATTTTTTAAGACCGTTACTTGTAGCTTTAATGTGTGCGTGTGGGTAATGACAAGAAATACGAGGTCCATTTTGTCTTCATAAGTACTACATAGTAACATACCAGGTAGTAAGCAGCATAGTGACCACATATATAGTGGTTAAATATGTCAGTATTTCTAAAAGCAGCAATGCGAAATGTTCAGAAAATATTTTTAAACCGGATGAAAAATTATATAGAAATGTAAAGGTGGTGTCTTCTAGTCTTGGTCCAAGTCTTGCTCTTACACCAGGTCATATACGATTGATTTGCAGATACTTGCACTGGCAGCACATTATGTGCACCATGCTTATCACTCACTCAATCACTCACTCACTCTCTTAATCCAATGACCTGTACCTAACTAGATCAAAAACGCACAGAGAGCACAGCGTCACTAGAACAACGTTGACTCATGGGTAAAAAAGATGTTTACAATCAAAGCATTAAAGAGAAAAGTCTTATTTGGTGTGGGATACACGCTAAATCCATATTCTTAGCACTGGATTGCAGGGCATTTTTAAACATTGCTAAAGTAAATATCTGTTGCCCATGAGTGGACATTGATATGATAACACTTTGCTCTCTGAGCACTTTTAATCATCTATAATCATTATGCCAATTTGGTGGTCATGTTTCAAACAGTATTGAAACCATAGAGAAAAATAGCATGGAAAATAATTAGAATGGCTCTCTGGAAGGCAAACTTTAATTGGCAAAGTGCCAACATTGTACACAGTTGATGTCAGTACCATTAGCATAGATATTGAAGAAAATGTTGAAAATAGATCAAAATGGCCCTGTGGAAAGCACACTTTAAGCGGCAAAGTGCCCAAAATCAATCACTTCGATGTTGCATCATACCAAATAGTTGCGTATAAAGTTTGAACAAAATCAGTTCATTGGTAAACGCTCGAGCTTGTCCCGAGACATACATAGGTAGTTACAAACAAACGAATCACTATGCTTTGCTTTAGCGCCTGAAGCGAAGCAATAAACATATAGGTGCTGCGGAGCTGTACACAACAATTTTTTTTTACTCAACATCCACAACCAGACCCTAGCAGTATTCGAACCCACGACCCTTTGATCACAAGTATCCACACTCGGCCACAGTAACACAGAAAGATACAAATATATTCAACTTATTTAAAATGTAAAATACTCACCGACACTCCCATGAACTCGAGCTCGCCCATCTCCTGGTAGAAGACGTCAAAGACGTCCGAGGGCCCGTTGTAGGCAAAGTCGTCGATGGTGTAGCGCGAGCCTCGCTCCTGGAGGCGGCGCGCCGTCTTGTTGAGGGTGAGCGCCAGCGTCCACACCGAGTCGTACGCCAGCTGCGCGTACATGGAGCGCGGCGGCGGCACGTGCAGATCCGCGTACGCATCCAGGAACTGCTTGGTCGTCTGGCAAGGGCAACGGTCAGTGTACTTAGGGTGTGTTGTTCTAATGTCGTGTGCACTGATGGCATTTGTTTTGTTATTACTTTCGTGACGTAATGGGATATGAAACTGTAGTTAAAGTTTGCTTGGTGTTAAGAGGCAGGTGGAATTGGGCGTGTGTGTGGTTTTTTTTTTTCATTTTTTTTTCATACACATATATACGAAAACGTTTGCTTGACATTGACGTATGCACGGAGCAAATAACAATCTATAGATACTAGTACAATAATAACGTATATATGTTATTCTTAGAGCCATGTTAATAGACTTCAAAACATGGCATATATGCATACATATAAAACGTTATTCATCACATGAGAGAACTGCTATTCCACCCCAAACAATGCGAGAACCATTGAAACTGATGACCCCTGAGACCTACTGACCAGCCCCGAGAGTGACCTACTGACCAGCCCTGATTGTGACGTCCGATTGCCGATAATGTAGTTGAGGCTGTCCACGGCAAAGTAGCCGTCCACGGCGGCGGCCAGCTGGTCGTGAGAGCACGCCGTGTTGTTGCCGAGCGTCCACCAGCGCTCCGGGTACCATCCCACCAGCATCCACACATAGCGCGGCCCGTACAGGCCCAGCTTGTACGCCTGCCGAGTAACACAGCGGCAGCAGGGTTTGGTAAAGCTTGTCGATACTTGTGTTGCATATTTCAGTTGAGATGATTATCATGGCCAGGTTACAATTGTTGGGAAAAGACTATTTCAATGTCTAGCTCACGCACAGCTTATAAAAACAGTGCTCTGGAGTATTTTCTTCAATTTTATTCATCTCTATGGTCTTTGTAGAGAACAGATAGTGAGAGTAATATAATTGAACACACAAGTACATTTGGGAAACACGCGTTATGTAAATGTAGTTATGAAGTTTTTAAAAAATCCCATTTCAAGTGTTTCCATAGTACATTTTTTTCTGATTTTCGTGAGAGGGTAATTAACCCGTACTTGTACACGACTGAGTTGCCATTACAGAAGCTTTCATTCATCTGTCAACATACGTAGAACTTAATTTTTAAAGTGACAATCATCTCAAACCTAATTTTTATTACAATTTCAATTTCATGTACGCGAGAGTTTGGATAACAGGTCAAGTATCCGAAATTACTGTCAAAATCAAAATTGAAGGAGGTTGCTGTGTATGGTGTTGCGGCGTCTACCTCGCAGAACAGCTGGCGCGCCTCGTCCTCCTGCACGCTGGCCAGGATGATTCGAGCGTCGCAGTCCTGAAACACGCGCACCCGTCAGCTAAGTGGTGTCAGTGTAGCAAGAAATGAGTTATAGCCTGTCTTATGTCTGTTCTATTAAGTGCATGGTAGATATACTTGAATATATATTTAAAAACTAGTTTTAGCTCAAAACGTAGAGTAGAGACCTTACGCACCACGATTGCCATGTGCCTGTACTACTGGTAGTCAGTATTTCAACAACATCAGTTTACACGAAATACTACATCTAAGCTGTGGAACAAGCTTCCTCTTTATACGTGAGACACACCAAAACTATAGCTACTTCTAACCTAAACTAGGAAGTATATTTATATTTGTTTGGGGAGAGTTAAATGTGCACAAACTGCACATCAAGACTTTTCGGAATGTTTGTGCTGTACAAAAATAATATTTTATTGCAACCACTAAAGTCATAATGTTATCAACATTCGTTCAAATATGGTCTACATGTACTTACAACATCGTAAAAAGTGAAAACAAGAATCCTTAGATAGTAAATGCCGCCATCGCCCGGCAGTATTACACCATTGCTGTTATTACCCAGACTCTGACACCACACGGGCGTTATAAGGAAGAGGGATTTTAGGAAAAGCCTTAAAAATTGTGGAATGTGGGAGAAAATGTCCCAAACAATCTAGGGGTGTGGGACATAAGGCCAAAATAATAAGTATGTGAGATTTTATGACCCCTTATACCCACCCAGCCACACACACACACACACACACACACACACACACACACACACACACACACACACACACACACACACACACACACACACACACACACACACACACACACACACACACACACACACACACACACACACACACACACACACACACACACACACACACACACACACACACACACACACACACACACACACACACACACACCTGGAGCTCCTGCATCTTGAGCGTGAGGTCGTGCTGGTCGTCGATGGTGAACGTCTCGGAGGCGGCCAGCGAGATGTTGTAGGCGTGGAACTCGTCGTTCATGTCGTTCATCGCCTGCAGGAGAATGACGCGACAACTCTATGGGCATACCGCCTCTTTGATGAATGGATCATGTATATAATAAGCAAGGCCATTTTTTCCCTACTCATATTAGATGAACGTTGCCACAGTTTTGTTTTTTCTCCATGTCTGGAGACATTTTTATTAATCAGGCTAATATCTTCACTAACCAAGAAATAGTAGAATGGTAGATATCCAGTCAATAATTGTCATATCCTCAGACTTACTGGCAAGAACTCTATAAGTGTAATTTTTAAGCCGTCCCTTCTCACTATAAATACTTAAAAGTGTTGTTGGTCTGTGTCTGTGTACATATGTAGGGCGTTCCATACCCACTAGTAATTGTACTGACATGTTATGGTATTCGCTACTCACACATAAACACCCACTCTTGTAATCTGAGTATGTTATGTACCTCCACCAACAATAACAGACATTTGCGTCCGATTTCATGGTGCTGCCCAACAACTAACGAGCGTAACTTTGATATTTATAATATACTTTCGCCCACTGACTGTCGATAGTCGACCTCCCTGTGACACCTCGTGAGCCACTCACCAGCGAGAACTCCTCGTGGTCGGAGTGGATGGTGGCCACCGTGTCCCAGCCGAAGTGCTGGATGAAGATGCGGCGCGCCACGTTGTGGGAGCTGTCCACTGCGGCCACGCGGAAGAAGTGCGGGTACGCCTCCTGGTCCGAGAGAGCCGGCGACGTGGCCGCGTACGACACCTGGCGGTGAGGGAACGTACGGTAGATTGGAACTATTTAGCGTTTTGCAAAGGGGGCGGGGTAACTATGGGTGATGTTGTTTACGCGACTCATGAAGGTGAGGAACTATGGTGTTAGGTTAGGTTAGTATGGGTGGCGGTAGGGATGGAAATTTTTGTTCAAGGAAGGAGCATTTTTTATCTGGGGAATATTGATAACCTCCCTGCGTTTTATTGTTTACAGTTATGTTTAAGGCAGCGACCGCATGGGGAAGAAGTCCAAAGTGGTCAATGACATGCTGTATATGGCACAGCCGTTCTCTGAAATATGTGTCAAAAAATTTGTTGAAGAAGTGTATGTACTATTTTGGGATTGATGCACCTAATACAATCTTCAATTTACACTGACTTCAAATACCACTTGCTGAAAAAAGTAAAGGAAGTGGTTGGTTCAAAGCATCAACATTTTTATCTGAAAGCATGCTGATCAAACAAAATTTGTGAAAGGCTTTTTTACAGTGCATTTATATCCATTGATGTGTTTTTTTTCTGTGCTATTGTTGGAAATCATCTATGTGGTGAAATGCTATGGTTAGGGCACGCTGACCTGATATGGAAAGTAACTCGGTGACATTGGTTGTATAATATTCATTTTGCGACTATATCAAACACAAATGCACGTACAAATGCAGCGATTTCTCAAATCGTACATAACGAAAGCTGATCAAGTTGACATAATAAAAGACTTAATATTTCCACAGAAATACTACCTACACTGTCATTCATTTCAAACTACCACACTGCAAGAGATCAGAGCCTAAAACAACTTGTCAATACCAATCTGACCTGCATCGGATTGTCACCGTACCAGACCAATTATGTCAACCGTGATATCCATTCTGGGCATGAAAGAAACCATCTTATTCCCTCCCAATATCCCCTGGTGGTTATGCCAATTGAATCTCATAGATTGTGTGTGTGGTGAGACTTGTGTGTTGAAATCCTGAGGGACTGAGGATGTCTGTGACCATGCGTGTGTATGTCAGCCGGTGATGGATGAAGACGCGCTTATGTGGACCAAAGATGAAGCTTCTGGCAGCTAGTTCATCATTTGTGTGTTTTGTGTGAGATGCAGGGCGAATTGCTTTTCTTTTAGGCGGATTTGCTAGGTTTCATGTACACCACTCAATGAAATGAGATTAATGTATTTAGAGCACGGTTTGCATATTAGTATGCATTTTGCATAATAGAGAATGTAGTGATATTAAGTCGTGATATAAAATTATGGATGTCAGGCTCAGTATCTCTGGAGTAAAGCGGTTTCCGAAAACAGAAGAACCATGGAAATGATAGACATTCACGAGTTAAAAATGGTAATATTTACAATGCTCGCACAACATATAATTACACATTATATATATATAATCAAAGACACTCATGAAAAAAGTGTAATCCCTTCAATTCATAAGGTGCTAACTTTATAACGTTTTTTTTTTAAGTGTCACATCCCAACTTGCCCCGTACTCTCCTGTACACATCATCGCCCGTACCATGAGCAGGTTCCAGTGCGGCACGATCTCGGCCAGCGTCTTGGCTACCTCGGAGCACGACGTGGCCAGCAGCATGGACACCTTGGGCTTCTGGTACAGCAGGTCGTACAGTGCGTCCGCGCCGAACCCCGCGTCACACTGAAACACAGCAGACACGGTGGTCAGTACCGGGGGTCCGGGGTGGACGTAGGGTAGCATTTGGGTAATGGTGTCTTTTCATGGGTTGGAGACGGAGGTGAAAATCTTGTTGGGATGTGTAAAACGTGAATGGAGCACCCCAAGGGTCATACCGGATGGCCCTACAACTTATTGTTGAGTGATCTTTAGGTTGTATGTTAGCATGTTTATCTATGATAAGAACTTAGGTTTTATAAGTGAGATTCAGAGCTCAGAATAAAACCTCTATGAGCTGGTGATGGCAATCGGATGAACGCATGCGCCCACAGCAAAGTGTATTCTGGAAGATATATAAAGAAAACAACTGTACTATCCTTTTTCTGAGGGGCTGTGATTAAGCACTGAATTCTATACGAGCTCTGTGTATTACGAGCCTAGCTATAAGAGTGTACACAGCAAACTATGTTTTTATTGAATGCCTTATCGGTGGAAACCACAATAATATGATGAATTGAACGGCCACCAAGGCAATAGCTGTCATACTTTACAGATCACATGTTTACGTAGAAGGTAATATACCATTCCCTGCATTGTACATCACTCGCAGGAAAAAAGCCAGGACATCAGCTTCCGTGTACTTAGACTGACTCACAGCTCTAGATATACATAATCATATTAGCAAATTAGAAAGAAAACAACCCAGACGATTGTACCTTTGATGGAACTGCATAAAGATGTTGTTTTACTTTGATCCAATTACTCCAATCTGAACTTCCCGCACTACCCATTAAGCGCCTGTTTCTTGTATTGAGATTTTGGCCCAGAACAGTAATAGCGAGCGAGACCTGTGAGGCAATAACTAGTCCTTAAAAGCATTAGATCAAAGGACGTATACACAGACGAAATTTGGCATTCGTCAGTAACTTAGAATATATATAAAATGAAGCACCAATCTATATGTACACACACACATACATGCATATAAATATTTTCTACAATATTGGGCTTCATTTTTCCAACCTAGCCACTAGGGGATTATGTACATTTTGTCGCACTCTGCAAAAGTGGAACATTGTTCTCGTTTTTCTTGAACCCCCCCCCCCACACACACACACTCAAAAGAAGAAGAAGAAAATCATACCCCCCCCCCCCAAGAAAAAAACCTGGGGAGTAAAGAAGAAATTGTAACTAGATCAAAAGTGTTCAAAGAACACAGCGTCGCTAGAACAACGTTGGCATATGGGCGATTAAAATTTTCCATAAGCATTCCATAAGCATTCCATAAGCATGAAGGTTCAAGTGGAAATTCAGAAATAATGAAATATTTAAAAAAATTGTTACCTGGAACCTATACTGTGGCAAATATCCAAAATTAAAAACTCGTGATGGTCTCAATGAATGTAAACAGTGAACCGTTGTGAACGTAGTATGAACTTTTGGAGGTCATAGCAGTTCAAACTGTATTGAAAGTATTGAGTACTTTTCATTTAGTTAGCAAAAGGCGAAAATTTGAGATAGGTTGTGGTCCGACTCCATAATATTGTATGAAATAAAGAAAGTCATTTGTCAAGCTAAAAATGCGAAGTGGCGTAAAATAGCCTTCGGGAAGAGAACACTTTGTTTGCCAAAGTGCCAAAAAAATTGGGAAACTGATGATGGGCACTATGTATATGAGCAGTGTATCAAATTTGGAGCTCATGGTTTCAAGCTGTGGTAGAAACTATTGAAAAAAATGGCAAAAAAGTATTAAAATTGCTGTCCTTAATCACATAAATTGGCAAAAAATGCCTCCAAAAAAAAAAATTTCAAAAGGGGGTTTTAAAAAAATTTAAAAAAAAAACCCAAAATTTTTGGGTTTAAAAATTTTTTTTTAAACCAAAAAAAAATTTTAAAAAAAAAAAAAAAAAATTTAAAAAAAAGGGTTTTTTCCCCTTCCCCCTTTTTTCCCCCCTTTTTTCCAAAACCCTTAAAAATTTTAACAAATTTTTTAAAATTTTCAAAAAATTTTTTTTTTTAAAAAATTTAAAAATTCCCTTTTTTTTTTTGGGGGGAGGGAAAATTTGGGGGGAAAAAAAGGGGTTTCCCCCCCCCCTTTTGGAAAAAAAATTTTTAAAAAACCCCCTTTTTTTTTTAAAACCCCCCCTTTTTTTTTTTTTTAAAAAAATTTTTTAAAAAATTTTTCCCCCCCCCCCTTTTGGGTCCCCTTAAAAAGCAAAAAAAACCCCCCCCCCCCCAAAAAAAAAAAATTTTTTTTCCCAAAAACCAAATTTGGGGAAAAAAAAACCCCAAAAAAAAAAAATTTTTTTTAAACTTTCCCCCCTTTTTTGGGGGGAAAAAAAAAAAATTTTTTTTTTTAAACCCCCTTTAAAAAATTCCCCCCCCAAAAAAAGGGGGTTCCCCCTTTTTAAAAAACCCAAAAACCCCCCCCCCCAAAAAAAACCCCCCCCCTTTAATTTTTAAATTTTAAAAGTTAAAAAAATTTTTTTTGGGGGGGGGGGCCCCCCCCCCCCAAAAAAAACCCCTTTTTTTTTTGGCCCCCCCTTTTCCGGGTTTCCCCCAAAAAAACCCCCCCGGGTTTAAAAGGGTTTTTTTTAAAACCCCTTTTTTTTAATTTTAAAAAAAAAATTTTAAAAAAAAAAATTTTTTTTTTTTTTTTTTTTCCCCCTTTTTTTTTTTTGTAGGATTCTTTGGGGGGCCCGGGGAAAAAAATGAGAAAAAGTGGATCCAGACAAGGTGCAGCATAAATTCCCATGCTCACTTCAGCGTGATTGAATAAAAATTTGATTTTTTTATACTCAAGCAGTTTCCTTTGGTATGGGAATGTGAAAAAGCTGAAAGCAATATTGTGTGGCGACCATTCTGAAATATGAGAAAAATTGCTTGGTGTGTCTTTTTAAACCTTCACCCATATCTCAACGGTGATTACAAAAGCAATGACACAACATTCCCCCGATTTTCCAAGGAAATTATGCAATCCCCTAATAGGCAACAAAACTTGACGTCGACAAATAGCATTTGAATCATATAGGCCTCTGGCAATCTTAAGTCGGACCACTTCACTGGAGTGGTACAAAGCGGGGTTAGTCCCTATATGTATATTTATTTCTAAGTAAACATGCCAACTGTCTAAAAATACCCTTCCCCCGAGACTGTAGACGTGATGTAGGCCTTTTATTTCTAATAAAAAACCCCGGGAAAACATAACGCAGTCCCCCCAACCGCCCCAAACCCCGGAATCATACTAAAAAGTAAAAAAATTCTTTACTTATTTACGATTCCCCTGTCAGCGGTTTGTGATTTTTTTGCGTTCTTTTCCCCAAAAACACCCACCCCAATTATTTTTACTCTAAACCCCCAAATTTAAAGTCGTTCCCCAAGCAAAATCACAATGCACCCCCGGGTACTAGAGTTGGTCCCATATGATATACGACACTCCGTTTCTATGTTAATATAAACAAATACGGATAATTACAACATCATTGTTGTTCAGAAAGCTGGTACCTTCAGATATTTTCTGCAGCGCATTTCACGGGTTCTTTTTTTCAAAATGAAAAGCATCCATTATTTATTTTTATTTAAAAACTTCTGTAAAATTTTGAAAACAGATTTTAATTGCATATGTTGGGGTTTAATAACCACAATCAAAAATAAATACATCCACTCCCTCCCCCCTATCATTGTGTTATTATCCCGCCCAAAGCAGTGCTTACAAACACTCAGTGATGACATGATTTGGGAAAAAAATTTCATTAAGATGTTAGCCTTATTGGAAACCAATGATAAGTCAAGGGAAATTCCTACTGGACATGGAAAGGGTTAATCCAAAATACAATGTACAGTGGAGCCTCCCCTAAGCCACCTCTGCTTTATGCATTCAGTCTTAAAGGTTTAGGTTCCCGTTGGTCTCTTTATGAATGGGAATGATTGGTCCTTTAAGGGCGATCTGTTTATAGGTTAGGGGGTTTATCCTGCACTTGCCAATGTTTTGGAGCTACTATTCATTACGGCCAAAGGGGGGTCTGCAATGGGGAAAAAGAAACCATTTATGGTATAATAGCTGTTTACCAGGCGTTGCTCGGTTGAAACAGATGAGATCCCGGGAAAACATTAAATGCTCCCCCCCTCCCCCTACTTCCTCCCTGCCCCATCCTCAACAGTTTCGTCAGTATACAGGTCTGGCTTAAAAACACCTCCATCACCATCCTCCCATTCCATTGTCAAGCCATTTAAAATAAATGACTAAATATGGCAATGATTGATCCCTCTAATATCCCTCCCCCCCTACGCTCCT
>CM032664.1:48469713-48569619 GCA_019095985.1 Streblospio benedicti | reverse complement strand
AATCAAAGACACTCATGAAAAAGTGTAATCCCTTCAATTCATAGGATGCTAACTTTATATCGTTTTTTTTTAAAGTGTCACATCCCAACTTGCCCCGTACTCCCCCTGTACACATCTTTCGCCCGTACCATAAGCAGGTTCCAGTGCGGCACGATCTCGGCCAGCGTCTTGGCCACCTCGGAGCACGACGTGGCCAGCAGCATGGACACCTTGGGCTTCTGGTACAGCAGGTCGTACAGTGCGTCCGCGCCGAACCCCGCGTCACACTGAAACAGAGCAGCCACGGTGGTCAGTACCAGGGGTCAGGGTGGACGTAGGGTAGCATTTGGGTAGGAGGGTCTTTTCATGGGTTGGAGACGGAGGTGAAAATCTTGTTGGGTGTGTAAAAGCGTGAATGGAGCACCCCAAGGTTAATACCGGATGGCCCTACAACTTATTGTTGAGTGATCTTTTAGGTTGTATGTTAGCATGTTTATTTATGATAAGAACTTAGGTTTTATAAGTGAGATTCAGAGCTCAGAATAAAACCTCTATGAGCTGGTGATGGCAATCGGATGAACGCATGCGCCCACAGCAAAGTGTATTCTGGAAGATATATAAAGAAAACAACTGTACTATCCTTTTTCTGAGGGGCTGTGATTAAGCACTGAATTCTATACGAGCTCTGTGTATTACGAGCCTAGCTATAAGAGTGTACACAGCAAACTATGTTTTTATTGAATGCCTTATCGGTGGAAACCACAATAATATGATGAATTGAACGGCCACCAAGGCAATAGCTGTCATACTTTACAGATCACATGTTTACGTAGAAGGTAATATACCATTCCCTGCATTGTACATCACTCGCAGGAAAAAAGCCAGGACATCAGCTTCCGTGTACTTAGACTGACTCACAGCTCTAGATATACATAATCATATTAGCAAATTAGAAAGAAAACAACCCAGACGATTGTACCTTTGATGGAACTGCATAAAGATGTTGTTTTACTTTGATCCAATTACTCCAATCTGAACTTCCCGCACTACCCATTAAGCGCCTGTTTCTTGTATTGAGATTTTGGCCCAGAACAGTAATAGCGAGCGAGACCTGTGAGGCAATAACTAGTCCTTAAAAGCATTAGATCAAAGGACGTATACACAGACGAAATTTGGCATTCGTCAATAACTTTAGAATATATATAAAATGAAGCACCAATCTATATGTACACACATACATGCATATAAATATTTTCTACAATATTGGGCTTCATTTTTCCAACCTAACCACTAGGGGATTATGTACATTTTGTCAAACTCTGCAAAAGTGGAACATTGTTCTCGTTTTTCTTGAACCCCCCCCCCCACTCAAAAGAAGAAGAAGAAAATCATACCCCCCCCCCCCAAGAAAAAAACCTGGGGAGTAAAGAAGAAATTGTAACTAGATCAAAAGTGTTCAAAGAACACAGCGTCGCTAGAACAACGTTGGCATATGGGCGATTAAAATTTTCCATAAGCATTCCATAAGCATTCCATAAGCATGAAGGTTCAAGTGGAAATTCAGAAATAATGAAATATTTAAAAAAATTGTTACCTGGAACCTATACTGTGGCAAATATCCAAAATTAAAAACTCGTGATGGTCTCAATGAATGTAAACAGTGAACCAAGTTGTGAACGTAGTATGAAATTTGGAGGTCATAGTTCAAACTGTATTGAAAGTATTGAGTACTTTTCATTTAGTTAGCAAAAGGCGAAAATTTGAGGTAGGTTGTGGGCACGACTCCCATAATATTGTATGAAATAAGAAAGTCATTTGTCAAGCTAAAAATGCCGAAATTTGGCCGCCAATAGCCTTCCGAAGAGAACACTTTGTTTGCCAAAGTGCCAAAAAATTGGAAACTGATGATGGGCACTATGTATATGAGCAGTGTATCAAATTTGGAGCTCATGGTTCAAGCTGTATTGAAACTATTGAAGAAAATGGCAAAAAAGTATTAAAAATTGCTGTCTGGCAATCACACTTAAATTGGCAAAATGCCAAAATTGAATCGATGTAATATAATTCCCTTTAAGCATGTAAGCATTGTATCAAGTTTGAATGTGTCCATCTAAGCAATATCAAAGATACTGCAGAAAATGTCCAAAATGGACCATAAATGGCTCTGTGGAAACCACAATTTAATTGGCAGAGTGCCCAAAATCAAATCACTTTGGTGTCGCCTCATACCCAATAGTTCTGAAAAGTGTGAACAAAATCGGTTCATTGGTAAACTCTCTAGCTTGTCCAGAGACATATATACATACATACTGACATACAAACGGAGTGATCACATGGCTTTCGCTTCAACTGCTGAAACGACGCAAATATCAGATTGTGCATGTACAGACTATATAGACTATTAATTGATTATTTATACCTACAGTGCACTGTTTGGAGTTCTCTCTAAACATATCTCTAAAAACATACAAAAACCAGCAGTTCTCGCTGAGTCCACTGACCTCACAGCATGCGTCCATTATCACTGGGCTCAATAAACGCATTGATTGAATCTGGATCAGACTCTGTGTAAAACTCCGCTCAGATCTGGATCAACCTGCTGCATCCATTCACCCGGACCGTCTGTGAGGATGCAGATGCAAATTGTGTTTATTTTCACTGTGTGATGGGATATAGAACTGAGATGAGAAAAGTGGATCTCAGACAAGGTGCAGCATAAATTCCCATGCTCACTTCAGCGTGATTGAATATAATTGCTGATTTTTTATACTTCAATCAGTTTCGCTTTGGTATAGGAATGTGTGAAAAAGCTGAAAGCAATATTGTGTGGCGATCATTCAGTACATATGAGAAAAATGCCCTTGTCGTGTCATTTTCAACCTTCACCCATATCTCTGTTAGACGGTGGTGCAGTTGACAAAAGCAATGACACAACATTCACCTGACTCACAATGAAGCCCGCTGAATTATGACAATGCCCAACCAATAGGCAACAAAACTTACGACGTCGACCAAAGTGAGCATTTGAATCATAGTAGGCCTATGGCAATCTTAAGTCGGACCACTTCACTGGAGTGGTACCAAAGCGATGTGTGTAGTGGCCTATATGTATATTTATTTCTAAGTAAACATGCCAACTGTCTAAAGAATACCCTTCTCCCGATGACTGAAGACGTGATGTAGGTCTATTATATTCTAATGCAAACCCGGAAACAGTAACGCAGTCCGCCCGAACCCGCTCCAACGCACGGTAATCATACTAATAAAGTAATAAATGTCGTCTGTTACTTATTTACGATGTGCGCCTGTCAGCGGATTGTGATGCCTTTATTGCGTTCTCTTCCTGCAATATACATCCAGCCCAATTGACCCGGTTTACTCTGAAGACCACCACATTTTACATGAGTCGTTAACCCTGCAAGCAACAATCACAATGCACTCACGGTACTAGAGTTGGTGCCATATGATATAAGACACTCACGTTTCTATGTTAATATAAGTACATAATACGGATAATTACAACATCATTGTTGTTCAGAAAGCTGGCAGTAGCCTCTCAGATATTTTCTGCAGCGCATCTTCACTGGATTCTCTTTTTTTAATGAAGAAGTATCCATTATTTTATTTTCATTTAAAATCCGCTGTAAAACATTCAATGAAAACAGATTTCAATTCGCATATGTTGGGTTAATAACCACAATCAAGAAATAAATACATCCCACTTGCAATCCCTCGCATATGATTGTGTTATTATCCAGCCACATTATGAGCAGTGCTTACACTAACACTCAAGTGATGACATGATTTGCAGGAAAAAAGATTTCATTAAGATGCGAGCCTTATTGGAAACCGCAATGATAAGTCCAGAGGAACTTCCTACTGGACATGGAAAGGGTTAATGCCAAGTACAATGTACAGTGGAGCCTCCCTACTAAGACCACCCCTGCTTTATGTCAGTCAGTCGTAAGGTTTAGGTTCGTGTTGGTCTCTTTATGAATGGCAATGATTGGTCCTTTACAGAGGCGATCTGTTTATAGGTTAGGGAGTTTATCATTGTGCACTTGTCAATGTTATGGAGCTACTATTTATTACGGCCAAGGAGGGTCTGCAATTGGATAATGAAACCATTTATGGTATGATTTTCAGGCCCCCATCTAACATTTCACCCCCTTCCCCTAACCTCCCTCGTCCAATAGAAAGTCGAAGTTTTAATCTCCACCATCCCCTCACTACCCCCAATTTGCATACACCCCGTGGGCCGTACGTGGTAGCCCCCTTAGACAGTTAGGCGTCAGCTCTATGGTCAGCAGATAGGTTGTCATGCGGGTGTCGCTGATGAAGATATATAGAATAGGAGATGGACAAGAATAGACAGCCATTCTTAATAGAGAATGTTATGTATTCAAGATATAGTAATTAGATAAGATAGTTGTCTAATCAAACAAGAGGCGACCCCGTTAAAACGGCATGCACTTGTCTGAACCAACAGGGTTCATGACCCACAGAGTTTAAGGAGGCTGGTGTGACCAAAGAGAAAACACATCTCTATTGATATTGATATATCATGTGGAACACAATGGAGAATTTGATGGGCCCATCTATCATCAAGTTTGCACTAAAATAGTCGGATGCACCCACAATTGTCTTTCTCGGTAATATGATATCGCCATGTTTTAGATCGATAGCGCCATAATGGATACACGTGTTGTGAAGGACGCGATTAAAACTATGCAACTTGATTGTACACAATGCCTACAACATTGATTGCAGGGGGTATCATGTACATTATGGTGTAAAGCTTGTTTCCATCACAAAATTAAAGAAAGAGTCTTAAAACCAGTAGTTTCGTGTCTGTCGTTGAATGTTTAACAAACTCATCCCTGTTAAACTGGTGGTCCAGTACTCTTTAGCACCTGAACAGTCACGACCCCAAGTAAAGGTTTTATGCTTCCCATAGTGTTGAAAGAGGCAAAATGTAGTGAGATAAGGATGAGAAACCTGGTTTGAATGCAAAGTTGCCGTGGGCCGATGACAGTGAATTGCAACATTAAAGAAACACCCTCATATTTTTTTTATTTAAAGTCAACTTCAGTTGCTTTGCTATGCACATGTATGTGAGGGCTGCCCACATTGTGCTTGCTCCCCGGGGCACTTGCAGCACGGTCCCGCGGGTAGCATGTGTGCACGTGACTTGATTTATGACTTCTATAACACAACCATCGGGACTTGTGCCTTTCTTTTTCAGTTCTTTGTCTTGTGTTAATTTAATTTTTGTTTTCCTATGCCCTAGTTGTTTTAAAGTAGGCTGGAATATGCTATAGCTAGTGTGTTCTCAAACTTGAATTGGATGCTTTTATGCCAGCTCTGTTGAGTCCCGGCCCATAAGTACTAAAAGTATACCCTTTCTGAATTCTTTTATACTTTGATTATTGCAATGAATTTGAACAACGAATCTAAACCAGTTACATTGCATTGGTAAGCCAGTAAACAACAAAGTGAAATATTAAGTAATTGATAAATCTGCTGAAATAATATATATACTAAAGCTATGGCCATACAGTCCCGAGTGTTGAAATTGTGGTATTATGACATTTTGCAATTTGTTTTTTGACTTGACAATTGCTTTCTTTAAAGGTAGACTTTTCCACTTGAAATTATCGTCTGCCACACAGTACACAATCGAGAACTAGACCAAAAGTGCTCAGAGAGCACAACGTCGCTAGAACAACGTTGATGTAAGATGATCACTAAAATGGTACACACTTACAATGTATGCATTCACCAACACATAATATGTGTGCCATTGTCTAATGATATTTGTCCCGTTATGCTACATACTGATTTGCAGCAACAGAACATTAAGCACCACCAAGTAGACTTTTTGCAGTGCATTCGATACTAGTAAGAATGTTGACAATGGATCATAAATGACCCTGTGGAAAGCACACTTTAATTAACAAAGTGCCCAAAATATACGTCATAGGTGTATAAAGTTTGAACGAAATCATCGGTTCATCAGTAAAAAGATGTAGCTTGTCCAGAGACATATATAGTTACAAACAAACAAAACACAAGGCTTTGCTTAAGCAGCTGAAGCGAAGCAATAAACATTCGAGGCTTTGAGACTAGAACTTAAAATGAAATATGGACCGTAGGCCTGATGCTGTTTGGAAGTCCCGATGCGCTACAAGAGATTACAGACGTGATCAGATCGGACTGTTTATAAGGGTTGCGGTGACACTGTCTCGCTTTGATGTGAGTACCAAATGAGTTTATAGAGAAGATATTAGAGGGATACTCGAGCGGTTATCAGTGCTGTTAGAATGGAAGGTTTTCTCTTTACACAAGAAAAGGGACGATTGTTTGTCCTGTAAAGAAGAATATTTTTCATGGGATTGGAACAACTTCAAATTCTCCAGTAGTCTATGATAAATTCCGACGTATCATTAAACCGTGAACAGAATGTTTGGTTGGCCATACAGTACCGTATCCCGAATTTTACAAGCTTATATTAAAAAATCGACAATGATCTAACATTTTGAGATACATAGTCACAAGAGAACAGACGATCACTTGAATATGGACGTTTCTATTCGTTGTCAGCGAGTGCACACTTTATGTGTTGTCTTTTTGTTAACTTGTAATGGGCTCGACTGGCAAATCTGGCAATTATGCTAATGTTCCTTTAGATCTGGTTTATAATTTGCATACCTCGTGTCACGCTCTCTTTCAGGAGATGATATATTATTAGATAATAAGGTCAATGAGTGCAGGGTGACGTTGATCTTATTGTCCTAATAGCATAATATAAGTTTGCGAATAATGGTTGAAATCCATTTCATTAAAAGCTATCTAATTCAAAGCAGCTGAAAACACAAAGCTCCCAATTCTACAGCTCCTACCAACTAAAATTTTAATCTTAAGACACATCTTCTTCTGAACACAAACATGTAGCAAACCCAATACAAGCAGAACTCTAAACCTTTGAGTGTCTGCAAGGGACCAGTAAAACACAATTGTGTTCTATTAGTCCGGCAAATCAGCGCGCGGCCCTAACTGGGGGCGTCTACACGGGCCAGGCGGTGAAAAAGAAGGGATCGCGCAGACGACAATTAGCATTTTGAGAAGTTCATTTGTTAGAGGGCGAGAAGTTTCTATTTTGTAGTTTGACATCTTGACGACGTGTAGAAAGGTTGTTAAATTCTTGTAAACGCGGCATATTTAAAGGTCATCGACAAACCTCGTGTAATCTCACTGGGAATGGTTGATGCCAGGAATATGGGGTGATGCATAATGAAATTATATAAAAGGGATTTGCAATAAAAGCACTTCCAATGCTGATAGAAAACAAATAAGGATGCTGTACCTGGGGTGGGACCCCAAAGTATTGAATTAGACCATGGCTATTTACTCTGAGTAATAAGATGGACTCAGTGTGTGTTTACTCAATGGGTAGCGGTCAAAAAGAATGTACATTCTCTGGTGAATTGTGAAAGATATGCTAATATGAGACTGGTAACATCTTGCTAACCACTAAAGGCACCTCGAACCGTGAAAAAATGTAAACTCGTTGCACTTATCTAAAATTGCTCACATCAAATTGTCATCTTATATTTCTCGAAGATAAATCAACATTTCGAAGAATCGCCAGACATAATCATTGCACGCAAACGCCCCATTTGATGATCCAGACCAGAGTGGTGAACACAAAGAGAATAGAATTGGATCATTACAACTTGAAATACAAGCCGAGTATCATTTTAATATGCAGCAAGTGAAAATGACAAGATCTTTTGTTGAAAACCTGCTTTTATTCAGTGTTTGAGCTTTTTGAGCGTCTGCATCATTCTGCTCAACAAGTTCCGCTCATTGGGGAAACTGACTTGCTATGTACGCAATGTATATCTTTAAATGATTTGCAAATTAATCACTTTCATTTCTTTTGCTAAAGTCTGATTGTATAGCATGTTTTAAACCTCAGAGAAACAGTTTATTGGCAGGTCTACTTTCAGTTTAGTTCCTTTTGTTTGTTTGTTTTTGTTTTTGATTTATTTCATACGAACAGTGATTGGCTGAAATGGGTTTACTTGTTGTAAACAAATTTAGCCAATTTATAAGTAATTTTTGATTATTATTTCTTCAGAATACGTTTGATGTGCTGAGCAAATGCAAAACAATAGTGCTTTGATATAACAAGGGCAGGGTTTTATATTGGAACTCTCCATCATGTTTATGAGACATTGATGGAGTTGAATACAAAGTGGGACAGAAATACACAGTTTGCTTTCAATTTTGTTTAGTGTATTCCAACTTCTATTATACATCACACAGTTCCTATAATGTGAATAAAAAAACACCCGACAGTTTCAATCAAGTTACTGAGTTATATGTCTAGTCATTCTAATGATGATTTCACTACCGACAGGCCACATCTGCTATCCCAGTAGGACAAAATATATGTTCAATCATCTCCAAGAGCGATTATAGTAGACTACTAAAAGAATCGCACGTATTGAAATTAAAAATTAAATTAGCAGACTTCTATTTTCAGAGAGAATTGTATTCGTCTACATCGTACATCCCAGCAAACAATTGGTAGGAGACCCAGATCAATGGTTTAATCGCTATCTTTCAGTTATGAGAGCAAAAGTCTGAATCTAACAACTTTCAAAAAAATGCCTTGGATATTTCCTTCAATATCTAATCTACTTAGTGTTGCTCCGCTGGGCTAATAGGTGAGAGGCAACAATAGCCCACGATGTGAGAAGAGAGAAGTGGGTAATTTATGACGAGTGCCAACTCCAATATGTGAAGACGGCCTGGGTGATTGAGGCTAAAGTATGGCGACATAGAGTGCCTCTTGGAATACAAACAAGTTGATTAGGTATTGTTAGAATAGTGAGACGTTTTAGCGTTCGACTTTCTACGTTTTGTTGATGTCTCTTTGAATTGTTTCGGCCCCAACCTATATGTTAAATAAACACGGTAATGCTGTCCTGTTCGTAGTTTATTTTCAAAGCTGTAAAATTTCTTTCCATAAGCTTTATTTACTACTGTTATGGGCCTATACAGTCGAGCAAGATGTGGAATCTATGAGACAAAAATAAATGACCCACTTACATGTTTGTTTGTTTTTGCTCTGATAAAACTATCAATTAGAAAAAAGACAGAAAAAAATCATAAGGTAATCAGTAGTCCAAAGGTGCCACAATCGCAACAGTTCGCAGGTCTGCCCACTGGGATTACAAATTGAACTTTCACTTGCAGCCAAACCAGTACGGAGAGTTAGCGAGTTCGCTGCCACACATAATGTTGCAGGGTTGCGCTGATCGACATAACGTACCCACACAAATGGAGGCAAATATGTATCATTCTGACGTGTTATTAGCGTCGAATCCCACACGAGGACAATCACATTAACACTCACTATCTCCAAACGCAATTTGCATAGTTATTGCTCTGCAGCCAACTCTTGATTTGCTGTAAAATGATAGAGCCGCGCGTCTAGTAAAATAGTTCATCAAAAATGTGTAAACTAATGAGGTCCTCAAGCGCAATGATACTTTGTCATTTCCCACGGTGGCATCTATATAGTTTGTTGCATATGCTTTAGTCGTTGGCATTGAAGTTTACGTGCGAGTGATCACGTTGGTGCAAAATGAACTAGGCCTAGTCGATACGGATACAGTATACCAGTTTTAAACCGCATGCTCTTAATGCTTCCACTTTCCGTAGAAAGGTTGGGGATCAAACTGCTCCACATCGTCACGTGACACTCAATCAATTACAACGCACATGCAGAAAGAAAATGGTAATCAATTCTGAGCAGTGACTTCATGAACCCAACCGACTAGGGCTTCCCTTCTCCTCTTCCGTCTATGACTTTATGGTATTCGAAAACATTTGGTGAATTGTACCGATTTTTGAATGTCATCTTGCGTTCTACATCATGAATGCAGAACCCCAACTTATCGAATGAGCACTGTGACATGAGTACATTATAAAAGGGGGCATTGTCTCGTGTTCCAAATGGTATCCTTTATTTGTAGATTCACAAATAATTGGTTCAAGTATCAGCACTATGCAAGCATACATTCTTTGAGTTGATGACTGTTCATTCTGTTTGGTGTTAGCCTACATATTCAATACAATGCCTAAATATAATTGACACAATGTTGAAATAAAAGCCATGAAAACAACGTTTGGCCCAATCCAGAAACATTCCAGAAAGCAGACTTAGTGTTGATGTGATATGTTAGCTTGAGACTAAATACAGATTTGCACCATTTTACGTTTGTAGGTGGACTTTCTTGGAATAATGAATAGCTAATGAAACTTTTAAAACACTGCAAATATGCACAAATCATGATACTCGTTAAAATAGTACACTGTGCACAATGCCACAATCCCATCTTCTTCATGCACCTGTCACATATGAGACATATGAGTCAATTAGCATCACCGTGTTGGTAATTACTATAATTACTAGGAAGACATAATATCATGGGTCTTTAGTACGATATCTATACTTAACATTTTGTAAAAATGCAGAAGAGCACAACATTTAACCTTTTATGAAAAATGTGTATTAGGGAAACAATTCACGCTACTTATATCACACTGACTGGTATCAACCACATGATGTGTGGCAATGTAATCTTGACTATGACATAAGCTGTACTACCGACGGTACGCAGTCCATAAGAATAAAATATATCATACTACTGGCTTTTAATATCACATGGCATTAATCTGATAATCAATGAGATATACAGAAACAAAGTTTAGCATATTTACCTGTGTCCTACAATAAGGAAGATGTGAGACGGACATAACGTTCAAGAATCATGGCATGAGCAAAGAGTGCTCTTTGATGTCACGGAAGCCTGAAGAATGGCGAAGTGTCCATGGTTGGTTGCTGTGATCTTACACTTGGACAGCACCACAACCCAGGAGCGCAGACATGCCGTACGCAACCCAACCCCCATTTTTTAACTACAAAAATACTTTATTTGCATGTTTTTGTCTTGAGAGTGATTAATGTATTTGTGTGTGGCCAGTTACTGTCCGGGGTCACTGTATAATCCCGAGTCAGAACCACATAGCAAAACTTTTAAAAGACATGAGAGACAAACAACCTCCTTGCCTTTGAACTGATTTGGAACTCTTCTTTGAAGAGCAACGTTGAAGCAAGGAAGCCAATGACTCCATTTGTTGCACAATCCATTTGTGAATCACTCTCATTATTGGCCAATGCCATGCCAGAGGTGAAGTCATAATACGGACAATACAAATTACTATGAGGGGCAGAGGCCGCCTTGGCACGCAAACACCATAGATTGGCCAAATGAAGGGGAAATCAAGTACGGCAAAACTTCCTACTTGATCACATTCACGTGATGGGGACTGTTGGTTAAATGGATTGAAGTTAAAAATGAAACTAAACGTGCTGTACACGACCTAGCGGTTACCTTTTGTATGCTCATATGGTCAGACTGGAGGTTGTTGACGGACATTACACCTAAAGTACATTATGGATTTTGAATGCATTTGCATGAAGTACCCATGTGTACTACACCAATTCGGGTATTAGTCTGTACACAGATGGTTCAAAGAGTTGTTATTGGACACGCAAGCAGCATTTGCTAAATATAGCCTGCCGTGGAGGGGTTTGTAACCCAGCGTGGCCTTCACCATGCAGCATCTAAAGGCTTGTAAGACTTTATGCTGGTTCATCTGTTGGGTTTGATGCATGTGTAATAATCCGCGTGCATGGCAAAGGTTCGAACACTTTTACAGCCATCATTTATAAACATTACAACTATCAATCATTATGTGATGGATTGTGGGTGATTTTCCAGGTAAACCATGCCTAACGACGAGGTGGCATCATTAATTCGGCACGTTCAAACGCATTCGGGTGTTTTCGAAAATAGCATCGGACGCTAATACCGTGTATAGATCGAGCACAGTAATATCAAACCGGTCTTAGAAATTGATTTTCTAAATCTGTTTACGCAGTTCCCGTAGGCCACACCATCCCGTACGTTTAAAAATATATATAAAGCATCCAAACAAGTACAAAATAATATTACTACGGTCCATGAACACGATTGTTTTCACGATGCCAAAATGTAAAAAAAAAAAGACAATTTCTAATGAGATCTAATGTAAATAAGCACGCACAAATCGCATATTATCGGCACCTACGGGATGTGTGAGCATACGTTATCTGGCAGCATAATGCACCATAGATCATGTAATCTTAATGAATTATAAAAAATGTGTTTATCGTACAACAGTATAAGTAAGTAGTTTATTGTGACATCCCAAACAATATTGTTGATTCATTAATAGCTATTAAATATTTACGGAAGTACCAATAGTACCAACATTTAGCTTTGTTCTCCGACTGTGTTCAAGGCAATTGTAGAGACAAAGGCCACTTATGTTGGAGTAAGAAGTATAGCTTGTAGAAATGTACCAATAGTATGGCTAAGTTCAATACTGACAAACAGCTATAGTGCAATCACATCCTGTAATGCACTTGGCGACTTCACATGTATTGTATCACGGATAGTATCATAAAGGGAATTTATGATGAAGTGGCAGTTGTAATAGCACAGTCAAGCGTACATGAATTGTGTATCAATTACTTCTTTGAGTTGATTGGGATGTGTTTATTGCAATGTGCATTGCTTTTCTAGCAACTAATCAGCATATATCTGGATCACGGTGAGCATTAGTCTGGGTTTGTGGGGAACAGTCCGTGGATTGACAAAACGTACCAGCACACTATGTTGATGCCATCACAAATCAAATAGGTAAAATCTGATTCGAAAAGTGTGGCCATAGATTCGTAGAGTGCATAGGAACATATGTAAATATCATGCAGCCTAACACTCAATTATACCAGAATATCATGGGTCTGTGATCTCGAGACAGACAACCTTCACAGTACACACCTCCCGGGCTCTTCTCTATAGCGTGTGTGAACATAATATGGGCCGGAGTTATAACAAAGTGGGCTGTGGAAGAAAGGCCGATAAAGAGGCACTGGAGAACACGGCTCAAAAAGGTATGTGGTGTAAAAGGCCAAAAAGGAAGGTGGGATTACAAAGAAGTAGGATGCGGGAGAAATGCTTGAAAATTTATGACATGTGGGACAAAAAGATTAAAAAAATGGATGTGAGAAATAAGACCCACAAATTTACAGGGTGTGGGATTTCTGGACACCTTGTAATCCCCTATGTGTTGCATTATGGCCAGTCGCATGCCCACTCATACTTACTATGCGTTCGGAGACGGGGACCGAAGCATAGACCTGATTACACATGTTTGCTTGTGCAATAGGCTACCCAGTGGGTATAGACAATAACCCTCTTACAGGATACCATGATTAGATCAGGGGATTCGCTTGTCCATGCCTAGTAATATGTGTAAGTGGACGTTGATGAATTTGCTGTGTATTTTTATTACGTAAAGGAATAGCTTCCACACACAACACACACTGTTTTATCTTAATCAAGGCCCACATGCCGGATTTGGCTCAAGGTAATTTGCTTCATTTTTTCACGTTACCTATATATTTTATAACAAGGAACAAAAATGTATAAGACGTGAGAGCGAATAAGATTTAAGTTACATGATCTATATAAGTTACATGAATGGATTTCCTTTACACGCAGAGTGGGAGTGCTACACTTATGGGTGGTATTGTTATCTAGTTCCTTGCATATTTCACACATCCGAAACATGACTACAAGGCCTCTAATTATAGTCACCATATTTAAAGGGAGACATAAAAATAAAAGTAATGCAAGTGTCAGAACCATGATTCTAACATACTCATTGCCAACAGTTCACTAAAATTCTGTAAAACATTTTTGTCTAAGAGAAAATAAATTAACTGTACATAAAGGAGGTATTACTAATTACAAAGAAAGGACAAAGATCCCAAAGAGTCTAGTCCCAAAGAGTCACCAGGAGCAACAAAGACATGCTGAGTCTGACGAGGAAGTGGCCTCTACAATAGGTTAACGATTTACGAGCTTAGCAGTTGTGTTACACCCGGCAAAACTAGGGGCATGCATATCACTTAGTTCTGTTAACATAAATCAATGTCACCGTACTTGGGTGTTGAGTTATAGCTTTAAAACAAAAACTGCCGCGTCAACATATAAAAACCATCTCCTGTGTATTTCAGATATTGACGTCTTTCCAAATATACGGACACGGGGAGGTAAATGTCAGACTGTATATCAGCGCACGCTGAACTTTTAGCACTCACGTTAAAGTGTTTAAGTACAGTTGGGCTAACACTGTTAGGTATGAAATATGTAAGTCTATAGACTTACTAAACACTACCTGTGCATTGATGTACACATCAGTGCTGTTCTTCCTCACTAGTATTATGCAGGTTTAAGTTTATAGATACCATATTTTAGTATTATGTGCCTGCCAGTGACAAAATGAACTAGCCAGTGTGATTACATTGCCAGCTTGATTCAGACATAATAGTGTAAATATCCTACTCAGTCATCAACAAACAGCAAGAGAAAAGACTTGTGCTTTCAATACAGGTGCTGTATCTATTCCAGTGCACAGTTTGATAGACTCTGCCCTCTATTACATTTTCCAAGCCCCGGTCCCGACTGTGATAAAACTTGTATACAATTGATTTGCGCGCAGATTTTAAGGTAATACGTATGCTGATGACTGCTCACCCGGCGACACCTCCCTCTTCTCACTCTGCTTGTCATAGGCCAGACTTCCAGATGGGCTAATATATATAATTGGACTTATGTATTGTTTATTTTGGACAGACGCAATTATGCCGCACTAATCATTGCATGTGAATTGGTAATAGATCCGAAGGGGACACCACTGACCAACTTTTTAAACAATTTGAACATGCAAAAAGGCAGACAACTCTAGCCATGCAACCTCTTGCACCGTACAGCACAGCTTAACATGCACCTGATCTTTACAGGTTCTTTGACCATAATGATTTTTCTACATACATGTAACTTGAAATATACGAGAAGTTACAATTTACATACATACACAGTACTTTTAGTAAAAGTGTTAGCAAAGTGATGTTAATAACATTTGACAGCAGAATGAAATCAGCCAAAACTCTGGGTTCTAACAGAAGTAAAGATAAGTAAAGAAGTAAAGATACGAAGCACCAGATATTGACACAGCCATCATTAAAATGTTAAAGATATTTAAAACTATTATGTTATAATTATATTATATTCCTTTATTATGAAAACAACAAACATTTCACCGTAGACGACCAAAGTCTGGTCTATATGATAACCACCTCTTTGCTTAAACCAAGAAGCAAAAACATAAAACCACAGAAAGAATGAAAAATGAACTTTATATGAGCATTGAAGAATTATGAACACTTAGTCATTCTCAAGATTGCAAGCAGATGTATGAGTACTCAGCCAGCCTACACTTCAAAGTACGAAGAGCTCCAAACACTAAAGTTAAGTGTGTACAGCAGAACCTCTCTGTTTAGACTACCGGTGGGATTGAGTCCGACTGGTTTACATAGAGAGGCGGTCTGTTTGTATAGGTTCGCTTAAATTATGAAGATTTTGTTAAGAGCTTGAACTCGTCTAATGATGGAAGTGGTCTCGGTAGAGATTTGACTTGGTCTAATTTTGAAAGTTCTACTGTACGTAACGTTGACGGGACAATGCACATAAATGTCACGGCGAAGCGGTGGTGTATGGTGCGCGCGCACCTGGGTTCACGTTCATTACAGGCGAGCATAAATCTGGAAGACCTGTGTAATGATGGCGGGGTCTGTGTAGCGAATACGTGAACTGAAATTGAGAAATACGCCAAAGTGGCAATGCACGTGTTTCGGTCTCCTCCTTGTGTACGACCACACTGTGTAGACAATAATGAATAACATTGTGGTTGGTATTACAGGAGGGTGTTAGGATTGTTAGGATGCACTGTTGGTCTGCAGAAAAATGGCGTGGGCACATACATGTACAGCAGTTTTACAGTACAGTAATTTCTAAGCAAAATATTTCGCTGCTGGCAAAGCTTTGATGTTGACATGCATGTGCAAATGCATTGTGAATATTGCTACAATACGGCTCACATTTGCCAACGGGGTCGTCGTAAAATTAACTACCCTGCTATTATACTCATGGTGAAGTGAAAATCAAAATTAATTAAACGTTTACAAATCCTAAACGGGCTAGCCCCGGTGAACCTCAACCTTCACCATGTAATGTGTACATCCTACTAGATGGCTGCAAATTCTACTTTCCTGTCTCATGAAATTGCCATTGGGAAACACATATAAATGTCACTGCGCAGTTGGTACTTTCTTGATCATATGTGACTATCGGTGACCAGTTCTAGTCGGTATCTAACAGCCATAGTTCATTTATGGCCTTGACACAGACAGCCGGAGCTGCATTTCATGAATTATTTATAGCATGGTAGACGATATCTAGTCACCAGCGATCAAAGTGAGGCTCACAATTATCACGTGATTCTCAAATTTATCAGATAAACCAATCAAAGCAAGCTTTGTGAAAAATGGTTGCTGGGGCTTGAAATATGACTCCATATTTATTTTATTACATGCATTTATTTCCCGCGGATGCGTCCGCAGTTGCAGATAGAAGTGGCAGTGGTAATTGATTTAGGTGTGGGCGTGCAGTGATCACAAGTGATGGTTTTACGCCCCGTCTGAAAGCTGTTGGTCCCTGAATAGGCCATTGGAACAGCATGCTCCGCATACACGCCACTTCATTCACCCAGAGAGTGTCGATGTTATATTGATATACAGGGTTACTTACCCCTACGCAGGCACAGGTAGCATTTCTAAAACAACCTTTAAATAGATGTTTTGTCTGGCTCATGTGTAATGATTTGGAGAATATATATTATAAAAAATACAAACACAGCTACATGTTGAAACAAGGTGCCGTTTAAAAATACATATAGAAAAGCAAAACAAAAACACGCACGAAACTGTAACGAATACTCTGTCAACCCGTTACAACCGACTGACTTCGCTTGAACCTACGGACGTAATACTACTCCATTTCTATTGTCATTCTTTTATCATTTTAAATAGCTCACTTTCATCTGCAATGAAACAGCTGGTTTTGTAACATCACGAGCCGGATCTTTGGCTGTGGGCGGTAATATGGAGATTAAAGACCGGCATACGACAACAAAGTAACAGGTGCACGGCGGGTGGTGCAGAATACAAACAAGACGCTCAAGCAATCTCACTCAATAATCAAAATGGGGAAGAGCCTTTCATATGGTACTTGGATGTGCTATGAGCGCTGCTATAAACTATTTTGTGATTAGATTGACGTCGTTTGCAAATCATATCGACAATCATTTTCATTTGAAATATTGTGTACTCAATCAAGTGGATTTACACGTAAACGTTTAATGACATGTCATTTATATATGCAAATATAAGTCAGTACTAGGTACATATGCATTTACAAAATCAAAGTAAGTGTGTTATATAAAAAGTAAGGGTCCAAAGTAATTCACCAAAGACACGTGTGTTTTTTTATAAATTGCAAATGACAAGTACATGTATTAGGCCGACAACACAATACAGAGATGTTTTTGACCATGCAATAATCAATGAAGATACAAACGAAAATGTAAATTGACTAATTTCTTGGACCTACAATCGTATAACTAATTCATGTTTTTGTTGTTCTTTTATCGTTTGAAATAGCTCACTTCCATCTGCCATGAAAACTGGTTTCGTTGCTTAAGTAGTGTAATAGTTTAAGTGACAATATAAAGCATACGGCCTACAGCGACATAATAAGGTACATGTACCTTGTACTGTGAATTACACATGTACCTTTCCTTTGCCAGCAATCATCTCACTCAGCTTCATCGTTAAACCTCCCTGAATCTGTTACATCACAAGCTAAAAACGTGGCACTGTGTATTATGATGCAACTAGTGCGTAACACACATCGTCCGTAAATCAAACCCTAGATAGCTTCCAGACTGTTGAATGTGAAAAAAAAGTGTCGGTGAATGTAAACAATCTGTCACCCACCGCCTCGGACACGGCGAATCTTAGCCGTGTAGTGGCAGAAATGCTATCCGTGCTTTGTTTGCATTTTATGCTCATTCGATTGTGTTGTTGGGTAAACATACACTGCTGGGGATGTTTCTGAGACGGACTATTTAGACACTTGCCGCGCTGGGTAACTGGTGAGTGTTGTATGATCTGACAACGCCTTTAGACAGTAACTGTTAACTGGTAACTGATGATGTACTTTGGGTAAAACATCCAGCTACAATAGATGATAAGCAGCTACTTTGACGAGCCATAGATCCCATTTGCTGTGATAACTTTCAGAAGGTCACCAGCATTCTACATTTAAAAAGACTAGTTGATCAGACTAACATTTAGCGCGGGACAGCAGGCGTACATATGACGCTCCAAGGAGATATAGAAACTTGAAGATTTTAAACACTAGAAAACAGATGAGATCAATATAATGTATGCAACAGTGAACATTCACTTGATATCACAGTACGCAGCCCTGATACTAAGCATATGTACTGTTTGTGTGCTCAAACTTTAATAACACACAGAAAAAAACATGAGTACGTCCAAAGGGCAGGCAATTTGTAGAGCCGTGGTTGCCGCGGCCTCCGAACGGCCGAGACGCCTGGGAATGACACACGCGTGACCCGGGACAGCCCAGGACCATCAGTCAAAGGGATAAGTGATGAATAAAACAGAAACCTCACTTTGAGAAACATTAATCCTCACTGGCCTGTGGACCAGATGCGCATTTAGTATGCATATTTTTACAGTTGATTGATTTTCAGGTTCATTCACATCAATCAATTCTGACTGATAAACTGTGCAAGACTACAGTGGCAAGATGATTGAATTGCTTTGTGATCTGGATTCAGTAACAGACTATGGAAATTATTTAATACTGAAGATAGTTGACAAACATGAGTGAATGAGGAATGTTTTGACTGCTGACCTACGTCTTCTAAGAATGCGTCAAGCATTGTAAAAAGCGATCGTTACAAAAGACACTCCTACGTACATCACATTAACGGAACCGGATGGAACTAGGACACGGAATACTCGACCGTAATGTCGTGGCCACTAACCTCGTTTTGGAGCGGGCACCTGTAATCCGCATGGAACGACTTCCGGAATGACAGCGTGCACCGCCTGACCTTCTGTCATAGAGGGTTACGTCCATTAAGGACTTACACAGCAGACGGCAAAACGTCTTCCTCGGCACATTTATATCAAACGATAATATACACATTCATTATGAAGGAACTTATGTTAGACAACATGACACGTAGACACAATTACCCAATTCCTTAAGTCACTACCATTTCCCCCGCTTGGAAGTCAGTTTCTAAAATCTTTATCCATTACCTTGTCATTACTATCAACATTCTTAAGAGGGCGGCTCACTTAATGTTGACCATTTCCATTTACTCAAGGTACGTGTAAGAAATTAATATACGTGAACACTAATATGTACGTTAGTGGTACACTGGTGGGTAACTTCTAAATTACTCTTCAATATATCTCTACTACAATTTTTGGGGCGATATCTTGCTATGTGTACTAAACTTTAGGTGCTTAAAGAGGACGTTAGTTAGAGACAATAAACCTATTTCAAATACAATCAGTCTTCGTCTACCAACATATATCTAAGTCGCCGCACCCCGAATTATTTCATATTTTATGTCAATGAGGAACTATTTAGACAAACTTGAATGATGAATGTAGGTCTCTGTATTGACTTGTATTTTCACCCATAATGAAATATATATGCTTAATAACGGGTTATAGATATCAAACTTAGAGATTTGGAGTGTATGATGACATAGATAATTATCATTAAATGATGACACATTAACTTTGAAATGAGTATGTTTTCTTTAAATTGTGCTATATTAATTAAACCTTGTGTCTTTCACAAAATCATGTCTAAAAACAAACGCTTTAATACTAACCAAGTTCACAAGTCATTCTTCCTTTCTGTACATACGAATTATGTACACGTGTATGCCGATCAAAATTGGTAAAATCAAAAATGACAAAATTAATCACCATCAATATGGATTAAGCACTGGACGTGCTATTGCTTATGCATATTTCCCAATTGAGGGTGTGCCACTGCATAAAGTGCGCAAGAATCCACGTTTGTCTTCCTCATCTTTATATCTTTTTTGACGGTAGAGAGACTTTGATGCACTGTATGCCACGTGATATAGATCTCCAATATGCACTATTCGCACCGGGCAATGTGCATTAATGCATAAAACACACGAAATGAAAATGAAATTAAAAGAATCTTCCATTACCCATGCCATGTACAAACCAAAGCAACCAAAACAATACATCTTCTACCCATTGACTCTTGATCACATAAGAGTCCCATCCAGTGTAACGTTCTACCACTGTGCTATGCCTGGCATGAAGTACACTTACAGCATGCACTTGCAGACACCTAATTATTTTTGTGCAGCAATCTATTATTGTATCCTGTTTGCTGAAATCAGATCAGGTCACAACGTTCATAAAGTCCAAGTGGGGATTGGATATCAAAAACATCATTCCGGTAAAACAAGACTCAACAGTTGTCTCTTTCGCAATACATAAGAACATTATACTAATTGACCACGCCCCTTTCACCACACACCTGTCCCCACATAACTCCCAAAATGAACCCCTGTAAAAGATACGCCGCCCCTGAGTAACCAGACATTTCTCACCGTCTGACCATTGACCTTTGCAGCGGTCAATCTCTCTTGCGAATGGCCACTGTATACGAGCCGACCGTAATTATATGTGCCCAGGAGACTGTTTATGACCTGCATGCCACAGTCCAGCGGGATTGCAAACACCTGCAGCGTTTGAGCAAAGCGCTCATAGAACATGTTACCTACTAATACCAGTCACCAGTTTCCAGATTCCGAGAGCACCTGGATGCACCTGAGGGCTCCCGGTGCATCATGGTTATGTGCTCACGTCTGCCTTAGTCGTCTGAATTTCTTTGACCCAAAGCTTGAACTATTGGTTATATCATTTGGCATGTAGTTTTATTGAGGTTAAAGCGCAATACAATGTATATAGTGCAGTAAAATACTTGTCCATTTCTCATTCTATCATTCCGTGCAAAAATCACCGCCAATAACCCACGCTGATTGGTCAATCAGCGTGGTCAATTAAGCGATTGACTGAACGCTCCAGAGCGCGTGGAGACCACTACTACGGCACTAGTCTAAACTCGTCATATTATCAATACAGTCGCTGACGTCGCAAGGCGTGTCCCGTGTAGAGGAGAGCAAAAGTTTAGACTAGTGCTGTAGTAGTGGTCTCCGCGCACTCTGGAGCGTTCAGTCATTTGCTTAATTGACCACGCTGATTGACAAATTGACTTGCAATGAGAACGTTATAATATGATTTATTTTAAAATAAAATGGATTTTAGTCATGATAGAATGGTGATTGACCACTCGATTGTCAAGTCAATGGGAAAATTGAGCATGCTGACGTCTGATTTACCCTCACTTCGTTCGGGCAAATCAGACGTCAGCATGCTCAATTTTCCCATTGACACTCCAATCTCGTGGTCAATTCCTACAATTGCCAACAGCACTATCATGTATCTGAAGTTGCACTGAATTTCTCTGCACCTGGATCACATCGACGTCTGAGTGCAATAGTTATGTCGTTCATGAGTGATCTTCATGGACCCGATATTCACTCGTGCGTGACTGATTTTTAAAACTCATATTTCCAGCATCACAACGGGATTTTCATTGCAGTATGAGTATGAGGGATTGAGGCATAGTAAGGGCGTAGACATTGAAGTGAATGATAGTAAGTGCAGAGGCTAAGTGTGTTTGATGGTGGTGGGTTCCATACGCATTGTGCTTAATCCTATACAGGCCGTAAAATACCTATCTTTAAACATGATGGAGCTCATTCACGATATGGAGCACTCTGATTGCTGAAGTAACATGGCAGTGCAGTTTGGGTGTGTAAATCACTCCACCCCTTGAGAGCCCGTAAGTTTTACTTTTAAGTCAGAAATGTTTATACTATATTATTCGGTATGCATATCATAACACACCAACATAACATAAGATACCACTTAAACATCTATCTCTGTAATCCATCAGGTGTTTTATGGCTAATCAATGTTGGCCGCCAAATGGAGGGATGAGTGAGGCGTGTTGTTGTGCTTGTCATTACAACCAGCTAATTACAGACGATAACAATAGATGGTACAAGGTTAAACCATAACACATCACCTGAGGTAGTGTAATAAAGTGTGCGCATTATACTTTCATATCTCTAATACAGCCATCACTCTTTAGTGACTCCATGAACCCACTCTAAGGATTGAGTCAGGATTGTTACCGTTTGGATGGCACTACATACGAGTTTTAGATCTTCCTTCTTCTACACCATTGCCTTTGATGCCTGTATCATCTAAAATTGAAGATATATACATGTACAAATTGTCTGTTTATGATTTTTTTTCTTTTTAGAAGATTAGAATAATGATGAAATTATGATTAAGATACTGTGACTGAAGTGAATTCATTCACCCAAAGTACTAACTAGCCAAATGTTAACAAAACTAAGACTAATAGAGTGAATTCTCATCCCATAAATCTTGTATGATGTGAGAATATGGACTGACTATACAAGGAAGAAGTGTTAAAACCTAGCATCCCTTAGGGATGCTTCGTGTGCTATGACCCTGGCTTTATGTTGTGGTTTTACCGTACGCAACTTGTGGGTGCAGTCAAGTTTACTGGGAAAGGTAATGGCACGAAACATGCCACTGAGAGACCCGATGACACCGTAATTACCCCCTCGCTTATTCACGTGGATCACTTTATCAATGGTGTACTACAATGCTGGCTTGAATGATGACACACGAATTACAATGTAGTTCATACAGTTTGTTTCTTATTGTTTTTCATTTACACAAAATCAATTGCTGTTTTAGTGTCTTGTTTTCGTACTCGAAAGCCAGGAAACTCGTAATCATAACTACTCCTGGTCAGAGAGCGAGTACTTGGTGCGCTGTGTGCGTATTTGTGTTTTTTCATTAAGATGGGGATGAGAATATGGGTTAAACACAACCCCAATTGTGTGTTGATAAAATCCATATCAGAAGTCAGCCCTTTTCCGTTCCGCACGTCAAGTTACATTGCCGCGCGTCACAGAGTACATAGTTTTATCATCTTACCTATTACTGCTACTTTTTTTTGCATTTTATCAATGAAATACAGCTAAACTTAGGATCAGGCTGTCCTAAAAGATAGTCTTACCAGGTGAGATGCCATAGTTATACATGCAATACAGATGATTTTTTTTCTTCTAAAAATGGAATCATGTTTCCCAAATACATTTTTCATATATACGAGAGTAAAAATTCGGTAGGGAATATTCGTGACTTTTAGACTGTAGCTTGAATTATATTCACATGAATGCATTATCTGTCAATGTTCATGTCTCCGCCGTAATAGTAGAATCACATTTGATCTTGAGCTAGATTGTCTGTCATGTCGCATTTACATGGGCCAATTTACACAGCAGCAAAAGCACTTTTGGCAAATATAATAACTGTGAAATAGAGATTCTTTGAGCATTGTGAAACACATATTTCACTAGTATACATTGGTCTGTTTGTCTGGTTGTATAAAGATAAAATTATCAGACAATAAGAAGCCTATAAGAAATATCACGAACACATCACCCGACATGTCCATACTGCATTGTTTTATTCTATGAATTTGGAAAAAAAACACTGTATTTTGGTATTTAATTTATCTCTGTCAATTCTGTTTAGTGCTGTGTATGGTGCGTCTGGATCTGCATATTCAATGTCGCATGTCATGTAGTATTTCAATTCACAGTGTATTCGCATGTAGATGGTTGTTGATTCTTTACCCTACTTCGTTTTTCTTATACATCTAATCTCTAATTGTTAATATTTCTATTCTTTTTATCATAAATTTCATTATGAACCTTACCAAACATGTAAGCACACTACTCCCTCTTAGCCGAGACTGCGTCTTACCTGAAACGAAAAGAACAACACAAATGAATAGCACAATGCCAAACAAATTCTTGTGTGTGTGTGGCAACAATACGGTACCAGGTTACATATTAGTTCCTAACCCCTACATTACACCAAGAAATCACACCGCAGCAGTGCGCAGCAGGGGGTAGAAACTAAGAATTTCATGGAGGATGAAAAAAGTGCAAGTAGATTCTCTGTTTTTTGCAATTAATGAGCTTTGAAAATTAAAATAACCGCTATAGAGTCAGTCTTGGACACAACTGTGTACCCCAAACCAGAGTTAAACAAAAACCTTAGCAATTCCATAACCACGACACATATTCTATATTGCCTCAGATGAAATTGAAAATTCACAACTTTATTAAAACATTTCAAAATCACATGTCATAGAAGTTAATTGGTCTGTAAAATAGGAACTTCTGGATTCAATGCTGTCCATCTTAGAGTGATGCTATCCAATCTTTTTTCAAATTTAAACTGTCACATGTAATTTGCTGAAATCTTGACACCTCACGTCCAGTTTAACGAGGGTTGTGACATAGCCTGATAAGTGTCGCTTTCGCGTGATTAAGTTGATTTTCTAAATATAATGACGGTACAAATTGGATCTAATGCAGTAGGGTTTAAATCCTTTTTCAGACATTAAAACGTGTTTTTTATCATGCTGTACATGTATACGTATGCATTTGATTTGCCGGTGGTGGGTTACAAGCGGGATAACCCCTTTTTACACTTCCCTCCCCCACCACCATCCTTTATCTCATTGTAGTTTAGAGATAATCAAGTCACTCATAGTCCATCACCCAATCATAATCACAACTTGCAAAGACGAAACCGAATCACACAATTTCGCAGATGTTATGTAATGCCTCTTCACCCCGCCAATGGCAGGAGCCACTGGATTCAAATAGCGCCTTTCACAACGTAAGTACATTATATAATTGTGGGCAAATGAGCTCTCAACAATAGCAAGAGCTTGGTGCATTCAATCAATGCCCCTGTAGTCAGTTGAGTGCCCTACTACCACACAGTGAAATAGCCAATCTATGCGACCTCTTGTCTGGTGATAGCTAATTAATCGATTGCTATCTTTTGAATGTGGGTGTAAACATGCTCCAGCCAATCAGAGATTTTCAAATGTACTTGTGTTCAAGGTCGTATGATAGAACTTCTGTGGTAATGATTTGATCGATGTGCTTGCAACGCTACTCTCTGTATGGTGGTTTTGTGGGTACATTACTCACTTTGTGAATGTTCATCCTTCAGAATGCTAACCAAGATGCGTGATATACTGATTGATGTATTCTCAAGCTAATGACCTTATTGTGTGTACACGCATCTCCCCCACGTCTGTACACATGTGCACGTCTGTACGTACACAACTAGTCTGATAACTATCAAACACGTGGACGAATAGACTACACAGATCGTATTTACATACATGGCATCACATGTACAGCTGTTTATCAGAATACAGATAAAAAGGGGGTCACATTCTATGTGTTGGGTTAACTACAGTCCATGCGGTGTACACAGAGGAAAACAGGTCATAGGTCGTATGTCACATTCTGTAAAACTCACTCTTAACACTATGCTTATGGACCCATATCACAACTTGGAACTAAAACCCTCGTTTCATCAGCACAAGTTCATAAAGGTTGGGCGCAGATGCGTTGGTTGCCGCGTCCGCGAGGGGCGCTGTCCTCGGACCACGTGACTTGGCTGCAAATGGCGTCTGCTGAAAAGGTGCGGACAGCATAAAGCATCGCGTGGCATTAATTAAAAGTGCTAATTTAGTATAGTGTAATCTAGAGGTTTCGATGAAACGTGTTTCAATCTTGAAAGGCAAGAGACCATGGTCACGTTACAATGTTGGCACTCCATGTTCAAACTAAACGACATTTGTTGTCCAGTAATAAAATGAGTTGTGTATATCTGTGCTAGAAATGTGACGCGTAGAAGATAAGTAAGCAGGTCAACAAAGGGCTTATGTGTCCTTACAATCACCGTCATGCCCAGTGGGAATGTAAATGTAAATGTGGTGGTTTATAGTCCTGATCCAAGTCTTGCTCTCACGACTTTACAATGTAGATCTCTGCATGGTTAAAAGCACATGTATACCTAGCAAGAGAGCCGAGCATATTAGTCGAGTATTCAACCGACACCCGGCTATACCTACGCTGTGGGGGTGCACTGGTGGTGTACACATAGAAGTAGGCGTCATGCAACTTGTTATGGTTCAACAAACATTGACGCAAGCACCGTTTGTGCTATAAGGGTTTCGACCTTGCTTCGTCATATACAACATTCTATCTGCGTTTACCTAGCATTCATTGTTTATTTTGGTGATTGGCTTTAATCGTACAGAGAATATGCACGCAATTTTATACAAGTCAAATACACATTCTATGTGTGACGAACAAATGTACGCACGAGCATCCATGCCCCCCCCCCCTCTAGAAACGTTTCGCGCATGTAAAACATTACTGTTACCAGCAACATACTAGTTAGATTGACCAGTTTGATTCCATTCAATTTTATAATTTCATATTCCCAGCGCATGCAGACAGATATCTAATGCACACTCCAGCTCAAGTATGAACCTAACTTTACACACTTCTGACATCATCTTTTTTGGCTAACCATCAAAACGCATGGCCATTCTGGTAAAAAAAAGGTGTCGATTATTCAGCACAACTCCATGTATACCAACTCGACAAATACATTTTAACAATCTACACCGGTTTTCGCTCCTCACGTTGGCATTGTTGCGATAGTTGCATTGTGTTCCCACCTCTGCTACATCAAACCCAGTCTCCTTGCCGCACTGGTTGCTCTACAAGAACGGGGTGAATGTGCAAACAATGTCACATTCAGATTTCCACTGGCTGCATTGCATTTTTATTTCGAGCAGCTTACTTGAAAAAAATAACGGGTGCAACTTGGCGACATCGATCGTACACAAATACTTCATGCCATAAGAACGTATTTGAGCATCCGGACACATCTCCCACAGGTGGCCATTGCACACAAGTACACCTCGTCAAGGCCTTATTGCTGTAGTGAAGTAATCCCCGCTGGCCATTGCCATGTCCAGCTCCCAATAACTGCCCGCCGGGCATGGGAATCACCGGATAATGTGGCGAGCTGACCCGCCATACGTCCTGGTCCGGCTGACAGGCCGGTTTTATGGGGCTACCTGAAGGCCACCGTATGGTGGGGTGAGGGGCTGCCTTGTACACTCCTGATGGCGGCTTTCTGTATCTAGTATCTACTTGCCTGCTTATGGATATCACACAGATAATCAATCTGTTTAAAGACTACTGATTGGAAAATTGTATTAAATGTCCATATACGTATACTTGATTGAATACTATAATGCAAGTGCCAGAATTTCGGGTCAATTCCTAATAAAGATACGACTAACATGCCATTAGTGAGATAGAAGTAAAAATGGTCTTCAAAAGCACACCTTAATTTGAGTTTTCAATTGCACCGACACTAGATGGGTATCGTCCTTTCCATTGCAGGTTGTTATCACACCAAACAGCAACAGGCCCAGGGGTCGTATGTGCTCAATGGTTGAGTAAATAGGCCGTAACAGGGTAACAATGAGCGCCAATTTCTATCACAAACAGCACAACCCAACGCTCTTCTATCTGGTGGCACGAGCCTTTTTATGGCGTCAACCTCTATTATGTTTGCATCCGTAACATGAGCAGTTATAACCCATCGGACTGTAGTAAGTCATAGTGGAGATGTGCAAAACCAAGTGTTGTAGTCAGTGTATATAGAGCGAGCATAGTGTGTATAAGCAAGTAATAGGCAACAGAAACCTGCCATGTCAACACAACCAACACCGCATTACTGGCCAATGCCAGAGGATGACCATAATTTCGTCATATGACTCTCATTAATATAGACTCTCAAGGGCAGTCATCTTTATTTGGATGTGTAGTGTGGATTCTTCGCAATATGTTATTGTTCCCCGAGGTCTACACGCTTTGGAAAGGGAATTCTTGAATGTGATTAATGTGTATTTTTTCATTGACACCTCGTTATCATTCATGACTTCCGAGTTGCGCAAAAATGTTGCGCACTTATGTAAACAAACACCTCCTTGAGCCTCTGCAAGTCGGTATCAATTTTATAAGAAAAAAACACACCTCACTACTGAACTGACGTGTTCCAAAATAAAATAAACCTTTATATACACCGCCATTTAATGTATTAACTTGCTCTAAGCACTTCATGAAACCACTCATGTCACTATCAAATTCACTATATCAATTACATGTCAATTAAACCTAAATATAGCGGAAGACATCTTATAAATGGGCGAGTAATTAAATCCCACCAGATTAATCACGTGGCCTTGACTGGTGGCGTATGAGGGGGTCACATGGTCTAAATCGGCACATGCCCATCAACAATGAACAGAATCGTGGTGATAAATGTATGTGGCCCACTGTACTAGCCATTGGCATATTCAAATCAAATGCTCTGATATCTAATTGCATTCGAAGGATATCCCTGCCTTGGCGTTTGTCTGGCAGCATAATGGAGGAGTTCGGTCACACTATTTATTTGTATTACAAGTCAGATTGGGGAATTTTCAATCTATTCTCAGTACTGTTTTTGTTGTTATTCATTTTGCCTGCCATACACTCGTAAATGATAACAAAGCTACACCGGCAAAGTATTCACCAATGATTATGAACGACCCACCCCCACCCCATCCCACCCCAACCCCACCCCACCCCGAAAGACTAGAAGCATGTGGACGTGGCTTACTGAGTGTTGTGGCCTCTGTTTATATTCTCAAAATGTTCATTACCTGAATACAGTGCCAATTGTTCACCACTCTAGATACAGATACAGACCCACCACAAATCCAGAGGCTTGTGTAAGTCTCAATTGATTACAAATGGGGAGCACTCACGTCGCGAGGCGGCCGTAGATGAGATTACGTGACCCCGAGCTGTCCCGAATGGGGGCTGAGTGGATGTAAGACACGTCTTATTGGCCATTACGCCTGGTTGTCGCACAAACACGGGCGGGATTGTCAATTTGCAACAATAGTGGCTATCACTGAAAACTCCAAGCGGCTACATTTTTGGACCACTTCATTGAGTAGTATGTGCATTCAGGTCAGTCTCCAGTACACGACGAATAGTATAGTAGTAGTATGCACGCGTTATGCACGCGTTAAACTAGGCTTGCTTGTCAACATTGAAGTACTTTACGGTATAGATTTTAACAACATCATTGTGTATTACATCAGGAAGCGTCCAATTAATTTACTATACTACTTTGTACATATCAACTATATTTCCATAATATCTAACCAAAGCTTATTTGTTGTTATAATTTGCTACATAAATGTCAAAGAGTTTGCAAATAATTTGGTTTCTGAGGAGGACATTTATTGTCGAAACGTAAACCTATATGTATTTTCGTGCATTCTGGAGTACTTTGGATATTTTGAAATTAAAGCATGTATAAATAAGTGGTTTGACTAATATTCAATGAAAGGACCTGTTGCAGCTCAATTTATAAATCTAGCAAACATAACATAATTCTAACTTATAACATTGAAACCATGTCTACATCACACACACACTTCATCGATTGCTTATGAATATATTAAATGAATCAAATATAAATGTTGAAAATAGATTACATTCTACTTTGAAAGGGACTTCGTTAATTCACGTACGGCCGGACTATATGTGCATTTATCACCTGAATTAACACGGTAATTAGACTGTGAATTTGTTCATTGACCACAATGATCTAATTCACAGATAATATGGCATGTTCACCACCTATTATCACACCATGTTAGTACTGGACAACTCAAAAGGCTTCACCTAAATTCGGCAAAAAGTGCTCATGGAGCACAGCGTCGCTAGAACAACGTTGAGCCATGTGCAATAAATGTGTGCATACATTGTACTTTGCTTTAATTGGCAAACTGCCAAAATTGGACGATATTGAAGTTCAGCAGGCATCTAGTAAGCAAGTTTCAATGTTTTCTTTCAAGCATCAGTAAAACTTTTCCAGAAAATATGGAAAATCGACCAAAAATGGCTCTTTGGAAGAAATGCTTCAATTAGCAAAGTTCCCAAAATCGAATCATTTCACTTTCGCGTCGCATCATTCCACATAGTTGTATAGAGTATGAAGAAATTGGTTATTTTGTAAATTCTCTAGCTTGTCCGAAGACATACAGACATAGTTAGATACATAGATATATTCAAATGAAACAAACACAAGGCTTTTGCTTCAGCTGAAGCGATACAAAATTTAAAACCATTAAAAATGTCAGTCGCTTCTGACTGTCCACATACATGTGGTATTAATGGTTCGTGTCCTGGAATCTCAATCCTCCCCAGTCGCATCACACGCATATGTTACCACACTACATGGACGTGTACCAATAGTCATCAATTTCAATGACATGTTTGAACTATTCAACTGGGTAAAGAGTTTGCTGGAGTCTACTATGTGTAACCCTCGCACCCATTATGTCATACCCACAGAAGACATACATGATGTACACGTGTGAATTCCCGGTCGTTTACACGCTATGATGGGGTATGGCCATTGATCTTAATATCTGTCTTTGTGACCGTGGACATTGATGTATTGCTGTTCACTGAACAAAAACCAAGTCTGATTGTATGCCAGTAATAGATTGCTGCGTATCTACTGCGTTTGGCCTTAAAAGCGCACAGATATCATTCACAAAGCCGGCGAAACTATCGGTGTTCTAATAGAAGTGCTCTGAATCATTTGATTCCTTACTGTGTGCGTGCAACAAATAAATGAATTGCACAATAGTGCTCTCAACACTCGCAAGTTACCATAGTAAGGAGGGTGTATAAGAGGTCAAGAAATCCTACACCACCACTAAGTTGTTGTTGTGGTCTTATTTCCAGCATCCCTATTTTTTCTCCTTTCCCATGTGCACACCCCTCCTAAGGCGTTTTCCCCATATCTCGCGCCTTGAAATAATCCCACATCCCTCTTTTGTGGACACCCCCCCCCCCTGACACACATACACACACATCTAATATTTCCGGCCCTTTCCTCACACCACACTTCCTTACAAACCCACCCACAATATTCATTTGAATATAATCATTCATACTAAGAGTCCATGTTTTATACAAAGAATGTACTGTCTCAACACTGGCACATGTTGCGGCAGTAACACCCACGCGTCTCGGCTCTCACGCTACATTTGCACGGTGACGAGCGTGCCCCAGATAGCCGTAATGGGCTTGTCTCGGCCGTGATTACTGGGGCACTAGCATAATCCTGTTGAAATTGAGCCCATGCTTTGTCTGCTCTGGAAGCCAAAGCCTCGGTGTTACGTGACACAAACTGCGGGTAGCAGGACTATTTTGGCCGTTTTAGGGACATGGCATTGCAGATCTTATTTCAAATGGTGTTTTTAAGGATTTCTGAACGAGTTATACATTTAACCAGAAGAATTCAATTAGAAAACAAACACCTTACACTTTGGATGACATCGTGTATGGCCTGTGATATGTATTGTGCTTCTAAGGTGACATGGCCATAACCATTTGACATGTACATTAGATTATGATTATGGATAGTATCAAATGGAATGCAGCAATTCAGAAACCATGTTCCGCCCCTCGCAAACTCACAATGATCAAGCATGAACAATTTCCAGCACAGGTCTCCATATAAAGACCTTGATTTTTCACAACTGTATTTTTGCACACAGCAACTGATATGACAACGTTGACATTCACGGGGCAGGTGACAGTTCCGCCCGGCCGGCCTCACCTGGCGGGGTGAGCCCGGGCGGTGGGGAGGGTGCAGCCCGTATCAACAGGCAGACTCCTACTCACCTGCCATGTATAAGTTATATTGAAACCCACACGGAATACCTGGTGGGGCTGTTCTATACATGGTTTAGAACTAGCATTTAATATGGTCAATATGATGGGAAAGTAGACGTGGGTGTGCAAGTTTTACATGGTATAGCCAAATGCCGAGTATGTTTGCCAATAAACATATTAGATATACTGCAATGTCCTCCTGGGTAGCTACGCTTGGTGATGCAGAAGATGGCGCTCCTGGGTAATAATGTGTGAGATAGCGATAGCTGGGGGAGCATTTAGCTCTATTATTAATGGTGTTAAGGCTATAACGTGCCATTTCCGTTCCAATATGACGTCAAGTCGTCTCAATTGGTAGATCTGAAGTGGTACTTTTGCAACTCTGGAAACTGAAAGAGTCATTAAATATAAAACATAATGTATGATGTATTAGATGACTAAAAAGCATAATTTAACAATGTGCTTCCGTGGCCGAGTGGATAGGCAGTGGCACTCGTGACCAGAAGGTCGTTGGTTCGATTCCCGGTCGGGTCTGATGGTGGGTGTTGAGCAAACCTACCTCTAACAGGTTGCAAACTGGTGCCTACATGATAAATAGGTACAGGTCAGGCGAGTGAACGCTAATGTGGTTGATTAGTGCGTCGGTAGCCAAAAGATGTGTAGTACGCTCCCCAGGGAGTTGAGAAAGATATAGTGTGAGAAGGATGCCAATGACCTTGTGTAGATGTAGAGTCGTCTGTTCCTTCGGGGAAGCAGACTATAAACCAAACATTTACATTTACATGTATACGTATACTTCGCAGTCATGTGTAACACCCCATGATTTTAAAAGACATAAAACTTGTACTAAACCTTATTTCAAACCTTCTTCATCATTATATCATCATTTTCCCTTTTACTCATTGTTTTGACATTCACTATTCGTACTTTTTATATAAGAGAGTGGACTTATGCGTGCATATACTTCTACGAATTTTATCAATGCTTTTGACAATTGCTGTCCCTACGGTCAGTTAGCAATTTTTATGTGTTTCAAAAACTATCTGTAATTATAAGTATCAAAAGAGTCCATAATGCTGGTGTTCCTACGTGCTAGCAGCAGTTTTAAAACTATGCCTTCAGATTCATATAATACAAAAAACATGTAGAAGAATAAAATAATTCAAGGACTTTAAAGAAATTATATTTGCTATACGGGACCCAATTTCAAATCCACTTAGCTAGGACTGACAAATACACAAAATGTCATACAAGTTTGGGCCATAAAACGTAAAACCCCTTGGGGAATAGGAGGTCGTGCCCTCCCGCCTTCCTGTTGCCCTGGGGACGGTAGACGGATGTGTGGGAGGTGGCGTGGCTGAGTTATGTGGGAGAGGTTGGCTGGGGGTGGTGTCATTATCATGGGGTTTGGGTGTAATTTCTCTGCAATTACAGACTGAGTAGATGCAGGTAGTTTTTTTATATTTGTAAATGACATTGTGTGCTGGTGTAGGAGTGGTGTACAGTGTAAACAATGCAGATCGGTGTGAACATTAGATGAAGTACTATTGCGTTGCATTCCATGTTGCATTTGATTATATACACACATTAAAAGACCTAGTCTAAAAGTTAAAAAAAGTCACCTCTGCTTTTTTGTGAGATAGATGCTATTTTCATGAGTACAGCTTCCTTCTACTTTTAAAAACGATGTATGACGAGAAGATAATATACAAACTCATTAGAATATACCAATCGACAATATCAAGCGTGACAATATCACAACTAATCATTCGGCTAAAATGTTCGGGACACTGACTCTACCCATACACTAGTCAAATACCTTGTTGCAATTTAGTCACATTTTTGTGTGCTTCATGTCCACCTATGATTTACAACCAACATAATAAAAATACCTCGTAACTAATGTGATTGAACTTGTTTTTCCCCAAACAATCATTACATTATATACGATCACAATATCCCCAAACAGATTAACAAAAATAATCCCAGGCTTCATCAGACTAATTACATAGTCACATAAACACCAATTCCTGCAACATGCTGTAGCCTTTATAGACACTTCCAGTCACTCAGTTGTTCTGGTCTTTATAAGTGGAAGACAAAAATTACCAATTTGTTTAAGTGAGCATACTTACAATGTTTTTTCTTGTCCTTTCCAGACTGAAAGGGACGTACAGAACTGGGGGAAAACATTTTATTGTCCTTGAACCTAGATCTCTACTTTAGATCATGAGGAATAGCCTTATACAATTGCATCCATGCATCATAGAACTGCATGAGTTCACATGCAATTCAATTTGTGTTTTTTTTTCTTCATTGAAGTGCAGCTTCGGCAGCAAGTGAAGATGACGAGCAGATGGACGCATAATATCAGTTTGTAAAAGGATGGCCAACATCAACAAAGGTTGTTTATGAGATTAAAGCACAGATTATATTAATCTTCACAATACCGCTTTTGTGATTCAACACACCACATTTATCCTTTTCCTCTGACATATTTAGGCTTTCTTATAAAAGAGGAGTGCAAAATGCTCTACGCCACTTTCCCAGTGTGTTGTTTAAACGTATTTGCTTCTTTATCTCCACAGGTGTATTAATCATTGTAAATCACGATGCTAGAAATTATCATTACCGTTGGTCATCATATTAGATCCAAGATCCAATGTCGTTGTCATCATTATTATATAAAATGTTATATATATATATTACACTGAGAAAGGCACTATAAATATACGATGTTAGATATATTGTCGTTATCAATATTATATATTTTTTCTATAATTCTTAAATGTACTATTTATATTTACAAGAACGTTTAGTTGGTGCGTTACATATATTACATTACGGCTGTCAGGGTTGTTGTTACAATTTAACATACATGAGATGTTTCAATGAGTTGGAATCGGTTTTGAAATTCTATTGTACACAACATTATAGGGATCCGGTTTTTTTATGTTTAACATCAACTATATCTTTGTGTCACGTTTGATAGTTTATGCGATGCACACACTGCAGTGGAAAGCCAGATAGATATAATTATAAAGTCCTGGTTCTGACTAGATAGCAACTCTTTTATCCCCGTTCTATTTGATCCTACAGTTGTGTTTTTATTTTGAAACTATTAAATCAGAACATATCATGCAGGGACACCTCTACCCCAGTGAAACAACAGGTTATTAACCCAAACACCAAGAATTTAAGGAATAGATTTAATGTATACATTTAGACAAACTAATTGAAAGTCAACCAAATGCCGATGGGCTAAAAATGTGAGTTTCTTGAAGAACTCCTTGAAGCTTGATGGCTTTAAAGAAAACTACAGTCCTTGAACACTACCATCTTACATAGGACCACACGAGAAGGAAACCATCTGCCACGTGCTCGGCATGACCACGTAATGAGCATAAACAATGCCCGTCCTTGTCACAGCTCGCTCTTGGGGAAGGCCGCTTCTGGACAGGCTCTATCCGTGGGCGAAAGGGCAGGAAATTGGCCGATGTAACAATGTGTCACACACAATGTCATCCGCTCAAGGAAATTGTTTTTTCTTCCATCGTTTCATCCAGATTTTACTGGGAGATGTCTTAATATTGGCAGAGTGAACATTGTTGTTTTTCCACTCCTTTTTATTGGTTTAGACTGCAGCATTGCTTTTGGAGTGAAGCGTAAGGAAGTTGCTCTGTGCTGCTGTAATGATTCTTCGACCTACATACAATATATATTTCCCTATGCATGACAGACACGCTGCTGATTTGACTAGATGTCTTCGGGGTGAGTGTGATATCGAAATAATACCAGAGTTGACCTGGGGCGTATAGCGGACTAATGGAAGCGGCCGGGCAGTGCGCACCTGAGGATCATGATCATCGCCCTAATGCCTGGTCTGTGTAAACATGCAGCTTGTGTCCGGCAGGTGAGACCCTGGACGAGGATGTGTGGCATTGAGCTCACTGTATGCGGCCCGCTGTGCAGAGCATCTACATGGCCGTCACGTAGGTACATGTACAAAGGTAGGAAGATATATTTTGAACATTTTTGATAAACTACACCAGAGAAAACAAAATACTTTTGTATTGTAATGCGACTTATTGGTTACTATTTGTGTCATTTGTTTAACAGAGAGCAATGTGTGTTCTAAATATACCTGTACTCTTATCAGCTTATATTTCTCAGTAGCAATGGAATTCAATTTAGCTTTGAAACTGAAAGTGGGACAAATCAATGTTGAAAATGAGATGGCAATTGAGGCCAAGGCCTTGACCAACATATCCTCTTCTTATGCAGTGGATACTCTGCCTAGGCTTACACTGCATCCGAATACAAAGGACTATCACAAATTGTATTAGCAATTCTCTTGTAATGCAATATGTGTTTCAGCTGTCATATTTTGTTCTTCTTTATCAAAGGCACATTTAGCCATGTATCTGGGAGCTTGGAATGTAATTGCCACCCATCCATCCGTCCACTCATATCTCATTAACTTATTGGATCACATGTTTTGTTTTAAAAAGCTTTGATTTGATCTTTGCTCTTTGACTGCTTCATCGGTCTTATAATGTCATCATATGATTTGGAAAATGGTCGTACTATACACATGAGAAGATGTGTCCTGTATGTGAATTTAAGATTTTCTTCTTGTAATTATGCTATAGTGATTATGTAAAATAACAGAAATATTTCACTACGTCATACTATATGCTTCTAGCAATTGCTATACAGCAGCCGTTCAATGGTTGTATTGGTATTATATCTCCATTTCAAACAAGTTTTTACTATATTTTGTGACTATGACTATAAAAGTTTATAAGTTACGTTTCATGTGATAAAATGTGGTGTGGGTTACATCACTTTTAGGCCCCCATTTCACATGGCCGATTCTAGCTCCAGATCTTCCAAAAGACGCCAGAGTTGTCATTTTGGGGTGGATCGTGAGTGATCTGGCCTCAAAAGTGACGTGTTTTGGCTAGTTCGGCAGGGAATGGGGCACATTTGGCCGGTTCTGGTCTGATTTTTTTCCCGGCTTATGTGGCACCAAACCACACCATCTACAAGCTTCTCGGGGCTGTCAGGGGGCTTTCTCTTGGATTTGCATCATCCCAAGGTCTTTCAACTTAGCTGTGGCATTGTCTGCTGCTCTTGGAGGATTACATTTGACAAATGAGACCGTGAATGTCGCCACTGCCGTTACAATCTGATGCAATGGAAGCATGAAACAGAAGCAGCTTTTCCAACAGCACGATGCTCCAATTTTAATGCTGTCAACACAGTCAAAATGGCACACCTCTGCTAGCTTCTGGCCAAAAAGTTGTTATCACTTCTCTGGAAAAGTGATTGTGACTTTTTTTGGCCAGTAGGCTCCCGTTATGGATTATTGAGTTGTTGAACTGGATCAACGTTTTGTTTTTCTGGTTCGTCTTGAGGGCTAATTTGTTCATCGTTAGGTCTTTCTGCTTGCTGCCAATTTTCATGAAGATCCCGAAAGTTTTAGCTACAACATATGCACATGAGGGAATGAATAATAAATTTTGCCATTGTTGTTTGTGTCTCTGAAAAAGAAAATTGGTAAATATGGCAGCCGTTGCACTTAATCTTGCTGAAGCCCAAGAGCATAGCCAGGGTGAGGAAAGAAGAGAAAGAAAACTACACAAGGCTGAAGAAGAGGACGATGATTACGCTTCAGTGGGCCCTGAATCATATTCAATCGACCATTCTAGCTACGTCATGCCTGATCTGTCTCTGGTTATTTCCCATCACATACTACATTTTTCCGGGACGCTGTGGCACTGTCATTGTTGTCAGGACCTGCTTCATCGTCTGTGACGTCTTGCAGGACCGTGACTTTGGCCTGCTTCATCTTCAGGCTGTTACATAAACAATATTGATCCATTTCAGCCGATCCACCCAGAAATGACAAATCGGGCGTCTTTTGAATGATCTTGAGCTATGATCGGCCATGTGAAATGGGGGGGGGTTTAGTGCCAAAGCTTTTATACAAATTGAATATAGTCTTTCAACATGCATTGGCCACATCCAACACTTCCAATGTGATTCCTTGGCTACACTGATATATACACGCAGTATAGCATTAACATATTCGGGACTTGAAGAAGGAGCATGATTTGAATATAGCCTTCAAAACGTCTATTTCCCGAACACTTATAATGCTTTGGTTTGAAATTGAATATTTCGTGAAGAACGCCCCTGTAACCTTCATAATAGGCTTCTCGTGTCGTTAGTCACGTCACATATTTACACTCTCTGCCAGAACACATCTATCACACAATCAAGACTAATGAAAATGTATTTTCCAAAGCAGTTTCAATTATAGTTTATTTTTGTTTGTTTTGGTTGATGGCAACTATAATAGTCTGCTACTGCTGCTGCTCCTGTTGCTGCCGCCGCCGCTGCCGCCGCGGTGGCTTTCTTCTCCTTTTCTTCTTGAAATATGAAGGGCTGACTGGGTCATTTTCTGTAAGACCAATGGCACCTCCTTTCTCTTTCACAACAACATTTAGCTGCTCGTAAACTTGGTCATATGCTAAAGTGGAAAAGCAATGTTTTGTTTTTTTAGTCACAACTTTACCGTCCGAGAATTGTTAATGTACATCTGGACACTTAAATTTGGTAATTGCTTTAAATCAGCCAAATGAACAGAGAGCCATCTTGCATAATGCAAATGGTCTGTAGCAAAGAAAAATGGCAAAGATTTGGCTAATGAAGTCTAAAAACATGACTTCAATGTCCAAGTTCTACTTCAATAGACAAATTGAGTGGATATGCCCTCAATTTGCGTTCTCCAATCTTCAAATGATAAATATTCATCATTACCCCATGATTTCCTTTATGTGGAATATGCCTCATGTATTGAGTGATACAGAGCAGCAGTAGACACTTGATGAGCCAGCTGTGCACGAGCCGTTCCATGGCCTTTACGAAGCCGGTCTGCTCTACCTTCAGTTGTTACATGTGCTGCAGATATTACTGAAACACTCCCACTACCTTCCAGTCACTTGCCAATAGTGCTTAAAACTGCCATTTCAATGTGAGTGCCCCTAACACAATTACATATTTGTCCTCATCATATGCATCTGGTCATGATATTACTACATCGGGCAGCCCTGTTGGCGGCCATCTTGAATTTTGTGCATGAAGGGTAGCTCAGAACGCTTAGACACTCGGACAGAGATTTTCAGCATACCTTAAAATCTCAGCATACGAAGTTTTCCACTTTCTTCCGGAAGTGAACAAAATCAGCTAATGTGATGACTTGTATATTACTGTTGGTTGTACAATAGACGCGCTGCTTCAGCAGTTGAAACGAAAGCCTTGTGATCACGTCGTTTGTATGTCAGTATGCGTGTACGTATGTATGTTTGTGTATGTATATATGTCTCTGGACAAGCTCGAGGGTATACCGATAGCGATTTTCTTCAAACTTTACACAACTACATGTATGTGGCACGATGCGACACCTGAGTGAATTGACTTTAAGCACTTTGCCAATTAAAGTGTGCTTTCAGTGGCGCCATTTATGGTCCATTTTGGACGTTGTCTGCAGTATCTTTAAAACTACTTGGAAAAAACACAATCAAAAATGGTACAATTCTTACATGTCTAGAGGCCATCAGGTGTATATAATTTTGGCACTTTGCCAACTAAGTGTGATTTCCTGGAGTCCATTTTATGTCATTGTTTGTCATTTTCTTCAATAGATTCAATACAGCTTGAACCATGAGTTGCAAATTTGATACACTGCTCATATACCTAGTGACCATCATCGATGTCCAATTTTGGCAATTTGCAATCAAAGTGTATTCTCCAGAAGGCCATTGGTGGCCAATTTTTGCATTTTTAGCTTGATACATGACTTATTTAATACAATATTATGGGACTGGTGACCGCAACCTAATTTGAACTTCCAAATTTCATTCTATGTTCACATACATAGTGACAATCATATATTTTTATCTTTAGCTCTTTGCCAATTAAACTGTACATGTTCGACATTTTTATTGATAGTATCAATGCCTTAAAAGACAAAATCTTCAAACTTCGTTCACTCTTTACATTCATCGAGGCCAACATTAGTTTTCAATTTTGGATATTTGGCAAGAAAAGTATAGGTTACAGGGAGCTATTTTAAGTTTTTATTTAAAAATTTCATTATTTCTGCATTTCCGCGTGAACTACAACCTTCATGCTTATGCAATATCTTAATCGCCATGTGTCGACGTTGTTCTAGCAACGCTGTGTTCTCTGAACACTTTTGATGTAGTTTTTTATATATATATATTGCGCATGAAAAGAACAACAGCAACATAATACACAAAGAACAACTGGAAACTGGTACGAAACGTCCCAGTCAAAGGGGAGCCTTTACACGACAGTAACACTAGACGATGGAATCCCCCAATGCAAATCAGCACTATTAAATTATTGCCCTTTAAGTTGGCGTGACACTCCACTGGGCAAAAGATCAATCTGATGGGCGATAAATAAAGCGAAATGGCGGTGGAGAGATTACGACAGACGATAAGGCGCATGCGTGTTGAAAGGGCGGCAAAGTCGGACAGTGTGGTGCCAGGAGAGTGGTGGATGGGGGCTCAGCTAGACGGAGCTCGATGGCCTTGTATCGTTGTGCCCTGTTCATCTAGGCCACACATTTGTTAGTGCTATTTTATTTTTATTCGTTGTTTTGTTTTCTATATAAGAATGCAGTCAAAATGGTCAAACGCGTTTGTTTTATTTTTGGTTATTTTTTCTATAACGACAACCCTGTCCAGTATGAGTGGATCAAATGAATTACTATTCACGGTATGAGTCTTTTTGCAGCAATATGGACAAATTGACGCACTCTCTAGAGTGTGCATGAAAAGGAGACGAGTGTTGAAAAAGAAGCTGCAGAAAGTAGGATAATCCATAACACGTCAATATGTCCCATTGACTTGCTTTCAAAGATATTATCCACAACACCGGGCATGCACTATGTGCCTGTATAATCATATTGCCTCGGTCTATAGTTACCTCTATCGACACAGTTCATATACAACGTGGACGTCAAATTCGCATGAAATAAAATGTGGAAGACAACATAAAAGAAAGAATAACAATTAAAGAAGTGCGAGCGCGAGCAGCCAGCTTCCCGTGATCAATAGATCAGTGTTTATCGAGCAACAACAAACATGTAATTGCCATCTCTGCTGTGTGTTCTGCATGTGTGCTGTCATCTTGTTATGAAAGAGCGGCCAAAAAAAGAATATTATTATGTAATCAGGCCAAAGCAGTGGGGGAAAACAATTGTAGCCTTTTTACTTTACCTAAAAGAAAACAACTTGTTCAATTTAGAACATTTCTGTTCTGCAAACCTTTTCTGTTCAATGTGTCACGTTTCACCAATATCGCACTACAATTAGAAGTACCTTCGTTTTTCTCCATGCCCTGGATTTCACATTTGTTGGGGGTTGCGAAAAGACAAACCCTGTATGAGTTCACACAGCATGAGCAAATGTTAGCCACTTGAACGCGGTGTACAAACGTATGTGTACCGTGCTAGACCATGCACACATCAAACAGTGTCTAATGTATCTTAAAGCGTATAGCTGCCGTATTGGCAACAAGGATAAATAGATGGAAGAAACTAAGAGGCCTCTATTTTGTTTGAAGTTATGATGAGTGCATGCTTGAATATGTTTTGCTGCTGCTGCTGCTGCTGCTGCTGCTGCTGCTGCTGCTGCTGCTTCTGCTGCTGCTGCTGCTGCTGCTGCTGCTGCTGGTAGGTGTCCTAGTACCGGTATAGTATAGTGATCCTAGTTCATGCGCTGTGTAATACCTTTTCCTACTGTTTTTCCCACATTTCACTATTTACGTAGACCATTCGTCAGCATGTCTTGCATTCATACATTTTATCTCATCAACCACAATTTTTTTTTTTCATTAAAATATCTTAGGGGGAATACTTACACCGGTCCTTGATTCTGAAGAATAAGCTGTTGCCTTGCGTATAACACAGAAAGAGGGTCCACTTGTGTGAAGGACAATTGACCTTGAGATTCCATGACAGAGCCTGCACACAGTGCACAACTGTAACCTCTACTCTCGGGTTAAGCGTTTCTGGCAAGACATTACAAATCCACTCTAGTCAGTATGTAATCCTTGTGCAGTTTTTAATAATTTCTTCACCGTTGTCGTCATTCGTGATGTGTGTATAGCCATTGCAATGTTGGTTTGTTCAAAAACGGGAGCTCAAATGCCGAAATGTGTCAACATCACTTCCCCAGAGAAATAATAACTATTTTTGGACCCGAACCCGCCAGACGTGTATCATTTTCTACAGGAAGACAGCATTAATCATGGAGCATCTTGAAGAATCCAACTATTGGAACAGGCGCTTCTGTTTTATGCTTTCATTGCTTCAAATTGTAACGGCAGTGTCGGCACTTACGGTTTCATCGGTCAACTATAATCCTCCAAAAGCAGCAGACGAGGCCATACTCAAGCAAAAAGGCCAAGAACCAGCCAGAAGTGCGCCATTCTCAACCGAACTAGCAGGATCACTCCAAAGTTAAGGCCAGAACACCCACGTCCACCGCAAGATGACACAATACAATACTAAGCTTCTGGCGTCTTCTTGAGCATCTGCAGCTAGCATCGGCTATGTGAAATTGGGGGTTAATGACATCAAATATACACAGAATTCCCACTCAACCTGTACGCCGTAATTTTATCCCCATGACATCGTCTTTAAAATACCCGGTGTATGTCACGTGTCTATCATCTTAGGCACCGCCAGGACCTTCATTAGCAGCATCTGGGCAAACTCACTGATCCACATATAATAAAGCCATTAGTATTAATAGGAATATGACAGAATGGCCTGAAATAGTCACATGGGGGCGATAAAATAGATTGTTGTGGGACTGGTGCAAAGTGCTGAGGTGACTGCAAAATGGAACTGCATTGTATGATGGGTTCTTGTATCAGCTGCAAGGCACCACTATTAGAATATTAATATTGTATATAGGGCTAAACTGCCTCTAACGAACAATTACAGAAGATGGATGTTGACATTCAGTTTGAATACTTTAGCTACTGACTAGATCGTTTTTGGTGGGTCCTTTTTGTATGGGTGTTTTTTCTTTACTAATAGGCCTCGGCTAGAGTTACTATAGAGCATTTCCTATGTGAAAAGTGCAAATCTTGTGACGGATTAATTATCCGTAACAGCACGTACCCAGATTGCTAAACGCTTACTTGACATTGCCCTCCCCACAAGACATGGGTTCTTAGTATAGAGTGCTAGCTGCATCATGATGTATGTAAACAGCTATTGTCGTCATTGCAAATTACTGAAACAATCTACAGACCACTTTGTGCAACGGTCAGTTTAGCTTGATCTAATGACTAGTCTAGATTGTCAGGCCCCCTGTTATAACCTCATTACAGCTGCTGTACCCGAACAACTTTAGCAAACGATCAACTTACCATTGTCTCAATGTTACCAACGAGAAAAAAAATTGAAGCCAGCCAAAATATCGCCCATGTCTTCATTGCATCTTGTGGACAGTTTTCTAGACTATGTATACTATAAGACGAACGGGTTGCCACGTGTGTAGAGTAAGCAAGTGACGTTCTAGAATTCATTTCCTTGTCCTTGCAAAGCAATATCACTTAATCTTGTTCTTCTAGAACACACGAACTTTCCCTTGGCCCTGTTAATGTTCTCTTAAACACGACATACATTGGCGGCACTCCAGTAACGTACATGTATTGTATACATTTATTGGCGGTGGCTGATGTACGTCTTATCCTTCTGATCATTATGTAGTAAGCTAATACAAAACACAATTCCCGTGGGAACTTGCCTACGATGGACACCTTTTCCAGGATGCACACGGTTACGATAAGCATTGAATGCCTGTGTCTGTTGTCAGAACCCGAGTGGTCCAATACCTTGATTACAATAGCCGATTGACTGATCGTCTAGATCCACGACTAACCTATGCTCGTAGACTATTTTTGTCACCCCAGCAGCAGTATAGTGAAAATTATTGGCGCGTGTGATGTGATTTAAAGTAGGCCCATAAATAGTGGGCATTGGTCCAGTGCTAAGTGTTTTGGAGTAGGGGGATGTTATAATCTTCCTGAAACCCAATACCCTGTCAATACATTGTCATTGTATATATATATAGACCGTGGTTCTTTTGGTATCCATTTACAGTTGGGATTGCGTCGGTTAAGGGAAATAAAAGCGGCCAAATACCTGCAAAGTAGCGCTGTCTGGGCTGAGACCGAAAACAGAACGAGATTTCACAACGCCAATTGACAACTGACTAATCCGCCATTTAACGTTTTTGTAGCACGTGCTTGTGTTGACAGTAGGCAAGGTTAACTAGCCAATAATCATCCGCTAGATAAATATACTTGGCCTTGCTTTCAATGGGTCAATATGATATTGGCTCGTTTATATCAGGTGTTGGTTACTCAAGGTGCAGCCTCTTTCTACCAATTATACAGTGTAAATTTTAACACAAAGTACATCAATATATCTGTTCTAGCGCCGTGTAGACATGACTAACAGGCCAGTCATAAAATATATATAATAATATATAAGCCCGGCTGTGTCATCAGTGTCTGATGTAAGGGGTGGGGGTCACAGGGTGACTACAATACACCTTTTGCTCTCTTTATTCGTTTTCAAGAAACCCCCTGTGGTAATGTGCTTTTTACAAATATGCACATACTGTAGGGATCTGGACTGCTGCAGACAGTGGAGAGCATGCATGCTCGTAGACATCCCCTTTTATAAGTGGGTGCCTTGTGATTCTCTGTAAATAGCATATAGTTTATATCGTTCTTCCCAACTTAATTTTCTACCAGTTTCAGTGTTGCCGCCAATAGCTAAATACATGAGGTAATGTTGCTGCTGCGTCCTACATATCCTAATATGGCCATTGTGATCTAGCATAGTTCATAATCAGTTTAAGCGCTGTCACATAAATGCCAGGGGAAAGGTTGCTGGCTTGCTACTTAGGGGTAGTGAAGACTCCCCATCACACATATCACACGTTATACATATGTATTGCTGAACTTGGGTGTCTATGTCCAAATAATCCATGCCAACATCCAACCGGGAAGTTATGTTAATTTCATCCCTTAACTTGCTAATCTACCTGTCATCTACGTTCTTGATCTGTGTCACTTGGTAATATTCGTTTGGAATCTGACTGATAAAGATGAGGCATACGATTATTTGTGAACTTCCTTCCAAGCAGCTGCATGTTATTGGTTTATGGAGGTTAACGTGTACGTTGTAATCAAATGAACCCTTTAGTATTGCAAAACCAGCAACATAAAATGCAGTCTGTATATTTATTAACCCCAAATCGTTCTTAAGTATGCGTTGCTGAGCAATAAATGATGATGATATCGTCAGCTTCATGATACGAATGCAGAAAAGTCACGCGACTTGAGTAGGTCACGTGCCCGTCATCAACAGAGTTTGGTATTGGAAAAGCAGGACTACAGCCTGTTCTTGGTTATAAAACGGATGTAACAAAGGTACCCGGATCTCGTGTGATTGGCTTAGCATATGTAATGTGAAGATTCATAGCACACGATGTGTTTTTTTTTGCACTAGGTGTTAATTGTGAAAAGCACCAAGCCACCTTCACCAGACACCTGTTGTTGTTTTTTTCTAAATCTGAACAAAATTCCAGCATTAGTGCTGAAGCTTATAATAAACAGTTTATTGGTGATATTTAGTAAAAATGTATTTACGATGACCAATCAAAACATCTCAACAAAGTGTAACACGTGATTTAGCCTGCTATCCGTCCAGCCGAGCTGGCTCCTGGATATGAACCAACTCAAATTCCTTGCGTTTACCATAATGCATGCGATAAAGTTTACCCCACATAATCCTACCATTCTGTGTTCTTCAATCCGTGTGGATCAAGCAACGCGTATGCCTAAGCTCAGTTTAAATTCAAGGTCAAAATCAGCAAAAAGCTATAGCAGAGGGGGTTTCTATAGATGTTAGTTCCAATGTAACTACACATTTTATGACAGAGAAATAACCTTTGTACGATATACCAAAGATCTTATTTTAGATTGTAAATATACCGTGTAGATTTGAAAGTGTTTGACCATCGCAATTTTCTAGTATTATCCACAATGATGCATGGTTGCATTATGTTTATCGCTTAGTTATGTATAACGTTACTCAATGAAGTCTTTTTAAATGGCTATATTGCATATTATAGACCATTGGTTAATAGTATAGTTAGTCGAGCAACACTTGCGAGCATCAACTAGCAATCAGCTAAAACTATTAACAACTTTTGTTTCATAATGAAATCATCATTGTAGCTGGAAATGGTTTTAAATTTCAATTTACTAATCGGTGTCGGATAGGATTGCCTTTAGAATGTGCTTGGCAATAAATAGATTCACACAGGTCAAGCTACTGTTGGTGTTTTTCATCGCATAGCTAAAACATGCAATATTATATTGGGTTTGTTTCCTGTGGAACTGGACCCTTTATCTAGACAAACTCATCGCTGAACATGGATCCTTGCTCATGGTTAACCTGTTGCGCCGTTGTGTCAGTGACTAAGCCGCAATTGTCATGCAATCTTTACTGTCACGTGTATTCATTGCCCTCAGCACTGGCAGATCCACTTCTTCATCCCAAAATCAATTCAGTGATTGCCCGCTTTGGCATGTATCGCAAAGTTGTGAACTCGGATGGTACACATGATTATAGGCGATTTATACAATCGAGTAATGGGTATGAATACAACATACCCCACTTTGTTAGTGCCTGCACCGCCTACACTTAAACTATATAAGCGCATACATAAAGCCACAAATATTACCTCTCTTAACCTGAAATGTGATCAAAAGTTTATAAGCGTCTATTAACCACACATAATGCTAACTTACTTGGTGCCTACTTGGAGGGGATAATACAAATTCAACGGTCACTTAGCTTTTGTAGCAACACAATAGGTGTGTAAATAGCCGTCCTAATAGTTCTATAGTACGTATACATTCCCCATCCATAGTGGCAATAGGCTGACAGCTTAATAATATATCACTAATGCTCATATGAATGGACGGTAAGTGATACACTCGACGGACACATCACCATATTATTAGTTCATTATATTAATACATTTGCCAAATTTAATTACTCTTCTGTCGATGTTTTATTTCATTTATAGACACCCATTGCTGTAAGATAAATTGACCTCGGATACAATTATTATATTGTTTTCACCAGAATGTCATAAATATGTAGAGTTGGTAGGGTCTTGTAACAGGTACTTTTACGTAGGATGGTTATAACCCACGGACACTAAGACCTATCAGTGTTACAACTGTTATTAATATATTTAAGGGTGTTGTTACTGCTTTACAAAATAAATCATGGGCACATGCATTGTAGAGGGCAGGCGCCCAAAGTTGACTGAAGATTGCATTTCTTTTCTTTTTGCCTTTGTGAAATTGTGTATATATTTGTTAACATTAACACAGCAGACATAGAGGGAAAATCAAATCACATTTACATGTAGGCACTATGATGTAAATAAATGGTCGCACTAGACTCTATGTTCATATATTTGCATATCTTTTTATTTTTGTACCCACAGTAAAAGCTCAATTAGAAAATGGTATATAGCCATATATCGGGAATATATCAACAAGTCAGGCCTTTGAATTGAAGGACATGTATATATTCCTTGAAGCAAAACATAACATATGCCACCTTGAAGATAAGCTGTTATGAATGGTTATCAAAATATTTCTTTCAGTGGCAAAAACTTAATACATTGCACCTCATTTTCACAGTTGGACAAAATTCTTCTTTTAAGAAATGGATTATCAAATTTCAAAATTTACACTTACATGTAGCGAGCCCCATGTGCTCATATTTGATAAAGAATATTATATTACCATGTAATTGTTATGACTGAATAAGGTTAGCGGTTCGAAATTAGCACGTGCGTGTAATAGAACCAAAGAAATGCATGTATGGCCGAACAAGACACATTGAACACGTTTAGAAGCTGGTGGATGATCCTGGGGCTCCGGACAATCATCAAGGTTGAATGTCATTTTTGCTTTATTCTTGTCGCAGGGTGCATAACTATTCAACAGTGGGAAGCAACAAGCTTAGTGTAATCATCACACCGGGTGATCCAGTGGCTCCTCAGTGTAATTCGTGTACTATCGCATTATTTTGGCTGTACCGTGCACAATCTTGCACATGGTTCTTTACAACTTAGAAATAGTAGTTGATCAATTGTTTATCACCAAATATCATGATCCTATTTCATGAAAAAGGATGCTGTACAGGAAAACATGTACACTATACATACAACTAGGCTTTGTGCGTAACGTTAAAAGTTGTCGTAGTTGTGTGACGTACCTGCGTGTCGTTGTAGACCATGTCGAGCGTGTAGCCGGGGATGAAGCCCTGCTCGTTGATGTGCTGGATGGCGAGCGTGGCCGCGGCCAGCTCCGACCGGCCCGTCACCGTGAAGGGCGGCGAGTCGCTCAGCTCGAACAGACCGCCGATGTACACCGTCCTCCTCGGCCCGTCCTCCCCGCCCAGCGGAGGCGTCCACGGCGGCGCCACCGTGAGGAAGGCCGGGGAACGCGAAGCCGTGTACATGCGTAGGTTGGATTTGTGCCCTGCGCGGCCCGTGATGTTCGCGCTGGCGTTTGTTGGTAGCCCCATGACGGGGTAATAAGTGCGGTTGGCTGGTGGGGTCTGTTGGGAATGAGGTACTGCTTCTCTTGGAGTATTTTTTGTTGATACTGTATTTTGAGTGGAAGTTCTGTGCGTGGGCACTGTGCTTGGAGTATTATTAGGTGCTTGGTGGGCATTGGTGTCTGAGCTGTTTAGATGGCTATAGGGTACTGTAATTTCAGTACTGATATCGTTTTCCGGTGGTATCGACGCCATTTGTGTTTGTGATGTATGTGTCGTGGTCGGCTCGTTCCGACCTGTCTGTTGCACGTTATCCTCATTCACAGAGCCTTTACCAGTTAACACCCCAGCCGTAACACTTGTATCATAGCGTCCCCCACTAAAGTACTGCCCTCTAGTCAAAGTACTCACATCCCCATAGCTCACAGTACCATTCCCATAATCCCCTCCCTCTCCTCCAGTAATCCTCACACCATCATCAACCTCAGAAGTCGTCTGCTCTTGCGACAACTGGCCATTTTGATCTCTAATCTCCCTAATCCTCGAGGCAGTGTTGGCGGTCCTCGTTAATCCCTCTTTATGGTCTTCCTTGCCGACGTTTGCTCCGCGGACACGTCGGGGTCGGGCCTTGATGCCATTTGATACATCACTTCCGGGGTTTTCCAACATACCGTCTCGCAAAAACGAGGCTGCCTGTTCTTCGTCTAGTTCACGCTTTCTGATAGTCGTATTATCAACAAGCAAAGTACCATTTTCTACAGATTCAATGTATTCATTTGCATACGCAACATCTTTGTTGTGCAATCGTTGCTTGAACGATTGTCGATCGTTTGTATTCTGCGTAGACAGTCTAGACGTATCCCATGATTGGCTATTCCTATCCTTGATACTATCATCCGGTTTGCCAGACACAATTTCAGACACGGCACTCACCGTTGCCTGATCACCATCACCAGCCCCACCCCGCCTCTCTGACCACAGGCCCACATTGTCCTGCACTCCCCCGGGAAGCTTATCCTCGCCATCACCGGGGTGCTCCCGGTCACCCCCGTTGAGCGCTGCCCGCGCCACCCGGCAGCAGCAGACACAGACGAGGATCCAGCGTGCGAGGGCCGCGGCGTGCGTTACATTGACGGCCCGCATAGCTGCTCGTGGGGGCGGCGGCCCGCGGCATCACCGCACCCACGCCCGAGGGGGACCCAGGCTGTCTCCACCGTGCCTCACTAGTGTAGTGTATCCAATTGAGGTATCCATAGTGGTATCACATATGCAAGTGGGTTTTACTTACAGGGTGTAGCATAAAGTGCAAACTCCGCTGATGAGTTTCAATGCCAATGTATTATCAATATATAGTTTGCTTGGTCATGTTTGTTGACCTTGTCTTTTGTTTGTGAGTAACTAGGTCTTTGCTGTTGAATCACTTATCCATCTTGGTGCACCAGTGCCTAAACGTTCATACAGTCGGCAGTTCTATTCACAGACAAAGACACAATCATTGAAGATGGAAAAAGTCAATGTTACTTTACCAATGCAACCTACCACAAGAGTGACTGAATCGCTCTTTCGCACATTCTTTTTAGAATACATCCAAATTGATACAGAATAATATTTTTAAAGTTCCAAATAGAAATTATACAAGAAATGCATCTTGCTATACTTACAATTCAGACAATACATTATAACAATTGTTTCAATGATTTATAGCCTCGAAACTATGTTCATTTACATTTGAATGTTGATCAGATGGAGCATTCAATACATTGAAGACGCCTTTTCCTCTTGTATCCTGTAGCATGCATTGGAATACTGGTCATCAGATATCAATTTTCCATCAAATGTATTTGGTTGGATTACTTTCTAAAATCTTTTGTTGGAGGCCTAAAGTACAGAGAGTGAAATAAATGGATAATTTAACATAGTTACAACTTTGGTGTACCAAATTCAATTGGTTAGAAGAATACATATTGTATCATCAATTCATATCTATAAAGCCCTTGTCATGTCCACTTTACTAACATATCCATATCCGTCTAATCTGTCTATATCCATGGATTAATTACGAGTCAAAGCAAAGTGTCCATGAGGTTCATGATCCTATATTCTGACAGGAAATAAGGAAATGGTTGACATCAGTTTAAACCTCAGTAGCAGGGTTGGTTTTGGACTCCATTATGTTTTGCAGACATTTACACTGATTAAGTGGTGTCGTTCATCACTGTTTTAGCGCCTTTTAACTTGCCAAACATTAACATTCAGTTGCATCATTAATACAGCTTTTTTTTACTTCAAGGATCATTTTTCACAAGTCCTTGCAGAGAAAGTGCTTCTTTGTGGGCATTAATATGTACTTGAGAATTAATTTGCGGTAGACAAGACACCGTTACCGCATTAAGGACGGTGTTTCATTCTTTTACAAATTGAAAGTGTTCACTTAATCAAACTTTAATGCATTGATTACTTTGTTTTTCATTAATCATCAGCCTACAGAGTTAAATTGGAAAAAAGTCAGGCTGTGAATGTATTAAATTATTCACTGAAGGCGTAAATCATTTGCTACTGCATAAACCGGAGCCTCATTCATCTAATGCTGTAGGTACTCTACTCTCAAGCAGGTGTCCTCGTTTATCCACGTGGCCACGTTAGGAAAAGAATTATCATAGAAAAAGCCCTGTTGCGTAGGAAGGTGTATCAGAAATCTCATTCTTGTATCTATTGTCTCACAACTAATGTACGGAATTTGAAAACTACATTCATCAAATTTACGGTTACATTTTTCCCTGCTAGCCAAGGTGATGAGAAGAGGCTCATCTTGGCCGTAGCAGTTTTCATATATTATCGTGTACTCAGGCTCTGACAAAAGGTTAAATGACGACACTTTGAGTGTATTTGTGCCTCAATCACCAGCATCAGACTCATTAATCGCCCATGGCTGTACCAGGTAGCGACCATTTTACATTTCCTCAAAGGTTATCTCTCTCGCCGTACGTTTTGTCTCATTTATACTCGCCATGCCACGTTTTACCGCCATTTTCACGATCGACGATAACCAATTCGAGTCTGCTTCTCATCAAACACCAACCGTGAAAAACGAGCGCGATTCTCGAGAAATAATTAGCCTCACACGACAGACGACTTAATCATGGCGGCGTAACGCCAATCTGCCTGCATCTATTTAATTAGCTTGCTATGGCTTTGGGACTGAACAGATGGTACATTCTGACTGCACTATTACTATACATATTTCTGCATGCAGTTGAATACGGTACATGACATAATCGCCCAGTTCTGGAAAAACGGAGTAGTAGGTGTGCTTACTTCTGTGTGTAGTTTAACTTGTCGTGTAAACTGCGCCTGGTTTGGAATTTGTTATCAGCACCTTCTGAATTGCTAGTGTGTGTGTGTGTGTGTGTGTGTGTGTGTGTGTGTGTGTGTGTGTGTGTGTGTGTGTGTGTGTGTGTGTGTGTGTGTGTGTGTGTGTGTGTGTGTGTGTGTGTGTGTGTGTGTGTGTGTGTGTGTGTGTGTGTGTGTGTGTGTGTGTGTGTGTGTGTGTGTGTGTGTGTGTGTGTGTGTGTGTGTGTGTGTGTGTGTGTGTGTGTGTGTGTGTGTGTGTGTGTGTGTGTGTGTGTGTGTGTGTGTGTGTTGCATGTATTTTAACCCCACTGTGTTTGTTGAGTCATTGTTTCTGCCGATAGCTATTTCCATAACAATTCAGAATAACTGGTGTAAAAGTTTTAGTTGTCTCGTGTGTGATGTAAATAACGGATCTCCAGTAGACCCTACTATATTTGAACATCGGGTAATTTACCCTGTACTCCAACAATTTCATTATTAATCGATTAATAACACTGAACATCACACTTGTGAGTGTTGAAGAACATCATTTCTCTCCAACTATGCGGTCCTTATAAACTCCTAGCCTCCAATCATTGGTTTCTTTTGTTTGAAATTACCACTCAACCATTGGATGCAACAGAGACTTACAGCTTTCAATTTGCCTAAAATGTATCTTGCTGTGTTATGTGGATAGTTGGTATGTGGGAAGAAACTTTGGTATTGAAACCCAGTCTTTTGTCTTTTGTATACATTAAACACGAAACAGAGTGCATGGGTGTTATAAACATTCCCTGCCATAAAGTTTTAATTCAACGTTGAAGCTGTTCTATAGTTTCTCAATTGCCATAAGATATGCTGAAGTATCTGTCTGGGTCTAATAATAAAATACAAAGAAGAGCGAATTGAGACGAAAGCTAATAGATAGCGATTAGCAATTTATCAGACTTACGGCGGGTAGCCTAATAGAAGCAATGTCTCGTCATATGACAAGACTGTAGCATCAGTATAAGACAACCATACTCTATACCATCATGTCCAAGGTATGGGGGAACAGTAGCACATGAACTGTGCTACAGAAGTCACCAAGAGAATAGCTCTAAAATGGCAATACAGATTCATTCTCTCACGCAGACGACATGCTAAAAAAAGCGTGGTAACAATTCTCACTTATGCTAAACGTATGACAGGCGTTAACCCGTGACACCCCCCATAAGCCGAGCCGACCATCAGTTGGCCATAGCTGTCCGCGAGCACGTGCGCTAATCGGTGTATATTGACCATTTCCCGCCGTCACACCACCCATTAGCCGGGTGCGCCCCACGTGGCAAATTTGCACAACCCGCCGCCTTTACGGTGGGCGAGGCGGTGAATGCGCCTGGCCATCGATGATGGTCTTTTCATAGTGGGTTTGTGCTTCGCGTTTACACATGGGCAATGTAAATTTAATTAGGCTTGAATGGCATTTGTGTGGGGTCGTAAAGTACATGTACAGTTTGAGGCGCAGTGCTGAGCAGCTAGTCGAGGTGGCGTGGGTTGAGAACCAGTGGTGGACGCCGGTCATTTCAAACTTTGGAGTCACCAATGCGAACCACGTTTGTAATACGTGTGGTAAGCTATTGGGCACTGGTCTCTTTTATACACAAAACATTAGTAAAACTATTAGCAACCTCATAAAGAGACCACGTCCATAATGCGACGATCGTTACAAGGTGATCACCTCTATCGGACGATCACTTTAACTTGACAACATGATGACCGTATCTATAACGTGGCCATGTCAAGCACGTAAATCCCGACTGAGCAGAGCTGTATGAGTGTGACTATATCTTGACCACGTGACCTTCATGATGACGCCTGGTTGATTCCAATGGTCGTGGCCTTCACTGCTATCAAACACGGTGTGTTTTATTATCCAATAAAATCACCAATTCCTTTAGATGACCACATATCTATACAATCCTCTATTTAGTAAATTAGTCAGCTATTTTTGTTTTACTCCATGGATGCACCACTTGTTACAGAAAAATATTTTCCATAAGTCGTCCGGCGTAGGTCTATGTGTTTTTAATCTTTACAATTATTCATTGTTTGTGCAGAACGATATTTCACCATTGCGGCGCATATACATACGTTATGTGTATACACTAAATTGGATTGTACAAACTTGGCTAACATTGCATGTTAATCTACTTAAAGAAACAGGTTGTGTGTGATCCTCTATCCTGTAATAATCACACAAATTGAACTGATGAAAACACCACGGCACAGAAACGTGAATGTCCAAACTGCGGGCCACCAGCAGAGCTCAACAGCTGAAGAAGACACACAGAAAAAAAGTACAATAAAACATCAAGGGGTTTGTAACGCGTGAAAATCGATGCTCAAACAAATCTAAACATCACATATCAATAGTATAAATCAAGCTGAAGAGCCGCTTACAATGGTGGAGATAGGAGCATATATCAACAAGTCAACTTGTGCCTATTATGATGCATTGATCACCACGGAGGAGGTTCTATCAGTGGTCAGGACAGTCAGCTTTTTATTCTTTTATTATTATATGGCTGGTTCTAGTAACTTTTTCGCCTTGCTAATAGTTAGCAGTTTGCGTAGACAGTTATGTGTATTTGATTTTTGCTGGTTTGGAAAGCTCTTGTCTTTGATAATACAACTTTAGGATATTGTTGATATTTTGTTCTATTTCGGAATTGATTATAATGATTGCGTGTAACTATTTTATGTATTTGAGGTTAGAAATTTAGAAAGGTTTTTTAAAACTTTTGTGTGTGATATTGTGTGGGATAGCAGTATGCAGTATTATTGCTTATTATAATAAAAACGTAAAAGAAAAAACATTACGAATATTATAAAAATATATCATCACACGTGTCAAAATACCCATTTAGTTCAAAATATAGTTGGGTTGAGTGTATAATGTGTATTAATGAACAGAAAAATAAATCTAGATGAAATTAAGAAATGATGATATTTGCACAAATCAGGATTTCAGCGTACTGTAGATGATTTTAAAGCTTTGTATTCTACTATCCCGCTAAGTGATATTTTGTGATATCCCGAATGTAAATGATCTTGCCTACTATAGCACTCTGAAATGACCATTAATGGACTTAATGTCTTATCCATTTGATTCCATTGAGATTGTAAGTATTCGTGATTTCTCGGTTAATCCGAATAAGTTTGCTCATACATTGAACACAGTGTATTAATTATTCCACAGTGTAGATATTCGTTCAGTATTTAATAAACAATATAACGATCAAATTCCAAATATCCACAAGTGGCCTCAATGCCCACCCATAGTGGGGTAACATCCCATGTTTTATTGGTTGCTACATGGGGCGTGCTGTTCTTGAAATACTTACTATTACAAGTCCACGGAAAGTAAATCTTACACATTCCATACCCAGACATAAAACCTATTTTCTATTCTTTATTTGTAAAATAAAACAAAATTGTTGAGCTTCACTCACAGGGATTATCCCATGTCACAAATCTTTGATATCCAGAATCCTCTAACTCTTAGACTCATCAAATCTACTCACACGACTGAGCCGCTTGGCTAAACAGCGAACGATGACGTTCAGGTTCCTGGTGGAGTGTGTCTATTTTATCAACCTCTGGTGCGGTGGTGCCGCCTACACAGTATAGAAGTAGTCTCTGCATATTCAGAGCTGCTAAACACCAACGAACAAATGAAATCAAATAGCAGCAAACATGCCTGGTTCATGTACCTGTATCATTACGTGCAAGGATTAGTCTTACAATAGGGAAGAAGAACATATACATGTACTTATTTGGGGCCCCCTTATTTATGCTAACGGGAATATTCTAGAGTTCTGTTTAATACTTACAGAAAGTGGTATGTTTTACCTCATTTATATATTTGTGTTGCAAACGGGGGGGGGGCAAACCCCTAAAACAATAATCTAGATTGCCATATATGAATATGTAGGTTACAGGTTTCAATACTTATTATGATTAAAATCTAAAATTAAAGTTAACTATAACTTGTAATGCCATTGCTATCAACACATATAGAACAACCTGTAGGGTTTAACACTTTTAAATGTGATTCAAATTGGAATTAGACTTGTCACAGCACCTTCATTGTTCGCGCAGAAATTTAAGTATTGTCTAAAATATACCGCGTAACCGTTTTGTCAAACTAAGGTCCAAATGTGGTGTGTTCACCATGGTAATGGGGCAATTTTGGTTCTCGCACAAGAGGGCCAAGGCCAGATGAACCATTCTAACCTATTTCTGGACACAGACATCTTGTCAAGTACCGTCTTGGGACTCAAGTGTGAAAATTAATTCCTGGTCAAAAATTATTTAAGAAATCCATGGTGTTAGATTTATATGTCTTGGAGAAAATACGAAAAATTAATAAAATGATTCACTTTCCGTGTTTTAATGTCCCTGTTCTAACACACAGCATCAAACAGTCTGACTATATAAATATTTTGACCATCACTGCACACAATCACATAAAAATAAAAACATAAATCTAATCTCGTCAAAGGTGTTATTTTTAAGTGCATATATTCCATAATACCATTATGTTTAAGTACGCTAAAATACAATAAGTTTCTCTTTCCTACGAAAAAATAGTTTTTGGTCACCATGTGCTCCATCCATATAGAATTAGTGAACACAATGCAACCGAAAATTATGAATCGTATCACCGTCCTTAACGCCATAGTTGTTCGTGGGGAATGTGTCTGCGGTAAAGGCTCAATTGTTGCCATCCATTAAACGGTTAAATATTTGAGCCTATACTGTAGGCTACTTGTTGATTAATACAGTATGAAGTATCTGCCTTCTACAGCACTGTGACAACTAATTCAGGATGATGTTAGATTTAAATGTTAAAATAAACATATATAAGGTTAATGCTGAGGAACTCCCCTGTCAAAAGATGCGTTCAAAACATGTGAAGTTGCCCTAAATCAATTGGCTGCTTTTATTTGAAAATTTAAAATCCAACAACACAAACTTACACGATTGTCATGATAGCGTTGTTCTAGCAAAATAAACTAATATACGCGATAGCTAATAGCCAACCGTAGTAAATTCGCTATGCGCCTGACGACTTTCAGCCTGATACCCAAGAGGCTGAAGGGTGTATTCAAGCTAGATATCCCGGTATGTGCCATTCGTCCGTCTCTGTCTTTACCCCTAGTGGCTGCTGATAGCGGTGTGAAAAAAACGCTTGAAAGAGACTGCTGGCAGCTGTGCGGATTTCTGACCGCAGAAGATTCACACGTGCGCTATGGTTTCCACTCTGAGGGTTTCCATCTCCATTATTGGTTTAGTACTCTTATAAATGGGGATGGCCGTTATTGTATTATATAATTAATGCATCTGTCTAATAGTTCTAGGTCTAAAATATTACTGATTGAAACTTTCTTACATGAAACAAAGCCCTGTTTGTTAGTTTCAATGAACTGCTGGATTCTGGACAACACTGCGTTCTAGCTCAACACACATGACAAAATAATAGTATTAACACATGGTATTTCACATATCTTGTGAATTGATTACTAACATTCTCTTACACATCACACTAGCAAAATGAAAGAGAAGTTTACACAGATAACGGCGTAGGCCCACAACGAATATACAGTTTTAAATGTTAATGGTCATTCGGCTCTAATCATACTGTTGGGAGCTGTAAGTACGCTGTAATTTCTAAATGTGCGTCCATTTCTGTGAAAGCCGTGCAGTGAACGTCGTTCTTCTGATGGGAGATGCTCATGGAGCCCGACTTTCTTGTCGGTCTCGGTATGGCCATTGACTGTAATAACTAGAATAACTTGATCAAAAGTGTTCAGAGAGCTAGAACAACGTTGACTTATGAGCAATAAGATGTTTGCTAAAAGTGTTTTTGAAATCATGATAAAAAGTACACAATTACAATGTACCGGGTATGTAATCAGCCTCAAATAATATTCAATTGTCTAATATTGGCTTCATCAATCTATAATATTGCTCACTGTAGCAGCAAATAGCAAACACACCAGGTAGATGTTTGCAGCTAATATAATATTGATCTATAATTGTGGATTCAATACTAACAAGATTGTCGAAAATGGATCATAGAGACCCTGTGGAAAGCACAGTTTAATTGACAAACTGCCCAAAATCGAATCACTCTGGTGTCGCCTCATACCTAATAGTTGTGTAAAGTTTGAACGAAACCCGTTCATCCGCAACTCTTCTAGCTTGTCCGAAGACATACATACATAGTTAATTAGTTAGTTAGTTACAAACAAACGAAATACAATGATTTGCTCCAGCAGCTACAGCATATCTCAAGGCTATCTACATGGTTATATACAGATTAAACATAAAGGTCTTTAAATATAAAAATTAACGTACAATACTATGAGTATTGACTCAATTACTATAACAAACGTTGTAAGTTATTCTATGCGCTAGGGAAAGGCAATTATACGTAAACTATAACAAACGTTCCATACATAACGTACGACATGCTCCCAGATGCTGGTTCGAACTACCTTGGGTATACTTGTCCACTTGAAATACATGTACTTACAAACTGGGCAAGCAATGCGGTTCGAAGGGGGCTAAAATTCTAAAGATGAAACATGGTATAGGAAAGGTTGCATACAAATTCTCGAAGCTGATTTAGGTTCTCACGATGAAACATGCGCACGCACACCCCGCCTACAGCCGCTCTCCAAAACAGAGCCAGCCCGACACACCTGGATCTGCGCGTGGTTAGTGTGATCGTCATTGCTCATACAGAAACACACTGCATGTTGTGGTGTTTTCAGTTCATCTGTTTGTTTTGTCTTGTTTTTGTTAGCTTGTTTTTTGTTAGTTTTTGGTTTTTTTTGTGATTTTAAAGGTTTTTTATACTTTTTGCAGTGGTGGGGCTGGAGGGTATTGATATTTTTTTTTTATTGTTAATAAATTATAAATGTTTAGTACAGGCAACATTGCATGACCTTCCGTTCATAGAATATTTTTCGTACTTCCCTATAGACTGCCATACTAGAGTATATATTTACACATTAATTCATCAACAATGTATTAAATTTCGTCTTGTGCAATGCTTTAAACCGTAAGAGCAATAACAGCTCATAGTGGGTTGTCTTTCAAAACACATATGAGAGTACTATAAGTTATTGCTAGAAAAATAACGTATCATTCATGGTATATCAGACAACACACTGTCTATATGGATGGTCAATTACTCATGCGTATTGGTTGATAGATACCGCCCTCGCATGAGGGTCACCTTATGTACACCTGAGCGTTTCATCTTGTTGACAGGGAGGTCACTTGAGCGAGGGGTCAAGCTGCGGGTAATCTTCTCGAGGTGACTCCTAATGGACTTGAGCATCACATTTGTGGAACCTCATTGATTGCAAAACCAAGCATATTGGAAGGCAGCTTTAGATGATTAAGAATAAAATACAAGATTGAAATACAAGTTTTAGCGTATAGAAATACGTCATGTGGTATGCTTACAAACATGCGCAGAATGAATGCGCTCTGTGATCCATCTGTACAGGGCCAAGATCAAAATGATGGATAGATTTGCTGGAAAGGGCCCCTGCCCTCCAGACAATCAGTTTTGGTCCTTTTTTTCATCCTGCAAAGCTAGATAATTGCCCCGACCATGTCATTCATCGCCATATATCATGACTATATACACAGTTGGTATGAACAAGGACTTTAAGGCAGTGTGACTGATCAAGCCGTGAAAACCGACGATGTATGTCATTTGGCCCAGTCCCTTTTTCTTTGTTAGTGACGCCCCGAATCATCTTCTTATGGCCTTGCACACGAGCACTCTCTGCGTAAGTAAGCAGTGCCCTATTAAGGTTTAGTCGGGCCCATGACTGTAGATCAAAGTGAGGCCCTTTGACCAAGGTCGCGACATTTTGTTGCGAATCACGATTTAAACGTGTACTGCGACCCTTTCATTGATATGAGTGTATAGTACTGTATACTAAAATGTTTAAATTCTGGGGCCAAATGATAATATTTACTAGGGCCTCATGTTAATCTATGGGGTCACTAAAATATCATCAAGTGACCCTTTACTTTTAGAGGCTTTTGTTTGAAAAATTTTCCCGTGTTAGAATTTTTCAAAAACTTAATGCTCAGGGCTCCTGTCTCCAGTCCACTACGCTTCCCCCTCTCCTAAACGGTCACTCTAGGTAAGCATGATAGCTCACTGCCCCAGTGAGTTCAGGAACCATTTGTTACACTGCCGGGCCTCTCGACAACATCATGGTGCATCATCATCCCCTCACGGGCCGTGTACAGACCAGGGCACGCCCACGCCTGCGGATTGGCACAGCTGCCCAAAGTCATTTGGTCTTATATCCTTTTGACATTTGGAAATTTTGAGGATTATGGTTTTATTTCAAAAGTGTGGGGATAGTGTGGGGATAGTGTGGGGATAAGAATATTAGCAATCTGGGAGGGGGTGCAGGCGTTTTTACACCATCGACTGATTGTCAGCAAACGAATGCAGGCAATGTCATCAAACTTGCATAGTTTTCAACTAAACATGCCGTTGACGGTTTCAGCCCAACTCTTGAACTTAGTATACATGGCCTTTATTTTGCCACATTCATAACGTAGGGAGATAAAGCTATTTCTTGTCATACAATATCATGTATGATGGGCAAAATGGGAAGAACATTGTGTAAATATGGTAATCAGTTTCTTTAATATCTCTCTAGTAGCAATAAGGATATTTTAGCATAAGACTAACACGTATCCACCAAACAAGACATAGCTATGATATGACTGGGCTATATAATTATAGTAACATTGTCTCAGGCTATAGTAACATTAAAACAATAAAATGGTTCCTATCTTTTTTATGAAGAATGCATACCATCACTATTTATTTAGCCATAACTAGATTTAAACGAAATAATACCTTTCTTATTATGTTTACATCACCAATAAAACATGAAAGTCTCAAGAGAACCCCTATGCTAGCCAGGGTTCACCATGTTTGGACTCTGCAGACTATCAAATACAGCATTATTAGCTTTGATTATGATTCAATTTGGGTTGATTGCCATAAAGGGACTAATGGACCAGTGGGCGGTGGGATTAGCGTCATCAACCATAAATGGATATAGTCAGGACCGACACGTGCGGCAACATTGACAGCAGACTGTATATGTGCTATGGAATCTGTGGTGCCTCACAATATTCCCTCTATACGTCATCATGATAGGTGCCGGTCGCGTGTTGCTGATGTGTGTGATATGATGTGTGTCACGTTCAATTTTATGGCGTGGGATGTGTAACAGCCTTCTCGCTTTGACGATTGGAATCTACCGAAACATAGCGCCATCTAGATACGAGAAACAGTTGTATATGACCATGTATCTCCCAGGAGTGGATCCACGAAAGATTGCCACACCGCAGCAGTCCATGTCCTTGAGATCATCACATTCTTTTACGTCGCCGCGTTAGCAACCAACACACTTCTCCCAGAGGCAACGCCCCATATCTCGTGATCTCAAATGAGTTAATCAGGCTCTAATTACGGGATGCTGCTGATGAACCCCTAGTGATCTATCTATAGCATGAGCAGCTCCATGTGTCTAACAGGCCGCCTCCGCCGCTTTCATAAGGACCCCACTGTCTTATGAACAGCACAGATTTACGTGATCACCAGATCACCAGATGCCTTAACAAATGCTGATTTATTTCGGCTTTACAGCCCTCCTATAATGTGTATGTTACCCCGTGTTTATAATTGCCATGATTTGATACTCCGTTTACGAGACTGATGGAGTGTATATATAACTGTATAAGTCACATTTTTACTCGCCCTATCAAAACGCGTGCTGCTGTTTTTAGCTCTTTGTTTTTAAGAGAAATGAACTATTAAATCGATCGCGACGACATTCGTGTAATGTGTATGGGCTGCTTGTTTGTAAGAAAATTTGTGTTGTGGCGCGCATATAACAGAAGGTATTACACAAACAAGCAAACGATATAACACAAACATGGCAGCCAAACCATCAGTTTCTGTAGACAAAAGTAGTAAACAACACTCCCCCCATATTGATGCTGGAGCCAATGAAATAAGCTTGGTGGAAGTTTTATTGAAATAACCATGAAGTGCGTTATGACAAAACTATTTTTCTTATTCTGTTTTATGAAGTTTACCTAACCAAGGAAATTGTGCATTTTTATCGTTTTGACTACAGTACGTTTAATTGTGCAAATAAATAAAACACATATTCAATATCAATCTTTCATTATACAATTAAGAACCATAAAAATGGATAACTTTTAAGTCATACGGAAGTATTTTTAATCATAATCATATCACATAAGTAATATCGGATTTGGTGCACTACATAAAAGAGTGTCAATTATATATTTTGGTGCACGGAAAGTGATTTCCGTGAAATTTCAAACTAAAATAGCGTTCATATCATTAGTAGCCTGCCGGGGTGGCTTGATAACACTAAACCCCCCGTGCACAGGTACAAGCACATATACCATTTTGGGTCAGGGGTAACAGTACTGTATTATTATATTTCTATATGGAAGCTAAAGAGCCAAATTAACACAAATGATATCTACTACATAGAGTAATTCTGGAGAATGATGATATAAATAGTGGACATATTTTATGTTATCTAATGACATAAGAAGGAAACACACTGTCAAAATCGGATCATTTTCTATCACATGTTCAGCTTTTTGGTGGTTTTCATACAAAAATACCTGTAAAGGTCATTACTTCTCCATAGTATCCTATGCTTGATAGTTTGACATGATTCTATCAAGTTATAAGCAGCAATGCATTTAATTTGATTTTCGTAGCTCAAATACATTAATATCATCAACTGATACATCTACATTATGTGTGCAGGCAACCAGTTTTTAACACACCAACAATATATATTTAGGTAATATGGGTCTCCAAAATTCCTCGATCTAAAGCCTACAAAATGTCCTAAGCAATGCTATACATTTGTAAATGGATAGAGACCATAATTTGTTTTTCCATGATAGCCTCCTATGCGGGGATGTTAATACAACTCCCACACGAGTCGTAAACTCGTGGAATTCATGTAAAAGGCTTTTGAAAGTTGGCTCGTTCAAGTTATATAAATTTCAATACTTTTATCATAGACTTTAATGTGTGTCGTGTTCCAATATGAAGCCATTAGCGCCTCTTTCATTTGAATTGTTCCTTGGTATAAGTCACCAGAATATTCTAATATTGGATGCATTGTGTTAACAATATTGCATGTAACATTTCTTCAAGGAAAATATGGGTCTCAGACATTTCCTCGGGGGTGGGAGAGTTTACGGGAGGTCCACGTGGCCCACGATTAAATGTCATGGTGCTTTCAACTGTGTTTCTGTTTTCTACAAATGTATCCCAGTTATGATCTGTAAACCATTGTAAAGAGCCTGATAGCACCACGTTGTGAACATTTTAAAGAAGGCATATTTCATTGCAGGCACAGATACATACATTTTCAATGGTATATCCTGAGCATATCTATGTCAGGTGAACTGTCAGATGGATCATATATCTGTTGTTAGTATTACAATATTAGTAAGATCAACAACGCAGGCCCGTACCCCTGTTAGGTCCATATTGTACTTTGTACATTTTATAAAAACCCTTACTTAAATATATGATTGATTGAAAAGAAATCATTGTTAAATAAGACAGTGAGTTTTATTCATTTTATAACATATATATATATATATATATATATATATACATATATATATAGAACTTCTATATATATATATATATATATATATATGCTCAAGTGTTTAAAATTATATTTAGCAAAAAATCCACCCTACACCTGGCATCTTTACATCGAAGAACCCGTGTTTGTTTTTTCATTGAGACTACAAACGTGAATCTGACCTACATGATCCACGTCAAATGTAAAAATATATACGTCAATCATAATCTTAACAAGGGTGTTAGTCTTTTACAGTGGCCTTAATAGGCGTGCTCTCACTGTATGTAAGCGACGAGGCGCTCCATGGACGGTGACCGAGTGGCCGCGCCGCGAGGGCGGGAGTGCTGCGAGACACGGGCTCTAGAGGGCGCTCTAATAAGTGGACGTCAATGATCCATCATTCCCTGTGAATACGGACACAATTTGGCCGGCCTAAGCCGTTCTAATGAAATCTACAGAGGAACGTCTTGGGAGATGTAGTGATGATTACGCGGCGTTTTGGCTGGAAATTACTGCTGCTGTGCTGGGACTCTTTAATGCACGTGCGCACCTGGAGGTAATTACATGTTGCTGAAGTTCTTTATTGTTATTTATGTATTAAACGAATTCTACACGGCAATATAGGGGGCGGTATAAGACTTTGGAGGATGAGAGATTGGACTGAAAAAAATGGAAGATGGGAGATGAGGCAGCCAAAGTCGGAGGTATCCAAACCAAGTGGGAGATGGGAGACTGAGATTTTTCGACATATTTTTTCAATGGGCAACCTTTATTAGACTTTTTTATTACAAGCAACTTTAATTTGCACATTACAAGGAACATTAACTTGCACATTTGCACAACTGTAATTTCCACATTATTGGTTATGTAAAACTGTATTTGACTTGAAAGAAAAAAATCAATTAGTTACAAATTAAATATAAAAAAACAAATACAAATGATATACATTTCTTGGACTTATACATAAAGATTTATCAATGCATTTATAGCAAAAGTTGGGCTATTGAACTAATGCTACTACATCCAAGGATTAATGTCAACTGAAGCGGGTGTCCCTGTTTCTGTAGTAGGCAGCTGATGGCAGTGTCTCACACCATCTCTCCACGTGTCTTTAAAGAGCACGTCTGTATTAAAGAGGTTACAGTCCTTCAATTTGGATTTCACACATCCCAACCAAGTCTTCCTTTGATGCCTTGTACACCACGACTAGGGATCTCCATGTCCATGACAAAGTTGGTGTAAGAGAAGTATCATTTACATGTCCGTATCATCTGATACGTCGAGAGTGCAGTTTGGAGGTCTCCTCCTTAATCTTTAACATTTCATGGTGCATAGTAGAAGAGGTATCATTATCATTAACTCGTAAATCCAGCGTATCATAGATGTGTCACAGGGGCGTAACCGCTGAAGGTTTGCAACAAATGGTGCCCATGTTCCACTACAGTGAAGCAAAGCAGAATGGACACAGGCTGAGAACATTTTCCTATGGGTTTTCAAAGATACATTTTGAATGTCAGAATAAGGAGCAGCTTCTTGAACTTTCCCCATGCATCTGGTGCTGAATGATAGTTTGCATCCTCTTTCTGAGCATAATATATCTCCGGGATAACGTAAGCTGGGCTCTGCATAAAAAATGGGCCCATCCACTTCAACCTATAGATAACTGGTCTACTGTCAATGAGACGAGCTTTTACCCTGACATCTTGTACATAAGTAGTCTGTGCACTTAAAGCTTGCACGGCGAGCAGGCGATGATGTTAACACATATACCACTGTGCCACACGGCATATGAGTACTTGCCAGAGTTCTTGAAAACGTTAAGTCCAACACCAGACACCATTATCTTAGTTGTCATGTTGACTCTAAGACATTTTTCTCCATGTTTCCCTTTAAGGCTTTCAGCTTAGCAATACACTCATCCTGTGAACCGGCTATGACGACCAGGTTATCCGTGTATAGTGGAACCCACGGCACACCTTAACGGAACTCCCATTACGAGGACTCTAGCACGATGATAAATTGCAGAGGGCTAAGGACATAGCGCTCATGGACACCAACCCCTACTTCTAACTCTTGACTGTACTGTCCGTTAACCGGCACTCGACTTCTGGCATTGGAATACATGTCCTGAAGTACACAAACTGCCCATTCCTTCACCACTACACTACAGTGCCCACCACAGGAATTTTCTTGGTACACAGACAAAAGCTTTCTCCAGATAGACACACACAAGATAGAGTAGTTTGTTAGCAGCTAGGTACTTCTCTTGTACTTGGCGCATTGTTGAGATGGCGTCAGTTGTACTTTGATCCGGGACAAATCCAAACTGCATCGCATCAATGTCGACAGTAGGACGGATGAAAAAGTCCATCACCCTCTCAAGTAACTTCATTACTTGGTCGGTGAGCTTGACTCGACTATAGTTGCCATGGTCAAGAACTTTGCTTCAGTATAGGCAACTTTAGCAATATTGGCTTTGTCTGCCTTGCCAGCTTTGATCAGGGCCATGAAAGTTTTGAATCGAGCTCTCTTCTCATTGACAACATCATCCACTCTCACGCCCCACCACCAGGTCTCGGGTTTCTAGTGACGATGACTTTTAAAGAGACAACACTCTTCAGACTACAAGATTATTCAAATTGAGTTGCGATGTGCACGTTAATGTTCAAGACTATACCTTACTAAAAGCAATGGATAGTGTTGATTTAATCAAAGTGAATGTTGTAACTGTCATGTTCTTTTGAACGGGTGCCATGTTTCCGAGAAAAGGGGAAGAGCAGGCAATAAAGATTGTTGTAGCCATACTAATTATAAAATGATGTTGTTGTAATATTGTTATCTTCTTACTTCATGGTTGACATTTTTACATGGCATCGGTCAATAGAGCGATGTGTGTGTTGAATTCGCGGGTAGTGTGACAAATAGCATTAAAAGTGGGAGATTGCTGAAATAAATTGGAGATGGGAGACAGAGGCAAGAAAAAGAAATAAATGGGAGATGGGATAATGAGGAAAAAATGGGAGATGGGATATGGGCAATCCTTATAACCCCCTCCCCCATCCCCCAATATACCGGTACAAATATCGGTTGGATGACTAAAGTAAACCTCGCATGTGTCGGATTACTATAGTTTTCGCGTATATGCACACATTTCTCGTATACACTTACCCAATTTCTAGCAGCTTTATCTATTTCCGTTTTCCACACATGCTGTATTGTAACATTTAATCTAAAACCTACTATACGCCCTGTGCAATGCTATACATCTGTAAATGGATAGAGACCACAGTTTGCTTTGCTCTAATTGCCTCCTATGATGGGATGCTTACAAATCCCACACGAGTCGTAAAATCGTGGAATTCATGTAAAAGGCCTTTGAGTCTGGGGGCCATACACCAAACGACAAAATGAAGTTATAAAAAAACTTAAGCCCTAGATACATCTGTTTATGCACACACTATGATTAGAAAAATTCTGTGCTCTGCGCATACATATGTATGCGCACGTAGAGACAGCCGGAAATGGTCAATATCCCGCCGCCACAGGCCTCTAATTGTCTCCGAAAAGGACTGATTTTGCTGCCAGTCAAAAACCAGACCAAAACGAAGGTATGCTCTAGCTTTCTATTGTCTGCTTTTACATTACCCACTAAATAAGGGAAAAAACAATCATGTATCACTCTGATTTTATTCAATGCATAGTTTCAATTTCTACACACAGGCTATTAAAGAATGGAAATATGATTTGAAACTCTAATGTTGTTAAGTTTCAATTGTCTGTGTAATTGAAGAGCATTAAGTGCTAATTTAACAGGTAGACATTTTAAGATCTTTTAACATAGACATGAACCATGTTTACATATGAATAAAGAAGTTGAACCTATTCATGAAAGCAGAAAACGTTTGCTCGCTATAGTATACTCAATAACTTTGGTAGGCTTATATTTGATTGATTAGTTCTGTCTTGGGTTACGTGTAGGCCTCCAGGGGCACACTAATAGTCCATGAAATTATTAGAGCAATGGTGATTTTATTTCGGAAACACATAGTTGGCAACTTTTAATCTGAAATGCCTCAGGGTCTTTGATTTTCTGAAAATCCGACTAGTGTATTATAACAAACCCTGTATATTTCCACAATGTACATAATTACCCTCTGGGTGACGTAGTTGCACTACAAATGCAATGATCATATGAGGTTTTAACCATTCAAACAACAAATGCCTACAATCTCCACTGAAACGATAATCAGTTTTTTATTAAACACTACGAATCCTCTGAGTTGGCGGGGTAATGTTCACCTTCAGTTGAGTATAAAAGTGGAGTAAAAGTCCGTGAACGGCGCAACAGACATCACTTCGCTTAAAGCACTCACACCGCAATTCGGGTGGCGAGCGACTCTATCACAATAGATTTACTGCTCAAGCTGCTTTTATCTTTGGCCCAAACTCAGTGGAAATGTTATTTAGATTGAGCAATTTCAACGAAAGTCCCAACGTTTCATCGCTTTATGCTTCTGTCCTGACAGGAGACATAGTAAAATGTTCCCGGGCCATGATTGGATTCCTTTGGTGAGGTCTAGACTTTGAATGCTCACAATTCGCTGAATTATCCTATTGATGTACATGTAATAATCATAAACTGGACATGTGTCTGGCTCCACAGTGATTGTACTGTGTTTTAATGAAAGGGCGTTCATTGGAATTGTTAATCAAATCACGTATGACTTGTGCGATTAGGCTACGGTGCGCAATTGTGATGTCTGTCAGGACAGTGATATTCACTTTGTAACTATATGATAGTTAAACACGCATATACATAAACATTGTATTATGCATGTATGTTCAGAGTTTCACCAAGAAGTATCATTTTGCCTGGCTTTTATCACATTTCCAGCGCAATGCATGTCATGTTCTTGCTTACAAACGCAATTATTGCGGCCACAAAGCGGGCAGTGGCAGTTGACAGGCCTAATATGCCGAGCTCTTCCTCCAAGAGCACGCCCCACCACCACCCACACTAATACGTAAGCCACGGTTTATATATGAGTTGCATGGCAATGCCAGTGCCGATGAAAGAGCTCCATTTTGATAAACCAGTTTCATTAACTCATTTGGAATACAGTTGGGGTTGTCCTTGTGGTTTTTGCAATGATGCTAGAATTCTTTCATTCGGCAAAGTAGAAGTTTTGTTCTTTGTGAATCTCAACTAAACTGGGGTAGATGGGGCGTGACATTTCAAGAAAAACACTTTCACCTGAAGAAAGATGGGCTGAAAATTCACATGATGGTAAAAAAAAGATGTGCTTCTCCCGGTGTCTAACATAACTGTTATATACAAGTGGACACGCAATTTACTTTATGATTGCGTAGTCATGCAGTGTATACAACCATGTCCGCGTGTGAGAAGTCTTCAAACTCACTGTCCTCATGTACAAGCAGCCGCCAAACATGAATCACAACGTGCTCTCCTGTCCCTCTGTCAAGTGTGCATTACGTAATCGTTTATGTGACGCACGTTTAACGTAACAATTCCTAGAAACAAGGTACTCTCTACTAAGGACTTTGAAAAAAAATAGAACTGCTACTATTTTTCAAATAAATAATAAAAATAACCAAATCAAGACATGAATGAAACTTTGGACATCTTTGGGAACGCTTCAGGCAGTAATGAAACTTTGGCCCACTCCGGGAACCCACATCTAAACGTCTATTACGAGCTAGAAAATAACACTGATGTGTGGGCTGTCTATTTTGTAATAGTGTCGGTTTGTAACTGGTTGGTTGTTCAGACGCTGTTGCAACGAAGCTTCAGACATGTTCACGGCACAGTGACATTCATAACAGTTTTGCTATTGTTTGACACGTGTCTAGTGGTCTTGCACCGAGGCAAGATTAGTGATGTATGGGTCGATCAAGTTGTACCACTAGAAGCCATGCTGCCAATCATCCACAAGGACAATGTGAACGCGTTGTGTAAATTTTACATGGTGAATGTATTCGCATTTAACTACATGAGCGCAATGACTATGTCTGTCATAGTCACTGACCGCACATTTTGGCTCTTGTGGCCCACTGTCCACGATGCTATGATCACAACGAAGAGCAGCAAAATCGTCGTTGTGGCGATTATTCTATTGTGCTACGCTTGTACAATTCCTATAGTCGACCAAAGCCGTGGAATTATGGAAATTTCCAAACTAGAACTTGAAGGTTTGCACGTCCATACTGAAAGAACCGGGCCAGGTTGTACCTTCATAGCAGAAAAACAGGATGATGAAGCTCGGGATTTTATCTATAAATTCTTTAAAATGTTGGACATCTGCTACAACTTATACATACCTGTTCCTTTGATTTTCTTAAATTGTTGCATAATACTGACCCAGTTGATTAGAGCCAGGTGCAGCCCTCTGCCTGTCGAAATTCGCAAGATCAGCAGCAAGTTTGCTCTTGTGCAGATGTGTCTAATCAGAGCAATTGTCTTCTTAATCATCAAAATACAATATGAAATTTGCACAACATTTTATTTAGATGTATATGAGGAAAAGTTTATCACAACGGATAATGATTACAGAATAATACACTTTGTAAAACATTTTAGCTATATCCTCAGATTATTTAATTTAGGTTTACATTTACCATGCTTCCTGTGTGTTAGGAAATTTAGGCAACAACTGGTACTTTCATTTAAACGACAATATAGATGGCTTAAAACCAAGAAAAGGAAATGTTCTTCTAGGATCAGAGATAAAAAATCAACGGTAAAGTCTAATCTGACCAAGTGCTCATTCTGCAGAGATTCCAAATGTGTACACACACAAAAAGTCAGTGCGTCCAGCAGTGTTGGCGGCAGAATGAGTAGTTTGAAAGGGCTAAGCATTCAAAATGAAAAGAGACTAAGTGTAACCAGTCATGCATCATGCGTATCGGAGGCTCCATCACAACAGGAAACCCCTGTTGATGCATGATTGCTACTACAGTCCAAAGCTTAGTTATTCCAATCAAAACTGATCCCCACTTAGACTGCTACAAAAATAGCTTATGAAGTTATTGCATCGCTTCAGTAGCTGAAGCGAAAGCCTTGTGATCACCGTTTCTATGTATCTATGTATGTATGTCTCCGGACAAACTAGAGCTTTTACCGTTACACCGATTTCCTTCAAACTTTACACAGCTATGAGGTATGAGGCAACACCGAAGTGATTCGATTTTTGGGCGCTCTGTCAATTAAATTGTGTATGTTAGAAGGCTATTTATGAAATTTTACTGATATTCAATGCACTTAGCATCAAACGTCAAACCGTTCAACCAATAAAAAGCACACCGCCTTGCCGGATTACTTGATCCTTTGTAGTTTTGGTTTATTGTGTTAGTACATTGTATATACTTTCACATAGAAGTGTCATTGACGTAGTGTTTGTAATAAAAACATATATTCTTTTTTAACATTCGTATTCTTATATTTATTATTGCTGTTATTATTTTTTTTGTAATGTGTTGGGGAAAACATACAATGAACATTGACCAATGGCAAATACCAAGTACCCCCCTCCCAGAAGAAATGATTGTATATTGATTCTGATTCATTCTGATGTTTTCTCCTCAAATTCATAGATTTCTTGATTGTAAAGTATACATTTTTTTTCAGTATATTATCTTAATTGCCCAAAAAAGTCAAAGGTCGTTCTAGCGACCCAGTGTTCTTTGAACACTTTTTGATCTAGTGTTATAGTTATGTTAGACTGTGTTAGTGGGAGCATAATTTAAATGGAACTTCAACGTGGTAAAATACTTAACATTATGCCATTTCCACCATGCAGTTTTATGTGAAATTATGATTATAATTATATTGCTATCAGTATCATGCCTATAGTTATTTTGAAGTGAACAAGAAAAAGTATAGTTGAAAAAGAAAAAGTATAGTTATAATATTACTATAAAACTATCTGTAGCCTCAGCCGGTAGAGCGGTTTAAAAAAGTGAAGTACAAATGATGAGCCACACGGATTGAGAAAGGATGTTAAAATAGCTGCAAAACTTTTAAACTCTCAGAAAAGCACAATCAAAGCCAAACTAATTTAAAGCCAGTTTAAAAAGTAGAATATTCTTGTTTGCACACAATAGTTCATATTCTCTTGTATTGATGAAATATTGCACATAGATATTACAAAGAAGGAAGCTACAAATACAAGTGTATGCAATTTTGAAAAAGTCCACCGGTATGTGTTTATTCTTTTACTAATTATAGCTACTAGTAATTACTACAAGGGAAATATTTGTATGACAAAAGATAACTATTTGTAGACTATAAAATATGAACGATATTTGTACAATATATTCTCCAATTTTGAGTACCTGGAAGTATATATTAAGTTCTAACCTCCAATTATCAATATTATGTGTAAAATATTCATATATAAAACCAGCTCAATAAATCTGCTATTGGGAAAATAATTGACACATATAGTTAAAACTAGTCCTGATATTTGTCGATTTCCATACTCATTGGGACATTGAAAGTACAAGCAGCCGCCAAACAAGAATCACAACCTGCTCTCCTGTCCCTCTGTCAAGTGTGCATTAAGTAATCGTTTATGTGACGTTTAACGTAACAATTCCTAGAAACAAGGTACTCTCTACAAAGGACTTGAAAAAAAATTAGAACTGATACTATTTTTAAATGAATAATAAAAAAATAACCAAATCAAGACATGAATGACACTTTGGACATCTTTGGGAACGCTTCAGGCAGTAATGAAACTTTGGCCCACTCTGGGAACCCACATCTAAACCTCTATTACGAGCTAGAAAATAACACTAATGTGTGGGCTGTCTATTTTGTAATAGTGTTGGTTTGTAACTGGTTGGTTGTTCAGACGCTGTTGCAACGAAGCTTCAGACATGTTCACGGCACAGTGACATTCATAACAGTTTTGCTATTGTTTGACACGTTTCTAGTGGGCATGCACCGAGGCAAGATTAGTGATGTATGGGTCGATCAAGTTGTACCACTAGAAGCCATGAGGCCAATCATCCACGAGGACAATGTGAACGCCGTGTGTAAAGTTTACATGGTGAACGTATTCGCATTTAACTACATGAGCGCAATGACTATGTCTGTCATAGTCACTGACCGCACATTTTGGCTCTTGTGGCCCACTCTCCACGATGCTATGATCACAACGAAGAGCAGCAAAATCGTCGTTGTGGCGATTATTCTATTGTGTTACGCTTGTACACTTCCTATAGTCGACCAAAGCCGCGGAATTATAGAAATTTCCAAACTAGAACTTGAAGGTTTGCACGTCCATACTGAACGAACCGGGCTAGGTTGTACCTTCATAGCAGGAAAACACGATGATGAAGCTCGGGATTTTATCTATAAATTCTTTAAAATGTTGGACATCTGCTACAACTTATACATACCTGTTCCTTTGATTTTCTTAAATTGTTGCATAATACTGACCCAGTTGATTAGAGCCAGGTGCAGCCCTCTGCCTGTCGAAATTCGCATGATCAGCAGCAAGTTTGCTCTTGTGCAGATGTGTCTAATCAGAGCAATTGTCTTCTTAATCATCAAAATACAATATGAAATTTGCACAACATTTTATTTGGATATATATGAGGAAAAGTTTATCACAACGGATAATGATTACAGAATAATACACTTTGTAAAACATTTTAGCTATATCCTCAGATTATTTAATTTAGGTTTACATTTACCATGCTTCCTGTGTGTTAGGAAATTCAGGCAACAACTGATACTTTCATTTAAACGACAATATAGATGGCTTAAATCCAAGAAAAAGAAATGTTCTTCTAGGATCAGAGATAACAAATCAACGGTAAAGTCCCATCTGACCAAGTGCTCATGCTGCACACAATCCAAATGTGTACACACACAAAAAGTCAGTGCGTCCAGCAGTGTTGGCGGTAGAATGAGTAGTTTGAAAGGGCTAAGCATTCAAAATGAAAAGAGACTAAGTGTAACCAGTCATGCATCATGCGTATCGGAGGCTCCATCACAACAGGAAACCCCCGTTGATGCATGATTGCTACTACAGTCCAAAGCTTATTTATTCCAATCAAAACTGATCCCCACTTAGACTGCTACAAAAATAGCTTATGAAGTTATGTTATAGTTATGTTAGACTGTGTTAGTGGGGAGCATAATTTAAATGGAACTTCAACGTGGTACAAATAGTTTAATACTTAACATTGTGCCATTTCACCATGCAGTTTTATGTGAAATTATGATTATATATTGCTATCAGTATCATGTCTATAGTTATTTTGAAAAGAACAAGAAAAAGTATAGTTGAAAAAGAAAAAGTATAGTTATAATATTACTATAAAACTATCTGTAGCCTCAGCCGGTAGAGCGGTATAAAAAGTGAAGTACAAATGATGAGCCACACGGATTGAGAAAGGATATTAAAACAGCTGCAAAACTTTTAAACTCTCAGAAAAGCACAATCAAAGCCAAACTAATTTAAATCCACCTTTAAAAAGTAGAATATTCTTGTTTGCAGTAGTCAGCACACAATAGTTCATATTCTCTTGTATTGATGAGATATTGCACATGGATATTACAAAGAAGGAAGCTACAAATACAAGTGTATGCAATTTTGAAAAAGTCCACCGGTATGTGTTATTCTTTTACTAATCATAGCTACTAGTAATTACTACAAGGGATATATTTGTATGACAAAAGATAACTATTTGTAGACTATAAAATATGAACGGTATTTGTACAATATATTCTCCAATTTTGAGTAACTGGAAGTAAATATCAAGTTCTAACCTCCAATTATCAATATTATGTGTAAAATATTCATATGTGAAACCAGCTCACTAAATCTGCTATTGGGAAAATAATTGACACATATGCGGGTAGTTAAAACTACTGATATTTGTCGATTTCCATACTCATATTTTAAACTTATATGATTGACAATTGTTGAAAGTTAAACTCTTATTTTTTATTGTAAATTTTGTTTCAAATTTTGAAGAATCGTTTACTTTTTCTTATACTAGTATTGTAATATCAAATACATTGAAAAATGACATGAACATTTTTACTTTTCACGTAAATTTATTCTAATTAACTTTATTACAATAAGAGTAATTTATCTAACTGATTTCCAAATGGAAGTAGTTATGATTAGCAATAAAATGATATAATATATGTAGCTGCGTCAATAATAGTTTTCATTTCACTTGTATAAAATCAGGTAGATTCACCAAAATACCTTATTTTTCATAGGGTTTTTGGCATGTTCACTATAGATTGCACGTACAAAACCTATAAGTGGGCCCCTGGTAGACCGCAAAATATAACCAATGCAAAATATAACCACTTAGGATTTGCGTTAACGCAAAATGTAACCACATCCCTAAAACCTGAACTTAGTATATAACAACCTTTTTAGCCACCGGATGAATAATGTTGAAACGTACAAATTCTCAGATATTCATATGGAATTCATGATCAATGTATAACTATTATGTTCTAATGACTACTAAAATAGAAAAAAAGATAAACAAAATATCTAGTTTAAAGAAATATCTTACACCATCCTCCATTCCTATGCGAGCAGGTCCAGTGGAGAGTCTACAGCTTGGTACCGTCAGTTTGCATTCACAAGAAGGTAAACGAGCGGGACTCCGACGGGTCATCTAGCACCGACAGACAGGGTTGTGGGCTTCCGTAGTTACACGTATGCATTGATGAAAGGATATTTCTCAAATCACACGCATTGTTTATAAAATCGTAGTGGTTTGTGCCACTAGAAACTTGTGTGTTTGTTCTTTTTTCTGTCTATCCGGCATGCATGCAACAACTCCGATTTATATCGCATGTTTTAGTAATTTCACGCACATTTCATTCAAGAGAGACTTATAACAGGACATACATTATACAAATATCATGTTAAAGTTTGCTTAACAGCGGTATCTCAGTTTTTTATTGCGATTATAAAGATTAGCACAACAACCTCGATTATCAAGTCATTGCCACCATGGTCACTATGCACTCCCGGCCAATATTGCTGCATAACATTCTCAAGCTCGGCTTTGTTCAAGAGTCTCACTCCTTTGATTATTTAACTCAGCTACCATTTTAGTGGTACATGACATGTTTATTGACGTTATTTATTTCATGCGTCCATTCTTTTTCTAAATCTTTTTCCCAACGCGTTCTATATGCTACTAAACGACTCTTGCCATCTTGACTATAATTAATGATTCCAGTTAATTAATTTAGAACTTAGTTTTGTTGACTAATATCAGGGCCGTAGCCAGGATTGCAAAACAGAGGAGGCAGTGTATTGGGCGAGGGTGCAGACAAGCATCGTAGTCTACGAGGGTTCAAAGGCATGCCCTCCCCTCCCCTCACTCCCCAAAAAAGTTTTCACTTTAGACCCTTTTTGAAAGTGATCTCCAAAAATCGAGGAGGCAGTTGCCTCCCCTGCCTCATATGTAGCTATGGCCCTGAATATTATATACTTTGTCAATTTAAACATGATAATATTTGAAAAACAAGGATTCATCACAACTTTATTCACAACTACTTGGGAGTCACAATCAGTCACTATATGTTCTTTAGCATACAGTACATTTTATTGCATTAGGTAAACACGAATATAGCAAACATTACTTTTTTCTATATCCTGTAGGTGCATATTAGAGGTATCATCACTTTCCTTAGAACATACCCATGGTAAAGGTGCAGCCCATCATAGAACATGCCCTAACATTGTAGGCAAACGCCAATGCACACGAGCATTGAGTCTTAGTCTTTCTAAAACTACGTGTGTCCTGTAATCTACCGGTACGGGTGCTGTGGGCTTGGGAGTCTAAAGCATAAAGCAAATCGGCAAATCAGTACCCATCATCTCGCTGAACTCAAGTATATTATGTTTATTGACATTGTAGCATGAAACCATATTCGTTGACCTATCGCTTGCTTATTGAATGGTTCATTACGAGCGCGCACAACCTTCACTTTCGCAGGTACGCTGGTGCAGCTGCAGTGGAACCTCTTGGTGTTGACACCTACATCATTCTCATTGTACGTGAGTATTGGGCTGCCCATCCAGATGTTCGGTCAACTTCAACACAAAACAAAGTTCCCTGTGAACAGCTTTACTTACCAAATACCGTTTTAAGGGACATAAGTAATGTTAAAGTTCCATCGTCACGATTTAGAGGCAGGAAAATTTCTCTCCAAATCGTACACTATTCAACGGCTGAATAACGATGCTGTCGTTCTCTTATTATTTATGCAACAAGACAGACGAAAAAGAGTACTAATATCGTGTGTATTGCTACGATACAGACGGGGCAACACCTTTATGCAACAGGCCCCTGGGTGTCTCTGACGCTGAGGCTGTGGAATGCGTTTGAATTAATAATTGAATTCAACCAACATGGAAATGGGTCCATATCTCTGGTCGCCATGTTTTTTTTTCATGAACTATAGTGTACGGCGATGTTTTTATAGTCCTACATGTATGTGTTACAATGTGGTACCGCCAACAGGGATCTTTCAGCTTGTCACTCTCATTGCAGTTTTATTTTGGTTTGCACTGGGTGAGACATTCTTACATTGCTAAGAACATGTCACGTATTTCTAACACATACGCGTAACAAAATGCTACCAAAACCGCTGCAATTATTCCAAGAAACCGTGGGGGCGAAAGCCTTGTAGATCTCGGGGATTAAGAGGATTAAGATCCCAGGGCGCCGGGGCTACCGACACGTGGTATTTCATTATAAACCAACGTGACAATCGTTTACGTAAAATGTCGTTTGCTCGCCAAATGTTAAGATCGGGGTAAACAACGTTTAATTAAACATCGTGTATACACTAGTGGGGAACATATTTAAGCTGCAAATAAAAAACATCATATATACGACCGCGGACACTTGTTGATGTTCACCCCTATAAGCTAACGTATACCCAGTCGTTGGTGTTCTCTCCAATGTACAGACTGAGTAGAGAGGCTAGCCACGCATTGGTCCCACATCGCAAAATGGTACGGGGAACATATTTTGAGTTGATAGACATGTTCTCACTATGCCGTTGTTGCTACCAAATGTCGCTACTAAGTGAGGCATAATTAGGCATGTCTTCTTGATTGTTCTCACAAAACTCTAACACTGGCTGTTTCCACTAGCTCTTCACTTGAAATATACTGGTAAATGGTAATGCATGGTATTAACCTAAATGCTTTCAGTGCACAATCTTGACCAAAATAAAATCTCTCATTAATTTGTGAAATAAAATGATCTAATACTCGAATTCATATTGACAACCAAAATGTCTCGGAAACTGTGCTAATAATGCCATTGACAATTTGAATCTGGCATGCCTTGTCTACAGCTAGGTTCACGTGAAAGCTGTTACTGTTAGTATACAATATAGCTGTTTTGTGCAGTATGGACATAGTTTCATGCTTCATGGTTCTGTAAACTTTGAAGAAGCACTTATCCAGTATGTTATTGGATATCTATACGGCTTTAAATATCTAAACTGTGCCCACCTCAAGGTCGTGTAAGAATATTCACTGCAAGGAGAGCCATTCCATCCTGTGAAAAGCTTACACCAAGAACAGGAAACATTCTTAGCAGCCAACAACCCATGCATATGTTCTTTGTGGAGTCATAAAAGGTGTTCGATCTTGTTTCTAGACAAGTCATATGGTGGGTGGGCTAGGTGTGAACCAGCTGTGGAAGAATGCATCGTATATTTTTACGGGCTGATCACTCACTCTGCCTTTACAGGCCCATGTTCATTTCAACTGCGTATATAGCTTTGAGATATGACGATGGGGAGAATGGTTTGTAAAGGTAATTCAGTCAATGTATGCCAATGCACGTAGTCGTTTTTATGTTGGAGAAGATACAGTGAAGAATTCGGTGTTATTGTTGGGGTACATCAGGTTTATACTACTATTCATCATAGTCCTAGAAGCCATCGCTAAGAAGTTCCGGATAGGTTTCCCGTGGGAACTGTTGTACGCTGATGACCTAGCCATTAATATAGCTAAGTGTTTTGAAGATAGGGTGAATGCACGGAAGACGGGTATGGAAGCCAAGGGACTGTTAGTAAACATGGGTAATACCAAATGCTTGGTCTCTAGGTCACACTTCAGCATGCTAAGGAAGTGTGGAGAATGCCCGTGTGATGTGTACCTGAAGGGGGTAGCAAGAAACTACAGAACGATTTAATATATGACAAATGACAGAAAAGCTTGTAGGGGAAAAGTTGTTGGGTAGGCTGAGCATCAAGGCCACACCCTCAAATTGAGGAATAATTAGGTCTTGTCCAAATATATTCGGGATTTGATTGAATGATGATTGATTGAACATACTGTCAATGTATAATGTCAGGAGCACTAGAATTGATATGTTTTTATTCCTGTTTTGTTTGAATAAGATGTTTAATTTCACTTTTTGCATTATCTGAATTTCAAATTACACATCTATTGTTACACTACTACCACTGCACACAGATTTTTTCATATTGAAACATTAACAATTAAGTTCTACGTGTTATGTATTTTTCCCTCGGGCTATATTCATGTTACGTTTAATATATACCTAGTGATAAAATAAGGTTAACATTAACACCATTGATAGTGTGATGTGACTTCAAGTGCTGTGTATAAAGCTATTGATACATCTTACAAGCTAGTAAATATGCTATCTCTTATTAAGTTATCGCTGATAACAAAGAGCCGGACCTTAAACCTTTTGACTCCCATATGCCTTGGGCACAACAGACCACAGGGCTCGTCTACTGCCAGTCTACTGCCAAAAGCGTATACATGCCGTAACCATCATTGAGCGTGCCCATAACACAACGAGTGTCCAGTGTTCAGTGCCACTGCATGTCGAAAACGACGTAGACACCCGAGACCTGAAAAAGCCTTGGGGCTATAATGTCCGCAAGGCCGGTTGTGCCCCTAGCTTTAAAATCACAAGCATAATTAAAGTGCCAGTAATTGGTTACAAACGGAGAGCGTTTTGCCCCATGAAAACCGAATCTCAAAAACGACGCTATCACTGTAATATTTGAAATTAGATACAGGTACTTCATGACTTCTGTGCTCTGGCGGTGAAAGTGTTAAATGTAGTGACACTGTTGTGGGCATCAACACTGTGTAGTGCAAGCCGTTGTACATCGATACTCTCGCAGATATGACCGGATCTATTTACTTTATTTGGACACTACTGGTGTTTGATATAGGTAAGGTATATTTTTTTCCTATTTTCATATAAACTTGTATATGCTGACTGAAGAGAACTGAGAATTTGGACTTACTTCAATCATTCCGATAGATTTACTGCACTATTCTATTTGTGCTTTTGTGCTTTTGAATATTGTGTAAAACCTGAAGTAGTTTTCTGTTCCACTTTTACAGAAGCAAAATGTTATTATCACCAGATGAGTTTTTTTATAAGGGTTGTCTTATATCCGTCTAAACATGGACACTCATCATTTCCTAATTTCCCTATTCTTCATGCAACAACAGGCCACCCCTCATTTATCTTAGCTCATTTCCTACTTAAAACTTCTTTTGTTTCCCACTAAAATGTGTTCTTTTGATTGATATTTTGCTTGACAATTTGCATGTTGACATCTTATCAAAAGGCATCTTTATATATATCCATGCATTATTATCTGGACCTATATCATATGCTATTAGCGTGTATATTTTTGTACCAAATTCTACTAACAATAAAATTTACACAAATACACCACATCGTCTATCATACACAACATATTGTTCGTTGATTATTAGAGTCTATTGATAGTTTGGAAAGATATTCTTGAAATATAATGGGTTCGTAATAAGTAATGAAAAGTTTGCTATTCATTAATGTTATTCAACATTAAAGAATAAAACCATTTGCATTCATGGAGTGGTTAAATAACTAATATGTAAATCAATTGACAAAGATGACAAAGAATTTCTCCAGCTGTAAATCAATCAAAATTAGAGATGCCCTCCGGTGCATTAAGGGTGGAGCCGGGCATTGGTGCGGGAGCAAGCAAATGTAGATACATGGTATACATAAGACACTTGTATGTCAATCTTATACATCTAGAGCTGCCTTCCAATATACTTGGTTCTGCAAACAATGAGGTTCCATAAGTGTGATGCTCAAGTCCATTAGGAGTCACCCCGAGCAGATTACCCGCAGCTTGACCACTCGCTCAAGTGACTTCCCTGTCAACAAGATGAAACGCTCAGGTGTACATAAGGTGACATATATGGGAGGCCGAGGGCGGTATGTATCAACCAATAGCCAACATGCACATATCACTTGTGGCAATGTGTTGTCTGATTAACTGAAAATATGACTTACTATGCAATCCGTATACAATGTAGATCTACATTGCTTTAACCCAACCAATTCTGTGGTCTTATTGCGCCTTCGGATTTTAAGCGAAAGGTTTGTGTTGAAAAATTCTAGCTCTGTCAATGAACTAAGACCCATTCAAAACAACAAGACGCCCGTGGCGGCTACACCGAACATGGGTAGATCCTTATTCTTACACACATATAGAGCATTTTTAATTTGAAGCACCACTTCCAGCTTCCACCTTGATATTATGTTATTCAAATATTTAATATTCAGGTCATAGGACATGTTCGAGCCACTGGAAGTGTACCGCCTGTTTGGAGTTTGATAAGGATCGATCATCATGTTAATTAAACGTTGACCTTTCTCATATGTAGGACAACATGTCGGAGGCACGGACGTGGTGGACGGCAGTCTGGACGAGTGGGGCAAGGCTATAGACGTCTGGAGGCAGAGCATAGAACTGCCAGAGATGAGCATCAACAACGCATGGATGGTCGTCAAGTCTAACAGCTCCCAGCCTTTGTCATACTGGTGGCAGCACGGCGAGTGCATGGGGGTGCGATCAGGATAATATTTTTTTTGTTTTCACCTACCATTCCACCATAGTAGTATAGAGTTCATAATATCATTACTGCATAGTCAATAATTTGTTTTTGGTTTTTAACATCACGCAGGCAAAATGAAGTCCAGTAGAACAATGCCAAACGCACATACCATTATTAAACCAGAATCCAACGTTTTCACTTTCGCCATAACACAATGATGTTTTGCTTGGAGACAACCCTGTCTGCCTCTACTTTCAGTGTGACTTGCTGCCCCAGGCGTCTCTGGACCCGCTCGCCAACTACAGCAGCCTGCTGCCGGCCGCGTACACGCAGCGACTCCAGGTGACGTCAGAGAAAAAAGGCTGGTTCAGCTCTCCTCATAGTAAACATATAGATAAGAAACTCTTCTTAGCCCCACTTGTACTTGCATTTTTCACTTTTATCTTGCATTGATTTAAAGAATACGCTAAGACACCTATTGGAACAATTGATAATTGTTAAGAAGGTTTCAATTGCAACAGCAACAAAAACAGCAGCAGCAGCAGCAGCAGCAGCAGAAGCAGCAGCAACAACAGCAGCAGCGGCGGTGGCGGCGGCAGCAGCATTGTAAAATCTTTATTTAATATCCATCTAGGTGCAGCATGAGGGTGACAACACGGTGCTGTGCTCCACGGCGCGGTCACTGCGGGAGCGCGGCGAGTACTGGCTCGTGGTGACCGCCGACAACACGTGCGTGCTCGTGCTCGCCAACACGCCGCCCAACGTCTACCTGCGTACGTGCAACACTACATAGTATATATGGCATGCTTACTAGAGATGATCCCTGTATTAAAGTGCGTTTTAGTTGGTCCAAAACTTCTAGATAGAGTCCACCGTCAATTTCAATAAAGGAAAGTCCTATTGAGATCACGTAAGTCAAATATGATTAACATGATGTATCCATAGCTACACGTTGTATACAAGTTTGAATATTCTAACTACCCAATATTTTCCACTCATTTCTAGCCCTCCTGTGGACCGCCCTTGTCTACCTGGCACTTGGGCTTCTCTATTTACTGGTCAAATGCATGTGCAAGTAAGTAATGTTATGCATTTTAGCTGAAATATTGTTTTAATTCACGGTGACTTTGAAGTTCTATTTAATGTTGTCGCTCTTGAATATTAACTTTTTTCTACCGCAGACAGAGTACAATAGAAAAGCTGCGACCGGGTCACGGATCTGTGGATTTGGTGGAGAAAAACAACCCTGAAGACAATCTGGTAAAAGTCTCTATTGCTCTGGCTAAACATATCTCAGCAGTGTGAATTGTCCTCTGTGAGAGATTTGTCAGCCTTTTCTGAGTAGCTTCACCTATATTGTTGTGCAGACCATTATTTATACCTAAGGTTGAGTCTACATATGAAATTTTAGCTGCTGTGCAAGTACATTGATATTTATGATAAAAAGCATATACTATTACTTTTCAGGAAATGAAGGGCAAAATTTCATTCATATCTACGGACTCCACAAATGATCTGATCATAACGCAAACAAAGAACAAACCCGAGCCTTCTAAAGAGCCGCAACGCACCCGGCTGCGATCATTGGACACTTTGAGAGGTTTCTCTCTGTTCTTCATGGTGTTCGTCAACTATGGTGGGGGCTCGTATTACTTCACAGCTCACGCTATTTGGGACGGCGGCATGTACTTTGCAGACTACTTCTTTCCGTGGTATATTCTTTATATTCATGTAACAGCATGAATAATCGCTTGAAGTTTTACAACAGTGATATCTGATAAAATAAAGTTCCATATCAGTGTCGCTGAAATACATTCCCTGAGTTTTCAGATGATTCAACTTTGGGCACTAATTATCATGTCAGGGGATTTTCTTTTTAAGTAAAACTTCAGTGAGAATTCATAGAATTTCTTAATCAAATCTAAGTGACTTAGATTTTTCTTTGACATTTTATAAGTTATAAGAAAGACTTCGATCTTATAGTGGTGGGGGGGGGGGCGTATTTATGCCACTTTTTGAAACAAGAATTATCGCTCCAGTACTCTTCAAATTCCAAGGAATTCTTTGGTTTTTATGTTACAATGTAGTGTTCTTGGTTGTTTATATTGTGAAGTTTTCATGTTGCAAGGTTTGTGTTCATCATGGGGACGTCTCTAGCGTTTGCCATGAGCAGCATGAAGAAGAGGGAGGTGCCCACCAAGTGGATCCTGTGGAAGATCTTCACCAGGACATTCTGGCTCCTGGCCATTAACATCTTCCTCAAACAAAGTGAGACTAGAGCATTCCATAGTTTCCAAAATATAGTTTCGAAAAAGTACAATAGCAAATATATAGTGTATGCGTGCATAATGTATATAGTTCATCGATATATTATTTCGATGAAACTGTTGCAGTATGTTTTACAATATATATATATATTCACAAATAAATAAATAATAGTAGATCACCGCAACCACACGGACACTTTTCTAACAACATAGAACTTTTGTTCAAATGAAGTTACCGGTAGAAGCACCAAAAGGAAGCATGTAAAACTTTTTTGTACTCTTTTGGTAATACCACATACATAATAACATGGGTGTCCGTGGATATCTACCCCCTCTCACCCAGTTCTGTGTATGTACATGTGATGTACCCCTGGTTTTACTGGGTGCACCCTCTTACATTACAGGTATATGAGATGTTTGGTAATATTATAGACGATGTATTCATGTAAGTCGGTCGTACTACTGCCCAGTGAGATCACCATCTATACGCTGTGCTTGTGTTTAGGCCTCGACCTGCGCACGCTGCCGGTGACGGGCGTGCTGGCGCGCCTCGGCGTGTGTTACGCCGTCACGGCCCTCACACACCTGCCCGCCGCCTCCGCCCGCCCGGCCACACACGTAAGCACGCTTCGACTACACATACACGGCTACATATGGATATGTGGATAGATAAGTAGTCTATCCCGCATACTTCAATGTTGATGTAGTTTATGTTATATGAGTCATACGTCGTATGTGATGTAATTGTAGACTACTGAAGACATGTTATAGTACCCGCCGTTGTTATGCAATGTGCATAGCAGGTCGAGGTATCGCCACTTGCTTGTTGACGGTGCAATTCATGTGTCCTTATTTGAGTATAACACTCTAGTAGCAACACACGAATGTGGATCACGGAGAGATAATGAAAATGTTTCTCCTGCACCCCCACCCTCGCGCAAGACAGTCACACCACCACTACCACCAAACACACACACACAACCCACACACACGCACGCACGCACGCACAACGCCCCCCTCACCCGGTTCTGCTGTCACAGGGCCACCTGCTGCGTGACGTGACGCCGTACGCGGGCGAGTGGGCGGTGATGGTCGCCATCACAGCCCTGCACCTCGGCCTCACCTACGCCCTGCCCGTGCCCGGCTGCCCCACGTGAGTACCAAGTCAGCCGAGGTGTGTTGTCGGCCGTCCTTCCGCTATCTGGTTGGTACTAGGTCGTCTACTAGCATTCTCTCATGATCGATACTAGTAGGCTACATGTTTGGTTTATGATCGAACACCTGGTCTAAATGTTGAGTTCGTTTGGTCCACAGTTCGCCTTCTTAAACGCTGTGGGTTATCAAGAAGTGGGATATGGCGTAAAGAGTGTAAAATAGAACTCTGGCTAAAACAATTGGAAAAGATGTATGTGGAGGAAACGCCAAAAGAAAAATTAATTGTATATGATTTAAAGGAAATGATATGTGGGGGAAATGAGAAAATTGTGGGATGCGGGATTTCTTAATCCAATATAACTTATAACAGTTGCAATCACAATAAACATGAACTGCCAGCTGCCCTTGTCCTCTATGACGATGTTTAGTTGTGTATTCTAGGGGCTACATTGGTCCTGGCGGGCTGCACGATGGCGGCCAGTACTACAACTGCACGGGAGGTGCTGCCGTCTACATTGATTACCTCATACTAGGCGCAGACCACATATTGTCCACTGCACCCACATGGCCACCGATCAAGGTTTGAGACTTAAGTGGGTTAGAAACAAAAGTTAGACATATCAGATTGGATCAAATCCGGTTGTGCAACCAGTGATAATGGCTATAATACCTATGACAATCTAGAATGTAGATTGTACAGATAAGACGATACCGCCAATTAACGTTAGTTAACATCAAAATTTCTTGACAGTGGGTTCGAATTTGCTCACCAATGTTGTAAACCCGATAATACATGTGTGTGTGGTACAAGTCATCGTCGTCTAAACTCTCTGCAATGATACATTTCAATATCGCATCTGCTCTGCCCGTGCCAGCCGCTCTACCAGCTCACTGGGCCCGTGATCGACGCCGAGGGCATCCTCAGCACGCTGCCCGCCATCGTCACCTGTTTCCTTGGACTGCAGGTAGTAGACCGAGGCCTGTATGCTAACTGCTTCTAATATATATACTGTATTTCAATCATCATTTAAACTCACTGGTGATCATATTTGAAGTGTATAGCTGAAGACTAATTTTTGATTTTGATAGCTTCTTAATAGACTTCTGTCTATTACAGACATACGTCGAAACATGTATGAGCCCATTCGAAATCCTTTTAGAGTGAGGAAATTCATTTGTTCTTCTTAAATTAATGATGCACATCGAAAAGAGATCGTCAAAAGAGCCATAGTTGATCACCACCACACGATTCAATTGTTTTGTCACGTTTTGTGAGAGGTTGATAAATAAGATACAGATATCTATGATGCGTCCAAATACCGTACATAACTACTCAACGGCCCACTCCTATGTAAATGTCTCCCTAGAGAGTCGGATAGTATCCAAATATACACCATTGGAATTCCGTTAATTATCCACATTCATATAAAAGCCTACCTCCTGAAATTTTGTATATTTCTCAATGATGTTGTCCTCTGATCGTATTTTGTTTTCAGTCTGGCAAAATAATCCTGCACTACAAGGAGCATTCCTCCCGGATCATCCGCTGGGTCGTATGGGGCATTGTCTGCGTAAGATGCTTACTTCCACAATCTCACAGATTGTTCATGCTAAGAATACTAGATGAGCAGCTGTGTCTTTTTTTCATTCTTTTGTACATAGTAAAGTGATAAAGATCATTTTTGAAGTACCTCCCATTGTCTAAAAATGTACAACACTGTATAGACTGGATTTAAGCCCTTAATCTTGAATCGGCTCTCTCTGCTCAGATCGTGATGGCCCTGGCCCTGTGTCAAGGCGACATCTACGGGGGCTGGATGCCGCTCAACAAATACCTGTGGTGAGTCATAACCTTACTATTTACGTAAGTATGTGCCATGTATAAAGCTTAAGTAGAATCTTGGTACGTTCGTGCCTCAATGTAATCTAGTGAATAATCAAACTTTAGCCTTAAGTCCAGGGTTTCATTTGTAGGTCTGAGTCGTACGGGCTGATGATGTCGGGTCTCGCCTTCCTGCTGCTGGCCGGACTTTACCTGGTGATAGACGTGGCTGGCGTGTGGAGGGGCGCACCCTTCGTCTACCTGGGTAGGTATAGGAAGGACCAGCAGTCTCCAGACCACTTAACATGTCGAAAACAATGGCAGCTGTAGTTTTGTTTAATGTGATGTGTGGGGTGTGCGACTGAGAAACGTCATTATGTGTTTCATGGTGCGGAATACCTATTCAGGGTGCCATATTTTCACTAAACGCCTCTTGAAGCCTTCTCAAAAACTGCGGAAGTTAGATGTATGAAGTCCTTATCAGCGATTTATTTATGAAACAGTAATATGATTCATATTTCATAACAAATCATGCAAGTAACAGTTCTGTAAACCAGATGTACCTCCTGCTACAGGTATATAATGCAGGTCCTTCGTCTTTCGCCTGCTACATCCCATCTAGTGACGTTGATCAGATAAACATCAATAAACAATACCTAAAACTCTACTTATATCCCTTCTGGCAGGCATGAACTCCATCGTGGTGTACATGTGCCACAGCATCTTCCGCGGATACCTGCCTGTGGTGTGGGTGATGGGAGATCAGACCCTCCATTGGCCACACGTCTTCTTCGCGTTCTGGGGTGCCTCGGTGTGGACAGTGGTCGCCTACATCATGTACCGCAAGCGCATCTTTGTTGCATTGTAGACCCCTGGCCCTTTGTACATTTGCAGTGGACTGGGGTGTACAGTGGCAGCTCCTGGATTTTGTTGGAGTGGGGCCTACGTATTCAAACATGTTTAAGCATGCACCATAAACCAGCTGGTCCAGGACATGGTTTAATTAAACCATTTTGATATCTAGTGAACGGGAGTGTCTGTTGGACCGTAAAATATAACCAACCGTAAATTGTGCAAACCCCACCACCACCACCACCACCACCACCACAATGGTCTGGCAGCCCTAAAATGTAAACACCGAAAGTTGCAATTGATTACACGATGCATTTGACGACTGACATCTGATCCCACACCACATCACTATGGTACAACTTGTGAGTTTTCATATGACACCACAATGGTATGGTATCTCTATTGCCATCTTAGCCTGACCCACACCTCATCAACGTTGGACCACCAACCCTACGAGTGGACGGCCGCTACAGAGATGCTAACTTAAACCCATTCGTTCCCAATCACTTGTCAACATACTTAGAATTATATTTGAAAAAAAAAATCTATTCTTCAAGCTCTTTGTAGTGGAAATTTTTGAAGGCCGTAGATTATAACCGGTCAGAATTTACGTTGTTAATAGATTACGGCCCGACAAGTGTTCCGTCCAATGTCTTGGATCTTCAACTGTGATGGTAGAATATCAGACCTAAATACTGCTGCATGGTTTGGATTATTATAGTGCCACTTATTTCGTTAGACTGTTGGTGTCAGTAAAATAATGTAATGATATGTGTAAAAGGCCTCACGTTGTATGTTATTATGTTCGCAATACCGTTAATATGTACTAGTATATACAGATAATGTATAGAGTAGATGAGCCTCTGGATAGTTAGGTCCACATTTATAAATTACACTTTATCACACATATACGAAAGGTATTGAAACCCATAAATTTTATTAGTATTTATTCAACCTTGATGATGCGTTATTTCTCTTCACACATTATTTAGTTTCCGCACACAAACTATAAGTTTCTGTTAACAGTTTGCAGTCTGAATATATACAGTACTAAAAATTGTTAGTATTTGAATAAATGCCTGAAATGATTAAAGACACCACGTTTTTGCTTGCATTTTTGATCAACGTGACTACAAATATATCATGATGATGATTTTCCTATATGTTCTGGCAATGTATATTTACACTTCCTTACATACAAGTATATAGAGATATGATTTAAAAGTAGAGGCGTTCAAGATTACCATAACTATAGGGCGCTACATGGGGTCTGAAAATGAATACCGTGTCCATGTGTTTATTTTAAGACATTTTAAAAAGTTCTAGTTCACTTTAATATGATGCCAGTCTAATAGAAGACAAGTGTGTGTGTCTCGGGTCCATAGATATCAGAGATATGAAGCTTCAATGTGTCACTGTTATTAGTAAGGAGCATCCTCGTGCCGTAACGTCTCCCGTTCAGTTCTCGGCGGCGCCGTGGTAGCGCCACACAGCGGCCGCCGCATCAGTGACGGCGGGGGCGGAGCCAGGGGCGGGGGCCATCAGCACACAGCCGCCGGCAGACCTACAGCAGGCAGCAGGGGAGTGGTCAGGGATATGCGCATACCTTTCTTTCAATATGTTATGATGTGCCTGGCAAACCTCAACCGCAGTTGTTGTGTGGTTCATGTCGAATTCATTTTCTTAATAGTTAGCCAAAATGGCCCACGCTTGGAACTTTAATGACAGGAAATCTGTTGTGATTTGCTATTGTAGAAGGACATTCTCAAAACATTAGAGATACCAGTTAAATACAATGGTTAAAGAGTGCATCTTTATTCACGCCACATTATGTTTGTTAAATAAAATATAGTGTGTACTGTTTGAATATAAAACAAACCATATCGTATGCCAAACTATTGGATACACGCCAGAACAAGTATACAAACAAGTATACAAAACATCTGTATTTTTGCAGTGTTTAACGTTCGTCAGTACTTAGTCATTTGCAATTTAGCATTAACTTTCTGGGAAAAAGCTTTCGCCAGTAGGCCTTACTTTTGGGTATGCTATAAATATGTTTACATCATGCTGCAATGGTCACAGACTCGGGTTCTCCTCCATCATATTTGACCGAGGGTATAGAAAACAAAATGTACCCGCAAATTGAATAACAATTTCACCATAAAATCAACGTCACTCACTGGTGTGTCCAGAAGCCCACGCAGGTGCGCTGCCTGCTGCACACTTTCACGCACTTCTTCGGCTCAAGGCCTGGGATGTGAGAGTGACGCATACTCGTGGGCAGAGGCGCCATCACAGCCGACACACGCGCCGTCATTTTTCGAAGAGTAGCTGAGAGAACAGAGAAATGTGCGCTGTTGGTCTGGTGCATATGATGTAATAAAGATCTACGAATTTCCGGGAACCCTGTAAACATTTGTACGGCCGTGGACTCAAACTCACGACGATCTCCTGTTCACACCAGACAGGTCACACTGTGCACGGACAGTGCCTTAGCCTGTTAGGCTAAACACCTGACGCTTAGAGACATGTTCATACTTGGCCAGCTTCTAATCATATACCGATTAGTCCCTGCCACACTTGTATGTTCTATTTCTGTCCTGTCCTTTGTCATCTAGCCTTTATCCACGAACATTTTCCATGCAGTCTTAGACGTGGATGACACCAGTGCCACCCGTGACACACGGTTGGTCAACATGAGCAGCTACCGAGTCACTTTCTTTACAGATCACGTAGACTATCCCAGAAGAAAACATACCTTGACAACAATGCACTTTTCTTCCATAGACCAGTTGAGATAATATGTACAACTATCAGCACAACATTATGTATTAACTGAATTAAAACGTGCGTGCAAATACATCTATAAAATGAAATTGACTTGGATCTAACTACAGAGAGTGTTTTAAAACATAAGGGTGAAGTTGTAGAACTGTGTAGGCAACAATCAATATTCCTCACATAGGAAAGTGGCTATTGTTTCGCGATCTAGGCCTTAATTCTACATGTTTGATGTTCTAAGTACACATCGTACTGTGCGGCAGACTTTCATCTCACAATGGCTCTCAGACATGGTATTCGAGGACAAGGCAACAAAATATTGGCTCACGTACACGTGTACATGCACATACTAATATTTGTATGTGTGGTAATCATTGGACATCGATGGAGACGGTGTAATTGGTACATAGACGCATACACACATGAAGTGGTACCGTGCGTGACTTTGTCATGAAGTGCATGCTTTTTGCTGATAGTAAAATGGGTTTATATGTTTTAGTATCCAATTTGCTATTGTGATACTGTTTGGAAAAAAAATAGGTGTTGGGCGTTATAGAGTTTGAAACGAAAGGAAGTGGATTGAGAGAATAAATTATGAACGAATTGAGAGAAATCAAACTAGTTTGCTTATTTCATCTTAGCCGTGAACACATGCACTGTGGCGGTGTCCTCTGCAGATAGAGGCCATGATCTCAAAACATGTTTATTAAACCTGCCACTGTGCAGCTAACCATGATGCGATCTTGAATCAATAGACTTCACTTTATTACTTGACTAAATATGAGTCATTTTTTTACTGTCAGTTATACTGGCAGGATGATATCGATGGCGATGGTTTGCGTCCACACGGTGTTATTGACATAATCTTGGACCTAATACACGTAGCTATTTGGAGTTCTTAGATACCTCGTGTGTCCATGTGTTTTCGTTTGAATAGGATGGTTTGATTTCGTACACAAGAAAGTGTTGGTAACATTTGATTAGCCTTAAAGCTTTGCTTGCAGTGTGGGGGATAAATAATATCGACCTGGGTTGGCTGTCGGTTAAACACGACATATTTAAGTTACCTAATGAGTGAAGGCAGTGGGTTTAATGGTAAAAGACATAGTGTCCATCGACTGAGTAAATGTAATTGTAAGCATGATAAGCATGATATTGTACTAAATCCTTTCATTTCGCATAAAGAGCATAGTCAAATATCACAGTACATATCAAAGTTTAGTTAAGAATTAGTCGTAAAATGTAGACGATGAACAGCTTACAAAACGTATGGTTTCAGAGTTATGCCAGGTCATTCGAAATTATGTGAATCTATACACCTTTAAAGACCAAATACGCGTCCGAATATTACCAGGAGCTCTCAGACGAAGTATAAATGGTACATTTGACCAATGATAAAAATAGTTTGTGTCTATATGACATGATTGACATATGTATGTACTCTACAGCTGCACTCGGCAGTCCCGTGCCCACTTGTACCTGGGCCCGCCTTCTCCGTGCACGAGCTGTTGAGAGAGGTGACGGAGTGAAGTGACCACAGGTCAGCGCCGCACGTCTGATCATCTACCGCCACGCTCGCGTAGGTCGGAGCAGACTGTAAAAAAGGAGGATCACGAGTTTTAGACTACCCCTTTTTTTCCAATAAAAAAAAAACCCCCTTTTTTTTAAAAAAAAAAAAAATTTTAAAAAAAATTTTTTTTTAAAAAAAAAATTTTTTAAAAAAAAACCAAAGGGGGTTTTTTTTTTTGGGCCCCCCCCCCCAAAAAAAACCCCCAAAAAAATTTTTTTTTCCAAAAAAAAATTTTTTTTTTTTTTTTTCCCCCCCCGGCCCTTTTTAAAAAGGGGGGAAAAGGGTTTTTTTTCCCCCCTTTTTGGGGGGTTTAAAAATTGGGGGGAAAACCCCCCTTTGGGGGTTTTTGCCTTTAAAGCCCCCTTTTTAAAAAAATTAAAAAAAAAAGGGACTTTGGGAACTTTTAAAAAAAAAAAAGGGGGGGGGGGTTTTTTTTAAAGGGCCCCAAAGGGTTTGGGCAGTTTTTTTTAAAAAGGGGGTTTTTCCCCCCAATTAAAACCCCCCAAAGGGGTTTTTTTTTTCCCGGGGTTTTAAATTTTTTTTTAAAAAGGTTTTTCCCCGGAAATTTTTTTGTTTTTGGGGGGAAAAAAAAAAAATTGAAAAAAGGGTTTTTAAAAAGGAAAAAAATTTTTAAAAGAAAAATTTTTTTTAAAAAAAAATTTTTAAAAAAAAAAAAATTTTAAAATTTTTCCCTTTTTTTTTTTCCCCAAAAAAAAAAAATTTTTAAAAATTTAAATTTAAATTTTTTTTTTTTTTTTTTTTTTTTCCCCAAAATTTTTAAAAAATTTTTTTAAAAATTTTTTAAAAAGGGGAAAAAAAAAACCTTTTAAAAAAAAAAAAAAAACCCTTTTTTTAAAAAATTTTAAAAAAAAAAGGGGTTTAAAAAAAAATTTTTTTTTCCTTTTAAACCTTTTTGTTTTTTTAAAAATTTTTTTTTTCCTTTTTTTTTTCCCCAAACCTTTTTAAAAAGGGGGTTTCCCCCTTTTTTTAAAAAAAAAAAAGGGGGTTTGGGGAAAAATTAAAAATTTTTTTTTTAAAAAAATTTTCCCAAAAACCCCCAAAAAAATTTGGGAAAAAAGGGGGGGAAAAAAAATTCCCTTTTTTTAAATTTTTTCCCCCAAAAAAAAAGCCTTTTTTTTTTTGGGAAAAAGGGGAAAAAAAACCCCGGGGGGTTTTTTTTTTTTTTTGGGGGCCCCAATTTTTTTAAAATTGAAAAAAAATTTTTTAAAAAAAAAAAAACCCCCCCCCAAAAAGGGGAAAAAAAAAAAAATTTAATTTTTTTTTTGGTTTTTTAAAGGGGCCCCCCCCTTTTGGGTTTTAATTTTTTTTTTTTTTTGGGAATTTTTTCCGGGGGGGGGGGGGCCCGGGGCCCCCAAAATAGCTTTTTAAGGGAAAGGGGGGGGGGGGCCCGGGGGGGTTGGGGGGCAGGATCCCAACATGGATGGCACTACCCCTTTTTTCCCCCAAAAAAAGGGGGGTTTTTGGTTTTTTTAAAAAAAAAATTTTTAAAAAAAAAAATTTTTTTTTAAAAAAACCCCCCCAAAAAAGGGAATTGTTTGGGCAAAAAGGCCCCGGCCGGGGGGGGGGCCCCCCCGGGGGGGGGGGTTTTTGGGGGGGTTTTGGGGGGGGGGTTGGGGGGGGGGGTGGAAGGGGGGGGGCCCCCCCCCCGGGGGGGCCGGGGGGGTTTTTTTTTTTCCCCCCCAAAAAAAAATTTAAAAAACCCCAAAAAAACAAAAAATTTTTCCCTTATTTACTAATGGCTACAAGTTTTAAAAACGGTACAACTATATATTAACTTTTCCAACTTCCTCCCTTAGTAGCCAGGGCCTTTTTAAATGTTACTTTACGTGTTTCAAAAATTTTTGGGAAAATTTCAAACCCCGGTTTTTGTGAGGGTCCTGGTGATGTTTTTTTTATGGTAAATATTGCCCCCCTTTAAAAACTTGGGAAATTCATAAAAATTTTAAAAAACTTTTGAAACCAATTAGCAAAGTCATGCAAAATTGATCTAAAAAACATGACAACCCCCTTTTAATGAGTGGGTTTATTAAAATTTTTTAAAAAATTTTTAAGTTTTTTTTTTGGCCCAAAACTTATTTAATTTTGAAAGACACCAAAAATTTTTTAAATATTATTATTTAAAAAATAAAAAAAATTTTAGAATAGAAACACCAAAGAATGCACCATTAATAGTTCTGCTTTAAAAAAAAAAAAAAAAAAAATTTACCATTTGAATTGTATTTTGTCAATCGTTATCAAAGTGTACAATTTCTTTTGGGGAATCTAAGTCTTAGGTTTCTTACTATGAAGCTTGAGGGTTGGGAAAAAATCTGTGAAGGAGTTTGTAGCATTCTCACACCCCCAAAACGGCGCGGGGAAAAAGGGAGGGGTCAGGGGCGGGGTTTTGTTATTCATAAGTTGAGGGGCTGGCAGTTTGGGTGCCCCCCAAAATTTGGTCCTGAAATAGGGAAAATTTTTGGCATTTTTTCTTCCCATTGAAGGGCTGAAGGTACCTTTGTGGCAAATAGTTCTTATTAAGTTTTAAAAATTTTTAGACCCTATAAAAATGGTTTAATTCGCTACGGGAGACGAGATAGAATCACCCTATTTTGGGGTAGGGGGGTTTAAAACATATTATAAGGGGGGTGACAAAAAAAAACCAATTTTTTGAAGTTTGTAGACCACCCTTTCTAAGAAAGTGTTAAGACAAAGAAACGTTTGATTGCCGCTCGAGCAAACATTCAAACCGGGGCCTGCCAAAGGGGTTTTCAGGTTTCAATGATTTGTTGGGTCCATTTCCCCACCCCACCCCCTTTTGTTCCCCAAAACCGTGACTTAGCTTTTTGCGCCAATTTCCTTTTTCCCCACCCACAACGGAATTGTTTCCGGGAAGGGGGTATTTTAACTTTCGGTAATTTTGGAAAATTTTCTTTTGGGTAAACGATTGGGGGAAAGGATTCTTTTTAACAATCGACTGGGACATTTATTACTTTTTGTGACTCTAAGGGTCTCAGTTTTGCGTCAAAAATTTAACTTGCTACTTTTTCCATGAAAACCCCACGGGGAAGTTTAGCGGTTTGTCGGCAGCCCTACGGGGGTGACTGCTGTGAGGCGGGCGGGCCCCTGGGACTGTGGGCAGGGCAGAATTGCATGCTGATCTGTGTGGCTGGGGTTTCCCCTAGTCGCCCCAAAAGCAGGGGCCGCCAGGGGCCCCGGGTGTGAGACACAGCAGGGGCAGGGGGGCAGGGGGCAGGTTTTGTAATGGCAAAGTAAACGTTTATGAATTTATATGCTACCGTTTTCTTGCATTTAGCCAAAAGGCCCAAAAACTTTTAATTTTGGGAAAAATAATGTTACTTTTCGTAACTCCCAAACCCCTGGGGAGATATTGAACGCTTAAAAAATACAAATTACCTTTTAAAAAAAAGCAACTCAGAAAAAGTTTAAGAATATACATAATGTTCAAAAAAAGCTTTGCAGATTTTCAACAAAAAAAGTTTTGTGATCCCAAACCCCCTTTTTTATTATTGTCTTTTGATTAGTTCCTTTTTTGGGGAATGGGGAAACATAAAAGGGTCCTTTTATTGGGGCCATGTAATAAAAAGACGGGGAAAAATAAAAAATTTTTTTTAAAAAATTATTTAATTTTAATTTTATATACGAAATTGGGGTTCTTCCAAATTTTCGTATTTAAAAATTAATATAAATTTTAAATGTAAAACTATTATTTCTTAAAGCCAAACCCGGCGGGAACCGGGATTCATAGGTTTTAGATTTAAATTTAGTGGATCAAGAAAAAAAAGAACCCTTTTTAAATTTTTTCCCCCCCCCACGTGAATGTACTTTCTTTAAAACAAAAGGGCGCCCCCCCGACCCAACCCCCCCCCCACACACACACACAACAAAAAACAAAACCAATAAACAGGCGATAATTTGTGGGGTTATTTTGAGACGAAAAAAATTAAATTTGGGGGGGGTCCACACCCTTTCTTCCTTTGGGAAACCGAGGGAAATTTAAATTTATAGCCACCAGGGTCACGGCTTAGTACAAAACAAGCCACTGGCTATTACAAATAAACCCATTTTTCCTTCAAAATCCACAGCCCCCCTGTGTAATTTGGATATACTCATCATTCAACACGGGTTGCATTACCACAACACCCCTGACGCAAATACCCCAACCTGAACAAAAAAGCCGTGTTCTCGCCCTCACCGTGTTGGTCGTGGTCCAGCACTGTGCCCCCTGCCGCCGCCGCCGGGTACAGCCTTCCTCGCCGCTGTGTCGCCATCTTCAGGCAACGGGACACAGCTTCGACTACCGGCAGGATCAGCCACAGTTGTCTGACCACCCCGCCAACTGTTGGGTTCAAATTTTAACCCCGCAAACGGAGTCCTGGGAGTTCCAGGTATCACTTGCACCGAAGCGCGTGGTCAAGTGCAATGGCACTTGGGCCGCCCCCCAAGGGGGTGGTTTGGGCTGACCCCCCCGAATACAAAATCACCACGGGCGGGCCCCGTCAACTGGGGACTGAGTCTTGGGGCCCAATTTTGGGACCTAATATGATCCACTGACACCAGTTTCAAATATTTATATATAAAATAAATCACTATAGAATAGAAACACCAAAGAATGCACCATTAATAGTTCTGCTTAAAAAAAAAAAAAAAAAAAAAACATTTACCATTTGAATTGTATTGTGTCAATCGTTATCAAAGTGTATCAATTATCTTTGGAGAATCTATAGTCTTACGGTACTTACCAGAAGCCGTGAGGTCAGGAAAGTCTGTGAAGGAGTTTGTAGTCATTCTCACACTTCTCAGCGCGACAAGCGGGGTGAGAAGCGAGGGGTCAGGGTTCGGGATTTTGTTATTCATAATGTTGAGGACTGTCAGTGTGCTGCCCAGCGCAGTTAGGTCCTGAAATAGGAAATTGCTACACACACTTATTACTACTCCTACTGTATAGACTGAAGGTACCTTGTGCGCACATAGTTCTGTATTAAGTTAAAATTTATAGACATATAGACCATATAAAATGGTGTTTATCGTCTACGTGCAGACGAGATAGATATCTATTCATATTTTGTGTAGAGCGTTAATAAAACATATTATAAGGGGATGATAAAAACACCACTATCGGAAGTTTGTAGACCACCCTTTCTAAGAAAGTGTTAAGACAACAACATCGTTTAGATTGCCGCTCGAGCAAACATTCAACCAAGTGTGCTCGCCTAAAGAGTTGTCAGGTTTCAATGATTTGTTGATCCATTTCCTGTTCCCACCGCCACGTGTAGTTCAAACTAATGTCGACTTAGCTTTTTGCGCCGAGCATTTCCTTCCACACACCACACTGACACACACCTACACACAATGGCACTGTTTCCTGAAGGAGTATCTAACTACGGTACATCGGAAATATCTTTATGATAACACATTGATAAAAGGAAACTAGGATTCTTTTTCAACAATCGACTGGGACATTGATTACTTTCTGTGACTCTCAATGTATGTCTCAGTCTGCGTCAATTGAACTTGCTACTTTTTCCATGTAATAACTCACGGGGAAGTGGTTGAGCGTGTTGTCGTGCAGCAGTACGGTGGTGACTGCTGTGAGGCGGGCGGGCGCCGGCGGCACTGTGGTCAGTGTGCAGAATTGCATGCTGATCTGTGTGGCTGTGTCGCCGTAGTCGCCCCACAAGCAGGGAGCCGCCAGGGCCGCAGGGGCGAGACACAGCAGGAGCAGCGGGGGGCAGGGATGACAGGCTCTGATAATGGCAAAGTAATACGTTTATGAATTATATATGCTACCGTTGTTCTTGCATTTAGTACGCGAACTGGCAACAACTCTGAATTTCGAAAATATAATGTTACTTCTTCGTAACCCAACCCATGGGGAGATATTGTAACGCTGGACAAACATACAAATTACCTTAAAAACAAGCAACCCAGAAATGTTTAAGAATATACATAATGTACAAAATAGCTTCTGCAGATTTTCAACAAAAAATGTATTCGTGATGCTAAACTTTATTATTATTGTCTTATGATTAATTCCTCTTATGTTAATGAAGCATGCAATGGATCCGTTTATTGGTCCATGTAATAAAATGTAGCGTTTGTGCAATGAATGAAAGATGTTATCATTTTAAACAATATATTTATATTCAATTTATATAGTATCAGAAATGTGAGTTCTCATATTATCGTATTAAAATTGAATATAAATAGTAATGTGAATACGTATAAGCATGTGCTTAAGAGCCAACCCGGCTATGAACGGTATTCATAGTGTTTGGGATGTGATAACTTCAGTGTGATCAAGAAAAGAAATAATCCTTTTAAATTTTCTCCCCCTTGCCACACGTGAATGTATTCTTCTCGCAGCTTTACAGCGACGCCCTCAGGCTAAGCCCCCCCCCCCACACACACACACAAATAACATACACTAATATAACAGGCGTATATTAGTGTGTTATCTGCAGACGACGAAAAAAAACATTATTTGGAGGGGGTCCAATAATCTTCTCGTCTGAAACGAGAATGAAGTTGATACGCTACCAGGCTCTACACGTGCTTAGTGACAGTGTTATCAAGCCACTGGCTATTACAAATAACGTCTATTTTTCCTTCAAATTATCACTACAGCCCCACTGTGTAATTGATATACTCATCATTCAACACGGGTTGCAGTACCAATAACACCCCGACGCAAATACCCCAACCTGAGCAAAAGCCGTGTTCTGCCTCACCGTGTTGGTCGTGGTCCAGCACTCGTGCCGCCGCCGCCGCCGCGCTGTCCTCGCCGCTGTGTCGCCATCTTCAGGCAACCACACTAGCCACAGTTGTCTGACCACTCGCCAACTGTTGCATTCAAATCTAACACGCAAAGGAGTAGAGTCCTGCGCAGTCTCCAGGTATCACTTGCACTGAATGCGCGTGGTCAACGTGCACGTGGCACTCGGACCGACGCCACCGGTAGTGGTGGTTAGACTGACCCCGCCGAATACAGTCAGCTCACGGGCGCCACGTCAACTGGCGACTGAGTCTTGTCAATGCGGAGGTGCTCGTATTGACATTAATCTGCATACAGAACACACTATCAGTTGCTATGTTTAGTTTCGTTACTTTGTGTATATGACCATCATCAGAATATCTGTATATTATATATAATAAGTGCGTATTGGGCCCGATAGCTTCCACATTCACAAGGAGGCCCACAACCCCTCTAACACTTCCCTGAACTTATGTGTACATTACCAAACAGACGCTGATCTAACATGCTGTATCACTCTATTACCCCCCCCCTGTCAGAGTGGACGCGAACAGTCAACTCCGCGTCATTTTTAGGTCGAAAAAATGACAAAGTCCGTAAAAATGGTGAGAAATATGAAAAATTAACACTTTCATTGTCGAATCGACAACGCGATTCGCATGGCTCCGCAGCGGAGTCTGGCGAACTCTTGCGAACTTTCTCCACTTCTCTGGAGAAGTGGAAATTTGAGTTCGCGTGACCACTCCGCGCGTGCGGGGATTATTGATCGAATTCCCTTTGATCTTTTTTAGTTCGCTGGCGTAGCCACGCGAAGTCTGCGCTCCGCCTGTCCACTCTGACAGGGGGGTAATTGATAGCCTTCATGACAAAAACCCTATGGTATTATTGTGGGGTACAGGGGGCACCCCCTGCGATCCCCCTGGATCTGCCTATTCTATACCAATTGCAAGTACATGGGTATCTAAATTCAA
>CM032664.1:48454071-48469613 GCA_019095985.1 Streblospio benedicti | reverse complement strand
AAAATGTCTACATTTGCAAATTTAAAAGACACGGAAAACTTTAGTGGTGCAGGATATTACTTTAAATCATATCTAATAATTTTTAGAATAAGTGTTTAAGGAAAATGAACCAATCTGGCAAAAGCAGTGGAATAAAATTGGTGCTAGCACAATATGCTGATTTTGGGTGAGACTCAGATTATTCAAAGTGGTGTGCAGGATCCTACATACTTCTACCAATCTCTGTTTATATCAGGTTTAATTTTATGTTAGAATGGCCACCCTCAATGGGCATTTGAACTATAATGTTCCAAAGCATCTTAATTAAGGGGAGTGTACAATGTCGCGACACGCAAAACTGTTTTTGCTGCATTCAGCGTGCATTTGCGTTGAACTGATCAAAACGTGTTTAAATGCAAGTTGGCCATTCTATCATTCCGTGCAAAAATCACCGCCAATAACCCAAATCTGATTGGTCAATCTCTGTGCTCAATTTAGCGATGGAAAACAGCTCCCAAAAAACCCACGGCGTTAGTCTAAACTCCTCACAATATCAATACAGCCACTGGCAATCAGTAAATTTATGTTTGAGTTGTTATCGGAACAGACAGTTTAGACCCGCCTCCTCCCCCTCAAAACTGTAAGAGGATAACGTCTCGGCGCTCAAAACAAACGAAATTGACTTGAATGTTGAATGTTTATAATATGATTTATTTTTTAAAAATAAAATGGATTTTAGTCATAGAATGGTGATTGACCACTCGAATCACTCATGTGCCAATCGCAAAAGCTGAAAACATGCTGACGTATTACCTCGGTTCGTTTGGGTAAATCAAACGTCAGCATGCTCAATTTTCATACATTGGGTCAATTCCTGACAGTTTGTTTTTTTCTTTTAGAATATTGATCTCGTCATCTATGCTCTCAAATTCAATTTTAGCAACTGTTCCAGGTATATTTTCATGAAAAGGGGTCGTTTTTGTATGCTTCATCTTGACTTCTATCCTATACTGTCTCTGATAAGGTCCTGGCACTTTTTTGACAATGCTACGATCGTTGACTCCGTATCAATCGGAGAGAGATTCTGGGACAAGACGCTTGCTTCCATTTCCGCGGGTCTGCCTTTTAAATTGGCCACATCCTCACCTATGCTATCAATCTCGGTCTGAATAGTTTTGTTAAAGTCGTCAAATCTTTGGTCTAAATCTTTCTGAATCTATTATTTAAATTTTGAATTTTCGTAGTAAACAGCAGTTCAACCTTTTCATGAACCCTCCTCAATTTGCGCATTTCTTTGGTGTTTCATTTCTCTTTTTTATTTTCCTCTCTTTGACTTAATTTGAAAGTATGCATAGCTGTAATGTTCTTTTTATAAATTCAACTTTTACAAATTCAATTGCAGCATATATGATTTTTTTCACCAAACTACAAGTTGCATTGTACAACTGGCAAGAGATTGATGAATTCAATACCCTGTACTAAGTATTAACAATTCAAAATTAATCCTGATGCAAACACTATTTATTTTTCACAAAAAGTTATCTTTTCACTTTAAATTCTCATTTTAAAACACACATATATCCACTTTATTGGCATCAAGTGAATCCATGTAAAAAAGCACAACACTCATCCAAATTATAATGCACGATAGTTATGATTTCTCCTTGAAGAAAAAATGTCAAAAAAGCTCTCTGAAGAAAATATCCCTTCTCTATATAGATCTAGGCCATAATCCTATCATGTGCTGCAATACTGCAGGGGGTGGGGGGGTTTATAAGGGATGCCAGTCTCCCATCTCCCAAATTTTTTCCTCATTCTCCCACTTCCCATTGCCTTTCTCCCACCTCCCACTTAAAAAAGGGTCTGCGTCGACTCAAGCGAAAAAAAAATATGTACAAAAATCTCAGTCTCCACCTCCCACTTTGGGCCACTTTGCTTGGCTATCTCCCACTTTGGCTGCCTATTCTCCCACCTCCCCCATTTTTTTTACACCAATCTCCCACCTCCCAAAGTCTTATAAACCCCCCATACTTGTGAAGCCTATTCGTGTATTACTGCAGTGAACAGAGTAAATATTTCCATTTGTTCTTGATTTTCAGCAAACTACTGCAACATTATTGTACATGTGCCGTTGGTATATATAATCCGTCTCGTGCATTAACAATCAAATGAAATGCCAACTGCAAACTGTATAATATCCCATGTCATGAACGAATTAAACATAAACATACACAAACTCTGACATTACTGCTACTTAGCCTGGATACTGAAATTTGACAGTACTTGCTATTAGATTTAGACTAGATCTACGTTTTTTATAGGTTTTTTCAAGTTTATTTTATTTGCTCTAGGACATTTACAAATGTATGGGAGCAAAACAACTAAGTACAGTGCTAATTACAAGATATAAAAACTAGTACAAATAATAATACTATCTCAAATAATACTTTAACATTATAGCAGTTATAGATGCCTCTTGACTAGTATAATTATGATTATACTGGTATGATAATCTATATCATTATATACAGGTGAATCGTTTTGACAACATATCTAGGTATTTTGCAACATCAATGGCTAGAATATGGTTATTTGAGATTTCTGCCATTATATGAGAAAAGTTGTACATATTTACATTTTGTATATATTTTTTTGTATTGTACGTTTTCTATATTCTTTAACTTCTACATTACTACATTCCATTAATGTGTGAAACTCATCCCCTAAAATATTTTCATTACAAATATCGCAGTACCGTATAGATCTAATACATTCAAGGACGACATATCTAGGCCGATTTTTTTATTGATTTAAAAATTGTAACAGATATTTTTAATACATTGTTGCACCTTTAACCTTGATATAGAAATGTTGCAATATTTAATTATACTGGTACAAGTAACAAAGTAACATGGCAATTTAGCAACATTGTTTACATGCAAAAACACGTGACCCCTATTATTTTTAGGACTAAACTCTTACGTCGAGCGAAAACATGGGCTGCTCTAATTGAAGAGAAAGACCCCTTCTGGAGACCCCAAAAATAAATTAATCAATGACAAAGTGATAAAAATCAAATGTTTGGTAGTAAAAAAGATGGCCACCGAAAATCGTAACATGCATATGGGAGTCGAGTCCCCTAATAAGGAAACCGTCTCTGGCAGGCTCTGCCGCGCCTGTATAATACACACCTGTGTACCTGTTATTCTACAAAGAGATGATGGTGTGCTCCTTGTACATAAATAGTGTACTATGTGGATTTGTGTAAGCATTGGCATAGAGGATTCTTTTCTCCAAATCTATACGGCACTGTGCTGCTGAGTAGCTGGCGGCATCATAGCCCACGGGACTGGCGGATCCCGTGTTGCTGCCTCCAGCATATTTATTCTATGCAGCAGTGGCGCGTTCGCTGCTGCCACAGCTGCCTGGATAGCAGCGATCATGACGTCGCTCTCCGTGTGCGTGCTTGCGCCTGTCGACGGTTGCATGTTGCTGGACGCTGTAACCGTGGTATCCCCGGATCCAGCTGTCGATGTTGTGGTCGTAATGGCTGGCTGTGTCAGCACTACAGTGGTCGTGGTGGTTGTTGCCGACGCAGCTGCGTTATCCTTGTCGCCCATAGTACACTTTTTACCGGTGGGTTTAGGATGCAAGCTTTTGCACTTTGCACACTTGTATTTCCTGAACATTTAACCTTGTATCCCACAAGTTTATTTCCTCAACATTTAATAGTCACGTATAAATCTTGTATCCCACAAGTTAACTAGTGCTCAGTATAAAGCCTCAATAAGACCTAGAGTCATAAGTACATTGAGTTTAGGACGAGAAAATAATTTTTAGCATGTGATATGTTCGGAATCTCAGGAGCGGGGAAGCGGCTCCGGGGCTTCCGGCAATGCCGCAGAATTAGAGGATTCCAATTCTTATCAAATAACTTAAAACAGCAACCCTACACACTCCATGATGTAAAGTAATAGATTTGCTAAATATCACACCTGCCCCCCCCCGCCCCTCACATAAGGATCAAAATGAAGCAAGGTGTACAGAATAAGGGTATTTAGGTACCTGCCCTGCACCCCCCATCCACGGAAGCCATTGAAAATGCTGAAAATGCACCACTTTTGTAAGAGCATGAGAAATTAAGGTATTCTACTATTGACCACGTTGCACAGACGTCAGGGCACGGAGTGCGTTATGTTTTGATTTCAAATTATTGTTAAATGCACACCCTGGAACTTGTGGTGGCGTCTGGCAACAAGAGACCATCCATTCTCTCTGTGTGTAAGCTCTGTTATCAGTGTCATTCTGGTGATGTGATGGAAGATTTGACAACAAAGGTGGTTGATTGGAGACTTATGCAGCGATCCCACAACATGATTTCTGACAGCATTTTTGCACAGGATGCCTCACGTGTCTCTCGTCGGCTTCGCTTCTCGGCCTTTTGGCTAAGATGAAAGTGTAGTATCTGTTCTTATCAGCTTAATAATACGCCCCCTCCCCACCCCTTATTAAACTGATTATTGAAACTCGGTACTAGTGTTTACTGTATGTGTAAATGTGCGCATCTAAAAAAACTCTATTTCCAAGATATGACTTCAAATGCCTGTTAAAAAAATGCGTAAGAACTTTTTGTGTTCAGATACGTCCATCTCCTAGTAGTGCTTTATTGAAAAAAGCAATATATGATCGGCGATGAATGCACAAGAGAATGCCTTCAAGCCTGTATGAAGAGGTTATTTGTGCCACAGGGTAGTCAAAATACAGCTATGAAGAAAACAACTGTTGAGAGTTTAAGGCAGTATATTAAAAAATTCTCCAACCAAATGCATAATGAGTGTTATAAAAGCATTGCACAATCTAAGAGCTATCAAATGGTATAGCATAAGTAGCCATAGCAATATCAGTGACCAAGTAACAGTGGTTACAAAATGCAGGGTACTCAAATTCAAAATTGCTATTGGGGGAGCACCATTTGTATGGAGGTCATGCTTTTATTGTTGTTGTACGGTGGCTAGGACATGTGTGAAACAGAAAAAAATACCATGCTGACTGTCAACCTCTGTGGATCCAAACGGTATGCATAAGTTGTAGAAAATAAATCTTGCAGATTTAGTAATTGCGCATTGCCATATTTTGTGACATTGTGTATACTGGCAGGGGTGTCCTTGGGGGAGAGCAGCATATTTCCAGTATCTGGCATTTAACGCTCTGAAGCTCACTGGGAAGGTGTTCATGCAATATAATTTTGGGTTTCATTTTGAAGGCACACCATTTGCCTACTCATCCATACCTAGTCACTCATAGCCTGTAGGTTTCTAACAGAGATGTGAAGCATTAGCCAAAGCAATTTCTCCATTTGATTGCATGGGCAGGGCTCTTCCTTGGTCCGGTCCGATACCTTACACATTTCTTGGAACGTTCAACGTATCATGAACGTTCAAGGGAAAAACGCTATTACGTATAACGTTCAGACCCTGGTTACCTAACAGCTGGACAAGCAGCAAATATAAAAAAGAGATTTATTTAATTAATATCCAATCGTTGTTTGCACTTTCAAACGTGTAAAGTGCAGAATTGAATAGTGTTTTGTATAGAGACTCAGACGACGAACATGTCAGTGATTACATTGACGGTAAGTCTTAAATTTTCATATTATAGAAAATTTCATTTTCTTATTTAATGGCCTTCCACAACTGATTGTAAAAAATCATGACCAAACTTTCGTACGAACATGATTTTTTTATTAGACATTTTATATAAAGGATTTAAAAAATACCACTCGTGCATAGATAGAGTGACATTGCCTCTACATACAATTTACCCTTATCATCAATATACATTAACTAATTTTGGAAACAGTGACCAAATCTGGATTAAGAATGAACTGTGAACACGGCTAAAAATTCTAATTTAAATTGTAAAAAAATACCAAATAACATTTTATGCAATAACTGTCCAAAATGTTGTAGTTTTTATCCTTTTACTGATGATAATTGTATTATATCCAGAAGGTGGTGAACCATATGTTGACGAAAGGGTCTTTTGATAATCCAGAAAAGTATAGAGTAGCTGTTATACACTCTGGGGGCTACTTCAGGGGTGAATAAAATTAGGAAACCACTGATGGTCAAAAATCATACCCCTTAGTGAAACCAGTGAAACTATAAAATGATACTAATACAGTTTATTATTGATGAAATCCAGGGTGTTAATCGTAGTACAAAATATAAAATGGTAAAATAATAAAAACGAACAAATCAAATTATAACTAACAACAAGATAAAACACTAGAATAACACACACCATTAAAATTAGAAAATCACAGTTCTCCAATATGTAAATAAAGTACTCTTTATATATAAAATTGAGACATGACAAACTTTGAGTAAATGGCTGCTCACCACTTTGCCGCTCATTCTCGATTCTGATTGGTTAAGAGCCATGCGAGAGTGAACAGTGTATCACTACTTTGCCGAAAGATCTCACTACTTTGTGAATGGGAAAACAAAGACTTTCCGATGCTCATTAACATAATAAATGCATTACTACGACGTGAAAAACACACGTAATTAGTGCTAGGGTAATAAATACGGTGCAACTTATTGTTTGGAAGGTTGACGTTAAATTTACCTCGTAATTATGTTTTATGCGCGATCGTATTCTATGAAAATCCGGCCTCCATTAAAATAGGTGTCCCTGAAAATATTTTTGATTGACGGTCACCTTAGTATATACATGTATCATTAGTATGTATATAATGGATCTTAAAAAAAATAGATTGGAATCAAAACACCATGGATTGTTTAAGCCACCTGGATATGCAACCCAATTGACGTTATCAGGACAGGAAGATTCGAATCGGCAGTCTGTCCATCATAAGGTGCACAACGAAAAACACCACGAGGTTAAATAATTATATTAAAGTGGTGAGAAAAAGGGCAATGGTATGTTTCACAAATGATCACCCTATCTCTGCACTGTGCGTAAGATGACGACTTGACAGGGGGAAGGCTGGGAGGAGGGCTCCAGCGAACAAATTGATACCAATATCGTTTGAATTTACTTTTCGACATGTTAAGAGAGTTGTGATATTACCCTACTGAGGCTTCAAGTCTTTTATGAAACCTGTTATGCTGTTTCTTAGTAAAACATTGAAATGGTGAACATCATATTCAACAAATACAGATGAAAAAACTAACACGTTCTTTGAGATTCATGAGAATCTTAAAAACTCTGTTGTATGCAACTCCAATGCTACGAAGTGATTCTGCATTGAAATTACACCATAAATGAGAACAATAAAAACATAGTACAGGAACTTTTAAAGAGCTGTAACTTAACTTCATGACTACAAGACTTAAAATTTCCCCTAAAAATACCCTAGTGAAACCACCGGATGAAAAAAATGGGGGATTATCCCAAGGGTGTTATTCTATGTGATACTGTAATGAAAACAAGATTGATTTTCTACACCTTATATTTATTTACCTTTTATGCCTTTTTATGGCTCAATAATGCAAAATCGCATGAAAAGAGAGCCAGATATTGAACCTCGAGATTGAACCTCCCTTAGTGAAACTGGCTGGAATGTTGAAATCATGACCCCTAGTGAAACTGCCAGGGTTGAAAAAAGGTGACCCCTATCAGTGACACATGCCGTATAGGGCGGGTGAAGTGGAAGTCCCCCCCCCGAGGTTATACAGAAAACCTGCATTTTTTTTTTTTTTACAAACTAACCAATTAAGGTCTTTGACTGATAAGGGATCGTTCAAAAATGACGTCACCCGGCAGGGGATGGGGTAAAGGAGTGTAGCGAAAGATGACGAAAGTTGACAGGGGAAGGGGGGAGGAGGGTCTAGCACAAATTGTAGGTAAGTAATATCGTTTGAATTTACTTTTCGACATGTTAAGAGATTTGTGATATTACCTACTAGTTGAAATCACATTCATTGTTTGCTTTATGTCTTCAATACATTTGTAAAATTATGTTTAAATTATGAACATCACAAAACCATGTCACGGACGGGAGAGGGGGTAAGGCAAAGATGACACCAACTTAACAGAACCAGGAGGGAGAGGGTTGCTGCAAAATTAACGAAAGATAACAGGGGGGGGCGGGGGGCAGGGTAAAAAAGGCCCAAAAATCAGGTGACGTCATTTGTGAACAATCCTTATAATAGGTGTCTTTGAAGAAAACAAACATGGTATTAAAAAAGTTTTATTGAACCGCTCTTAAACTTGCATGGATCATCTAATAGGTGATCATCTACTATGATAGATTCTGCTGCACTGCATCTGAAATCACTTGAGACAAGTGCAAACAAGATTAGAAAAGTCTACAAATTGATACTCATCATCAGGATGTGTGATGCTATGTGATTGGCAGTGTAAAAATCCTACTTATGAATAAGTTATCAATAGAAAAATGCTACTTATAAATAGTCATGAATGTCACTTACTATACTCTATGATTGGTGCAAGGCTAAAAGTAACAACTAATTATTATGCAATATTTGAGACCTTTGGTACAAACAAGATGCTATAATTGGGTAAGATTATTTGCCATTTCTTTCCTATTCATATACAGATAAAAGCATACAACCGTGTCACCAGACATTTTTCAAACCCACAAAAGTAGACCTTTTTCAAAAATAAATGTAGAAAATAAAGCAAAAGTAATGATATATGTAACAAAAGTTGGGGGTTATTCCCCAGATCCCCAGATCCCCGTAAGTCTTTTTTTTCATACGCCATGAACCATAATAAATAGTAATAGATAGTAGCCCCTTAATACATATTTGTGTTTAAGGGTCATTTCACTTCGGAGACTTTGCCACAAGATTATAAGCTGCAACGTCAGAGCATGAATTGGTCGGCCCACATCGTACACTGTTGGCTTATAGTGGAGAGTTAGTCCAAATTAGTCATCTGTGTCACACAGATACCAGGGGTGGTCTGCTCTAAAAATAGATATATTTGAACATGTTAAAGAACTGAGGTATGATCTGAAGTTCGGTGCACAACGTAGAAACAGTACACATGGTTGCAAACAAAACATACTTCTTGAGCACAGTCACTGAGTCCCAATGTTTGCTTATAATTACATCTAGAGACACAAGGATAGGTGGGGTTTGTGTCTCTAAATGTAAATAAACATTGGGACTCAGCGACTGTAATGTTGAGACACGATGGTAACTAGAATGTGTGTGGCTCAGTCTTTGCGTTCATGAGCGCAAACTCACTGTGCACGTCATCTTGCCAGGGGAATCATAATCGTGATTGGCAGTAAAGATAGATGAAGACATAAACAGCCGTGACACCAATTGTGAAGATCTATGCAAACCGACTGACTCACATTCTGAGGTGTTTTTTTAGGTGTAATGAAGTGCCCCCTTATCTTTGCTCACGATCAACACTACGATTAAGGGACGACTTGCACAATCACATGCACAATCAGTTTGCAATCATGAAAACTGAGCCGCAATCATGCCCGTTCTAGTTACGATTCTGTTGCAACATGTGTGTTATTGTTATGACAATGTGCGCTGGACCTACGCTATATATGTGTGCAACTTATGGATAGTAGATAGTTTTTTTTTAAAAAAACGAGGTACGATCTATGAACATTAGTTGGGACATGTATATCACTTTGGTGACCGTGGAGAGCGAGGTCGCAGCTTAGTCTTAAAGCAAAATTGCCTAGTGAAATTATCGCTTTATGAAAAATGTCTATTTTGACTTATAAAAAATAAGTATTTGGTGGTTGCCAAATTAATGGCATTGACGTCTCTTCAAGTAAATGTGAGTTACTTTAAACACCATCCAGGGGTCGCAGAAGGAAATGCTATGGCTGAGCAACATACTCATGGTCATTAAATACTCCTTCTCTGCAGCCCTGTAGAAAGGGCTACGGTCATGTGGAGGGTATTAAAACATCAATAATTCATTAATCATGGCCTTACCAATATCCTCTGACAGAACAAATACAAACAATAATTCAATCATTTTCACAAGCAAATCAGCAACTGTCCAATCAAACTTACAAAAAAGTTCGTTATTTTCAAATGGCCTAACCAATCTTATTCAGCCTCCTACTGGCCCGCTGAAAGACGTTCAGGGGATGCACGTGTCTATGACAATGGATACAACGTTCTCTAACATTGAAAAGTTGAACACTGTATATTCTATATGCATATGTGCATCCACCTACTTACTTGTTATGTAATCCCATGTCCACTTGCAATGAGAGTCACATCTCAAACTATTGTTTGCTATCTTTACAGGGTGACAGAAGAGACCTGCCATACGGGACGCTCCTTATCGGCAACCAGCTGATCAACCTGAAGTCGGCCGCTGCCAAGCAGCACCTCAGGGCAGAGGTCACCAGGATCAACTGGACTCGAGGCGTGGATGTCTCGGGTGAAGAGTTCCGGAGGATGAAAGTGCTCCAACAGGACCTGGATCGCATTGTGAAAGCAGATGGGAAGGCTGCCACCATGCAGTGGAAAGTGCTGAGGAGGGAGGAAGAAAAAGAGAGGCGGAAGGCCGAGAGGTTGGAGGCGGATAGAGTGAAGAATGAGCGCAAACAGATGGCAATGGAGAGAAAGGCAGAAGAGAAAAGGCGCCGCATGCAGGAAAGGGATGAGGCAAAAAAGAGAAAGGTCGCAAAAAAAGAAGAAAAGAAGAGATTGCTGAACATAGAGAAAGAAAAGAAGTTGCAGAAAAAGGAGAGGAAAGAAGAAATGAAGAGAAATATGTTAGAGAAAGATGAGATAAAAAAATTGGCAAATAAAAAAAGGGAAGAAAAGAAGAAAGGTATTGCGGCGAAAGAACAGAGCTTGCTGAATAAAGTTAGGGAAGACCAGATGAAGAGAAAGATAGATGACAGAGAAGAAACGAATAGGTTGATCAGGGAAAACAGAGCTTTGAAAACAGATTTGATGTTCAACCTGGCATTCTTTGCTCGTAAATCCATTACATTTCCATTCGCTTAAGAAATAATATGCAGTACAAACAGAAGAAAATGCATAAAGAGCTTTGAATGTTTAATGTAAAAATAAGCGTCATGTTAAGTGTCGGCAACTCCGAATTGCAGGGACAAGCTGAGTGTCGACCATGAAGTCGTCAATGCAGACCCAAAAGTAGAGACCACTTCCAGACTTGCATTGACCATCTAGCTTGTAACACCGCAAACCAGGCCACTGTGTGTCTTGTCTATGTTGGGATTCAGTATTGTAAACTGTATGTGTTCACTTTTTGTTGACTTTTAGATAAGCGTATAATCATGATGATCAATTTTGTATGTTTCTATATTTGCACATTTCTTTAAACTACGATGATGATGATGATGATTTTTTAATACTATGGATTTTGATAATAATGATGATGAATGAATAGATAATTTTTTGGATGATGAAGATATTAAAGTGATAATGAAGATTATGATGTTGATGATGATTATGATGATAAGGATGAAGATTTTGATGATGATAATGATGATAAAGATAATGATTTTTTGATGATGAAGGTCCTAATGATGATGATTATTTAGATTAAAATGATAATTTTCTTTGGATTTTGACAATATTGATTGTATGATGAAGATGAAGATGATGATGATTTTGATGATGATAATGATGATAAAGATAATGATTTTTGAAGATAATGGATATTGGTGATAAAGATAATGAGTTTTTAAGATGTTGGATTTTCATGATGACGATTGAAGAGATGAGGATGATGAAGATATTGATTGAATGATGAATATGATGATGTTAATGAAGATAATGATGTTAATGGTGAAGATTTTGATGATGATAATGATGACAATGATGATAAAGACAATGATTTTTTATTTGATGATGAATGAATAGATGATTTTTTGGATTGAAGATATTAAAGATAATGAAGATGTTGATGTTGAATGATTTGATGATTGAAGATTTTGATGATGAAATGATGATAAAGATGATAAAGACAATGATGATTTTTAAAATGATGGATTTTGATATTGATGATGATGAATATGATGATTTTTGATGATGATGAAAAGATAATAAAGATATGGATTTTTATGTTGATTTTCATGATGATTGAATGATGAGGATGAAGATATTGATTGAATGATGAATGATGATGATGATAATGATGCTGTTTTTGATGATGATAATGATGATTTTTGATAATTTTAGAAGGTCCTAATGATGATGATTATTTTTTTTGATGATGATTTTGAAATGAATAATTTTTATGATTTTGAAGATTTTGATGATGATAATGATGATATAATGATTTTTGAAGATGATGGGTGAAAAGATAATGTTTTTAAGATGTTGGATTTTGATGATGATTGAATGATGATAAAGATAATGATATTTGAATGAGGAATGGATTTTGGTGATAAAGATAATGATGTTTTTTTTTTAATGTTGGATTTTCATGATGAATGAATTGAAGATGATGAAGATATTGATGATAATGATATTGATGATGATGAAGATGATGATTTTGATGAAGATAATGATAATAATGGATAATGGTTTTGAAAGAAGGTCCTAATGATGATGATTTTTAGATTAAAATAATATGACAATTGTTAATAATGACATGATGATTTTGAAGATAATGATATTTTGATGATGGATTTTGGTTAATGGAAAGATGTGAATGATGACGATTGAAGAGATGAGGATGATTTTGATTGATGATGAAGATGATGATGTTGATGATGATAATGATGAATGATTTTGATGATGACAATGATTGTTTTTGAAGACGAGGATGGATTTTCATGATAAAGTTTCAATAGATGAAATGATGATTCTCTTAGGATATTTGAAGATATTGATGAGAACTTTAAACTATATTTACAAACTGGTGAATGTCCATATCAAAATTTCTCCACGTTGGTAGTTTCCAACTACTTTCTGTATCAATAAATTTAATATAAATATAACATGCGTTGTTCTAAATACTGTGTACACAAAAAGAAAGATGGTAAATCATATTTTTAGGAAAAAGTCAAAATAGCATTTACTAGAACTGCACATCGACAAATGGCAGCCAATTTTCAGTTTGCCTCTAATGAGAGCAAATTCTAAATGCAAAATATCCAATAGTTTAAATCATGCATTTTGACACTATACTAGCAGATGGGGGCGGGGTGCTGGAGGTGGCACACTTAATATAGAGATTTAGGGGATTTGTACATGTGATCGATAATAGATATGTAATATATAGAAATGATTTGTAAAGAATATGCCCTCATACATATGGTTACATTTTTGTTGAACAAATAATAGAAATGATTTGGTAGAAGAATGTATGCCCTCATGCCCCAGACCTGTATATGCATATGGTTACTATTTTTCAGTTGAACACTATAGTAATAGAGGATTGGAACACTGGATTGTGCCATGCACTTACTACATAGATGAATACCAATCGAAGGCAACTGCATCTATGGATTTGATTTTCTTTTGAAGGGGCTTTGAAAAGATTTTTAATTATTAATATTAATTTCTCAAAGCCCTTTCAAATGACATTTATAGAACATCCAATCCATTGATGCAGTTTCCTTTGATACTGATCATGTTTGACCGAATTATTACCTTCTCAAATGCCCTCATCCTTATCATCGTTTGCTCTTATGACAAAACTGTTTTACTGTGTCCCCATTCAATCCGGATTCAAAGTGTCATAAAGCTATTTGGTTATGATTTTCTAAACGCAAAACCACCAAATAATAGTTGGCGCAAAGAATTTATCAAAAGTTAGCCTATCTCAAGGCCTTTAAATGGTCTGACATTAAGGCCTATTCTAAAAGACCTCTGTATTACGTCAATGTTGCAAAGTGTTTTGCTAAATTGACGTCATTTACTAAAAGCACATGGCTTCTATTTTAGAAGCAGCAGTCCAGCTGTGTTGGGTATTTTCCCGTTTAAGCACGTGGTACTGTTTATTTGTAATATGTTTCTGGTTCATTAATTCACACATAAGCCAGCCCCAGTTAGTAACAGAAGCTTTAGCATGTGGTACTGTTTATTTATATTGGGGAATGTTTGATGACGTTCTGTTTTGTAATAGTTTGTTTATTTGATATTCTATTGTTATCTGATCATGGATAATGAAGCAATTAGACATAGCTTGCAAAAGATTGGATATGAAGCTGTAAGACAACATCAGAAAGAAATATTGGAAAATGTATTGCAAGGAAAGGATTGTCTTTTAGTTGCTCCAACCGGTAAATATCAAGATTACATATTTAATATCTTGGCTGACCCTTACCTGATCACCCATGCATGGTGCTGCAGTGTCTTGGCTGACCCTTACCTGATCACCCATGCATACATGTTCTGCTGCTTCTGCAGCTGTTGCTAGTGAACACTCTGGTTTTAAAAGGCTATAACAGGGCAGGATGTTTGAGGCTGCATATTTAATATCAGTGGAATTCCTAGGGTTTTGTAAAAGACCTTATATCTACAATTGCACTTGCTCTTTATCTTTGCATTTAATATATGGTTGACACGAAAGGTTTATGTAATAATAGAAATAAAAACTATTAGATATAAGGTCTTTTGAAAGACTGTATGTTCATTGCAAATATAAAGCTTATAAGTATACCACAGTAGTGTTTGTAGTCACTTTTACTTGGCTGAAAAGCTTATGACAGGCATGCATGGTTTCCCAAGATTGTGTGTGCATTCAACATTTTTAATTCTCTCTCAGTTCCCTACAGAAAGCACGTTCCTATCCCCATATAGACATAGCTTAAGGCAATCTTTCATATTAGTATATCAAATTGCTCTGGCGGGACTCAACCTCACAACCCCGTGTTTGTGATAGTGGAAAGATAGCATCAGCCGAGAAACGTGCTGTAAAACGCCTCTCTGTAACCCCTACATGTGCTTACATCCAATATACATGTACATTATCATATCATTGACATCTATTAAAGTAAGCTTGCCGTATGTTTCAAGGCTGCATAGCTCTCTTCGGTTAAGTGTTTTTAAACAACAGCAATTCATTATACAACCATTCATTGATTTCATATGATTGAACACGACGGGAGGTAAGTGGGAAAAACAATTAAAAGGGGGAAAGTGAAGCCCATTCAAAAAAATTCCTCAGCGGGGGGGGTGAGCAGGTGGCGGGGGGGGCCGGCTTTAAAAAGGGTTACGGGGTCCGGCTAAGGGGGTCGATCCCTGTGTGGGCCTGGGGGGGTCCTGTCGGCCGGGGTTGGGGGGGGTCCTAGGCGTCCCCCCGGCCCCGAGATTGGAAGGGGGTACACCCCACGGCCCGGGGGGCGTCGTCGCCTTGGCCTTACGTCAGCCCCCGTCGGGCGCTCAGCCCGGTTTTAAAAAGCCGATCCCCGGGAAACTTGGGGGGTCTTGCCCGGGGGGAAAAGGGCGCTCCGGGCCCCAAGGGCACGGGAAGCGCTCCGGGAGTACCCCCTTCGATAAAGCCCCGGGATTCGGGGGCTTGGGGTAACCCCCGGGTAAATGGGCGCCTTGGCCCCCAATTTGGGGGCTCCGGCGGTACGCGTTGGGGGTAAAGCCAGGTCG
>CM032664.1:48432105-48447425 GCA_019095985.1 Streblospio benedicti | reverse complement strand
ATTACTTACGGTTTAAATGCAGTACAATACAATAATAAAAAATTGCATGCATTTTAAAAATAACACAAAGGTAAGAGCCACAATAATGAAGCTCTTATTTTATCCTTTTAAATTGAGTATTATGATGTGTGACAAGACAATTTGGTATTAGAGGGTTTAGATGGGTAATCATATTTTCATTCATTTAGAAAAGAATACATATCAACGGTTACCTTATGTTCTAAGTTACAACACACATACTACACAAAGCATTAAAATTGCAATAAGCTGATGTATTCAATGCGCTTATTAGTTGCTGTGGGTGGATTCATTTATAACTTTCGCAGTCGCTAATCTATTTCATCTATTGTCTGTTCATTAAAATGCTTCTATCACCAAAGCTCCCTGCACTGGTTGATGGTGTTATTCTGATCTAATAATCTTGTAGTCGTGAGTTCGAGTCTTGCTTAGAAGCAATACGAGTTAGTGGTGTATATGAGCTGGAGAAAGAAGATTGATAATGAATAACTATTTTCCCTAGACAGCAATAGGGAAAAGTTCTCATTACTGTTGAGAATTTATTTATGGAGTAAACAGCTCTTTATAACCGTGTGATACTTTATTCTTTTGTGTTTACTCTTCATACTGTTGTCGTAACGTCTCCCGTTCAGTTCTCGGCGGCGCCATGGTAGCGCCACACAGCGGACTCGGCGTCAGTGACGGCGGGGGCGGAGCCAGGGGCGGGGGCCATCAGCACACAGCCGCCGGCAGACCTAGAGCAGGCAGCAGGGGTGGGGGTTAAAAGTCACAGAACTAATAGAATATGCCAATCTACATGTTATATGATTGTAGGTTAATACATCATGGTGGGTTGTAATTGAATTACTGTTATAATGGAGTCAAGCAAAATAATGTACAGAATTTTGACAGTACAGTTTTCCCCAACTTTACCATATAGCATGTATTGTAACTGTCCGTCTGTCAGGTTCACTGATCTCTAATATCCAATGCACTCTATTATATGTATAGTGTAGTTAAAATAGTTCTAACATTTTAATATAATACGAACCATACAGTGTGCACACATAAATCATGATTCAACCTAAAACCAAACATAGTGACCTATACAAGGTGCAAACTCACTGGTGTGTCCAGAAGCCCACGCAGGTGCGCTGCCTGCTGCACACTTTCACGCACTTCTTCGGCTCAAGACCTGGGATGTGGGAGTGACGCAGACGTGTGGGCAGAGGCGCCAGTGCAGCCGACACACGCGCCGTCATTTTTCGAAGAGTAGCTGAGAGAACAGAGACACTCACACTATTGGTCTGATACAAATTGTAAAATGATCATGGTTGTTATTTGATGCTATACCCTCTCACATGTGATACTGTTGCGTGTGAAATTATAAACTTAGCATCAACCAAAAATATCCTATCCCCTCGAATTGCACCTAAACACTGTTTATGGGGCTAAAATAGCAGCATATGTGTTTCATAGAAAAGACATTATTATGTATTTATATTTTTTATATTAGGCGTTCACATTATCCTGGTCATTTTACTGACTTCAAGTCTTCACAACATTTATATTTTATTGACACTCTCCGAATGTTTGATCTAATATAATTCTATTTTGTCTATTTTCTAAAATAGAAAAGTATTTTTCCTATACAAAATATTATTCTAATTATCACACGATAACTCATACGTCTTATCGGAACATTATTTATGTACTATTATAGTGATAGCAAAGTCTTCAAAATATTTACAAAATGTATATAGTTCGACTTAATGCACTGAAAAGAAGTAGCAACTGATAAAATTATTAATCTTTACAGTAACCCCATTTGGATCCCCAATAACACATTTGTATGTATGTATGTTGTATGTAAGTTTGTATGTATGTAATATCACGTTGTAACCACATGTCGGTATAATAGATTAATTTTGACTTGACTTGACTACATTATTCATGGGAATACACGCATGAGATTTTCTTCGCAAGCTTCGTGCCAGGCAGGCGTGATATAGAATAGGACATATTTAGAGCACCTTTCACCAGTCTTCCCAAATCAATCACAGTTTAAGTGTGATTTTCCTAAGGCACTCGCCTTTCGTATTCTAATGACACAATAATGAACAACATAGAGTAGTTCCCACATCAACTTTCGCCCACCTCACCTGGACCCGCCTTTTCCGTGCACGAGCTGTTGAGAGAGGTGACTGAGTGAAGTGACCACAGGTCAGCGCCGCACGTCTGGTCATCTACCGCCACGCTCGCGTAGGTCGGAGCAGACTGTAAAAAGGGAGGATCATGTAGTCCAGGAGCATTAGACTTTCAATTGGAAAATAATATAGAAAGCTGGAAATTTTAGGAGAGGTGCTTTAACATGTCTAGATTCAATATCTGAAGAGTCCCTTGTTGTCCCCTTTCAGCGTTTTTCGAAAATCAAGATGGCGTCCGACTTCTATTGACCCACGATGAATTTTTTTTTTAGATATTGTCAAGTCTGACCATGTGACGTAACTATGTAAATGTGGTATAGAGACAATCCATTTATATGTTATTTTGTCAGTATGAGGCTTTACTCGTCATATAATTAAGAAAAGATAAGAAAAATCACAATGGCCTCCAAAACTTTCTACATTCCTCCTCTATGTATGTTAAATTTGGCATTAAGAATATATAATTATGTGGTTGTAGCTCTATATTTATCAATTGTATATTGGTAATAATGAACAAAGTAAATGAAAAGGAAAGTCAACGTAACAATTTTATTTTAACAGTTCATCAATGAACATTTCTGTTCTGATATATTAACTCAAAATACACAAATACAAACCTAATTCTAAAGAACAGGTTGAACAAGATATTGTTCGAAATACAAACTGCTGATGAACTTTATAAGTATGCACTCCTCTTGGGCCCCCATTTCACATGGCCGATCCTAGCTCCAGGTCTTCCAAAAGACGCCCGATTTGTCATTTCGGGGTGGATTGTGCGTAATCTGGCCTCAAATGTGGATGCTTTTCGGGCTGTCTGGGGAGCTTTCTTTACTATTTGCAACATCCTTAGGTATTTATAACTGTGGCCTCATCTGCTGCATTGGGAAGTTGTATGACGACTGATGAAACCGTAGGTGCCGCCACTACCGTTACAATCGGAGGCAATAGAAGCATGGAAGGGAAGCATCTTTTTCAACAGCACGATGCTCCAATATTACTGTTGTCTACCTGGAAAAAATGACTGACTTCTACCAGTTTCTTGCGCAAAAAGTGTTATCGCTTCTCTGGAGAAGTGATTTTGACTTTTTTCGGCCTGTGGGTTCCCGTTTTGGATTATTGAGTTGTTGATCTGGATAAACGTTTTGGTTTTCTGATTCGTCTGGAGGACTAACTTGTTCATCGTTAGGTCTCTCTGCTACCAGTGGGTTTGCTGACAATTTTCATAAAGATGTTCCCGTTTTATGTTGTGCTAATTCCAAATGGTCCCATTAGCTTGCCTTTTGATCCAGTCCATCTGAAAGGTCACAGACCGTAATTGCAGATGATCCCGTAAGCTTTACCTACGTCATATGCAATAAGGCAATATATAAAAAGACTGAAAATGTTGGAGGGGGGGCGGTCATTGTTGTTTGTGTCTCTGTTGTTTCGAACGTTTCAATTATCCCCAAGTCACACTTCAATCGACTCGATCGCCTCTGTTTAATAGGTATAGCTTTGATCCCAGGCCAGCTTCCGGGCTTGTTAAATGCTCAACTGCTTGACAGCACCTTCAGTGACCCCGCTAGGATCGGCCATGTGAAATGGGGGGTTTACACACCTCAAAATACATATTGTGTACAATACATATTGTATATCACATTGTATTGCATCACACTAAACATCACTTTCGTCTTGATTGCTATTCAAACAGTCAGTGCTATTACAACCTGAGCACAAAATCGTGCCAAGCAGCCCTGCTTTTTGACACTTACAGCTGCGGCTGAAACGCTGCTGGCACCCACAACTAATCATTTTCAGAACCTTGTCAAGAGCTGCAGCTTGATCCTTTACACCAGGAACAAGGTGCCCTCTTACTAAATTTCTGGTCCAGCCTCAGTCTTTTGGTAAAATGTCAGTTTCCAAACCATTTTTGAACTTGAAGATATGCACGGTAACTGTGATACTTTGAAGCATCTCTGGTCGGTGGGAGAGATTAAGGTCAAACACAGTTACACTAGTAAGGCTTTTCTTGGCAAATTCCTTTTTATATCTCACATACCTAAGCTCATCTAATGAAACAACTGTGGCAGGGGCTGTGTAGATACCTAGCAATTACCTTTCACCTGCTACTTTGATATCCTCATGAGATGCATTTCTATCTTTGGAAATTTCTACGTACGCCAGGTCTGTATCACTGTCAACAATTTTGAAGGCAGTTGATTTTCCTTTCCTGTACAAAGCTGAATTGCCATCACATCCTGATATTGCATGAGTTACCCCAATGTGATCAATCACATTCTGACAAGGTTTTGACTTGATATTTTTAGTCTGTATCTGTCTGTAGAATGCATGATTAGATTGTCACTCACACGATCATCAACAACTAGCATAGCAAGAATGTTGGTATCTGAGGCATCAAGGTTCTCTATATCATCATGAGCTTCTACCAAAATGCTGGCTGCTTCTAGTATTTCATAATCAGAATCACCCAGGCTCTCAGTCACTTCATACCTTTCTATTCTTAGGCGAGAAGATAGAAGCCTCATAAACATCTGTTTGTTTTCCCTGTTCTTTAGAAATTCTGATTTACTGAATCGGGAAAGTTCGGTTTGGCCAGTAAATATTATGTCTCTAGCAGCATTGTCCTTTATTCATCTTGGAAATAGACAATATAACGACTCCTTCCATATTTGGTGTACGCATCACACAAATCACATGAGTCCCACTTTCACACCACTGTCCACCGTAAGAACTTTCCCCATCAACTACAAAGGATTATTCAGGACGTCTTTTGTAATCTTTAATACGAACTTTTCCTTTTATCAGGGCACTGAGAACACTCTTCGAATTCTTCCTCTCATCAAGCCATTTTCAAACAGCGAGGGAACACGCTTGGCAAATTCATATTGAAGATAGAGTTTCATTTCTTGCGGTGATTCAATGACACAGGTAACCCTGTGGACCATGCATTGCAGGGGCGATATTAACCTTCAATGTAATTGTAACAATTATTTTATTACAAGAGTGATTGGATGAATACAGCCACATTTTAATCAGCCGGCTGTTATTTTCGATAAGACCTACCTCCTTAAGCCACAGATTTCTGCAGTTGCACACGTCCACCAACGATGATGTAAGTAACAGCGTGAATCCAGATGGGTTCTACCAGAAAACAATGACTAACAACAATATTGATATGGGCGCATGCTGTTAGACCATAAAATATAAGCAGCGTAAATTGTGACCGGTTATAATTAAAGGCTTCCAAAATTGGTCTAGCTGCTGTAAAATGTGTTATTACCGTGAATTGTAATCATGCTCAGGACTCTCATGTGTCTTATTCTCTGGCGTCGGGCAATTAGTTTGTCACTAATATAAAGAGCTTGATGAGTAGATGATTTGTAATATATCCTACTTCTAGATACGTTGACAAGTGGCCAAGAAAGCAGTGGTTCAAGTTCGTTATCTGTAGCGGCCGGCCACTTGTAGAGTGCAGCATGTTAGCCCAACTGAGGTTCAACTTTGACAAGGCGTGTGTCAGGCTAGAATGACAATAGAGAGACTATTGCGGTGCCATTCGAAAGCTCTCTAGTTTCACCATAGTCCCATGGTGACGAAAAGGATAAGTGAGGAATTGAGAGCAGATGCCAGTCGTCCAATGCATCGTGTAATTGATTACAATTTACGGTGTTTACATTTTACGGCAGCCTGACAATTTTGGAGAGCCTGATCGAAATTTACACTAACGTAAATTACGACCGTTCACAATTTATGGCTGGTTATATTTTATGGCACTCTCTACGAGAGGTTGTTTTTTTTATTTTTTTTATTTTTTTTTCCATTTTTTATATTTTTTGTGAATATTTTTTTAATTATCGTATTTGATAATTTATCTTGAGAGAATGCTGTAAAATGTTGAACATCTTTTTTTTAATCATGCTTTTTTAAAATGACTTCTGATGACTTCTGCGAAGCAAATGGTAGTAGGACAGAAGAACCACTTTTTCAAGACAAATAAAAAGAACCACTATTTTAAAGAAAAAAGAGCCTCTCACAGGGTGATTTTACGGTCTAACAGCATACACATGTTTAATGTCTTTAATCTTGTCAACCATGTTGAATTACAATGCTGAATAGATGTTATAGTATGTATGCTATCTACTATATAGCCTCGAGAGATACTAGAGGATTTGACTAAATTATGCAAGTCCAGTATACAGTGACTAAAATGTAGATTATATAACTTTTTAAAGCATTCATTATGGTTAGCATAGATGATAGCACTAGTACTAGCTGCTTTCATACTTTCTGTTATACGAATATGGGTATTTCGATTACAATTGTTGGACATTAGACAAAGCATCAAGTTTTAGTTTACCTGAGGCCACAGTGGAGGCAGCTGGATAATCAACGTGGACATCAGGCCCAACTTCATCAGATTTACCAGCTCTGCAAATGAAACAAATCTTCCAATCTGTTTCACTTTTGTAAGTAAATGATACTTGTCATTTTTACAAATGAGACCTATCTACATGTAATTACTTACATCTTAAAGTATTATACACTCCGCTGGAGTTTATATATTAATACTTTCAACATCGGAAATAGGATTTAATCTTTAGTCCTTGAACAGTTGTGCGCAATTCATAAATTCTGAATCATAACTGAAACCGTAAATGCTTTCCCAACAAGTCGTCTTCAAAGAGGAGATCTAGTGGTGAAGCACCTACGCAGTCTGAATAATACTACAGAATTAAAGGTAAGGAGTGGAAGTGTCGTGCGTGTAATTTTAATAAAAAGAATTTTTTAAACAAAGAGTGAGAGAAACAAAATGGCGACCAAAATTCAAGGCATTAGTAGGACACATCAGGACAGTCATAAATCATAGATGCCTTTACACCCAGCCTTGCGGCTGGTATCAATAACTGTGTACGGGGTGTCTATCATGATTGAGGAGGCACGAGTCATAAACCAATTGACCTTTATGAAATATTGATAAATATCACTGAATGCATATGACAATGTTAACCAGTGCTTTTACATTTGTACACAACAAAACAACCTTCTCTTATAAAATAGAGTTTAACATAAGCCACGTTTTATGTAAATTGATAACAGCATTTTCATTCACCTGTAAGTGTGTAATGTAAAGTCATGAGAACAAAACTTGAACTACAACTATAAACCACCAGATTTACATTTACATTTCAGGGTTACGATATTAACATTGATATTTTGACAAAACCAAACTGTTACCTTAGCAAATATTTTCGAACTTGTCTGTCAGACAGTCTTTTTCAAATTGACGTCACACAGGATGGCGGGGAGTGACGTAAGGAAGTAGATTATTAGTGACGGGGGTCGCGTGGGGAAACGGGGTCCTCCCTGCGAGCAGCCATTAGCCTCAGTATATGTGGAATTAAGGGTGCATGCACCTTTGTCTCCGTCCATTGTCTTGTTTGTCTTTCTTATTGCGATCACTTCCCGGATCTGTCTTTCTCTTGTGTTGCACTCACGACTGATGGACTTTGTGTTCTTACAGTCAGGGATATGATTGAAATTGGACATGTGATCTGTGATGACGGACTTTGCATATCATTCTCAGATGAAAAACAGGTGTCTCTGATGCGTACACCGTTGTTAGTACATGTTGTATGACCTTCAGCACCATTTTGATGTTCTGCTACACGATTACCTAATTTTCTCCTTGTTTCGCCAATATACACACTCTCACAGTTTTTGCACCCAATCTTATACACACAACAAGTCAAACGCATGTCTCTGTTGGCTTGATTTTGTCCTGTGGGTGGACCAAACTATTTCTAAGGCTCTTGTAAAGTCTAAAAGCAGTGCTGGTGTTGTGGTCTCTTAGTGATGTAGCCATTCTCTCTGATAGTCCTTTGATATACGGGATGACAATCATACCTCTGGATTTGGCACACTTGTCATCACTTAGATCACTAGTCTTCTTTTTTTATCTTCTGACTTGATACCGTCATGCACTTGACCACTTGAAAAATTCATTTAGGATAGTTGCTAATGCGGAGAGCCTACATGATGGTATTTCCCTCCATTTCCCTATCCTTTCCTTGGATACTATGAACTCTGTTTTGTCCAGTAATGTCCTCACACCACCTAACTTGTGCATCGTAGGTTGGTGTGAATTAAAGTTAAGGTAATGGTTCGTATTAGTGCTCTTCCTGTACACTGTTGTCTTCAAATGGTCATCTTCTTTTACAGTGATGAGCGTGTCCAGGAACAGAATGCTGTTGTTATTCATACATTCATGTGTGATGGCTATACTGTGTGTGGAGTCCACTTGGTTGAGGTGAGTGTTAAGTCTTTCAACAGTACCTATGGAAATCTTCATCAATACATCATTCATTTGTTTTGTCAGTGTAGATACATGTAGGTGGAATTCTATGTCTAATGCAGGCTGTAGGTATACCAAAAGCCAGTCTCTGGTTTCCGGTACCAATAATGACTTAGAATTCATTATCAAAATGGGCAATTGATAACAACGATCCAAAATTGAGACACATGGAAATAATTACGTGTTGTTGATTATAAACACGAATTGCAACGTATGACACATACCGGGTAGGTGTGGCAGGGAGGTCAGGGGGTTCTCGGACAGATCCAGCTCTTGAAGGTTGACCAGTGGTCTCAGTAAGGCGGCAGACACCGAGCTGATCTGATTGCGTCGCAACAGCAATTTTCTGTAACACAGATCACACTTCTTGTTTGCATAATGGTGTGACCAGTGGTTTTGTTATCATTTAAACAGGTTTGAGTGAATTTAAGTTTGCTAGTAAAATATCGATATATGCATAAACAAAGCCATATTTTCAATTTAAAAAAAGTATAAAATGTCATTGTGCATAAATGTACGCATACATAATTTCCTAATCTGACCTGATTGCCTTTAAACCGCAACTTTCTGTAACACATTAAATATGTATAATCTTTTCTCTTACCATGCACCATAAGAAATAGCCTTAAGTTTTAAAAACTTTTAAAAACTTTTTAAAACTTAACGCTATTTCATATGTTGCATGGTAAGAGGAAACACTATACATATTTAACATGAGACCACACGCAGTTTACCGTATAAACTCGATATTAGATATTATCTGTAACACAGATCGCACTTCTTCTGCATGACAGGTACAGGATCCTGCAACATGGATGGTACTTCACCAGTTTGACTCACCAACACGTATTCTGACTGTGTTCTGATTTATGTTCTTCAATAGAAAAAATGTGCAATATGGTATCAATCAGCGATTTATTTTCCAGTGGATCACCGCGAGACGTTAGGCAATATCGGACACATTACATGTACATAAGAGCGCCTGCAATGGTCCTTGTACCTGAGTGTGAGTGCTGATCCCGTGAAGTCTGGCATCGTCGTGAGGAGGTTGTTGCCGAGAACCACGAGTTCCAAGGCAGTGAAGAGGGTGGTGAGGGCAGGTGGGGGGTCCGTAATGGTATTGTTGCCCATCCGCAGTGTGGTGATGGTGCTAGCTGTGGAGGCATTAGTACAATCATTATTGCGGCATTAAAAGCTCCCCATGGAGATATATCAGAAATAGTTTCCGTGCTGTCCCTTATGGGCACCTAGGAACTATGCATTTAGACCTTAGACCTTAGACATTATGCGCTCGAGTCTACTCTCTGCTATATATGGGTAATATACATGCAGCATACCCATACTCCACAAATGTGCATGTATCTCTAGAACACATGAACCAATTCAGGCCCAAGATGGCTCATTGTAAAGCTCTCAGGCAGATCCACTATTTACGGCGTGTACGTGGTCGTGCACACGCAAACACGTTTTGTTAATTGCGTCGCTTAAGCAGCTGAAGAGAAAGCCTTGTGTTTCGTTCGTTTGTATGTCAGTATGTGTGTATATATGTCTTTGGACAAGCTAGAGCGTTCACCGATGTACAGATTTCGTTCAAACTTTAGACAGCTATGAGGTATTAGCCGACACCAAAGTGGTCCAATTTTGGGCACTCTGCCAATTAAATTGTGCTTTCTAGAAGCCCATATATGATTTTTCACTGATATTTATTGCATATGAGGCAGCAAGAAAAAATCAATATTCAACCCCGCACCACATAGCAGCAAACAGAAAACCACACAAAATAGACTTTTTCGTTGAGGTTTGCTGTTTCCTGCTATTAATGTAGCATGCTGATGTGAGCCAATATATTAGATTGTGCATTCAATACTAGTTAGAATGTTGAAAATGGACCATAAATGGACCTGTGAAAAGCACGAAATCGAATCGCTTCAGTACCTCATAGTTGTGTAAAGTTTGAATAAAATCCGTTTAATGGGTAAAAGCTCTAGCTTGTCCAGAGACATACACACAGTACATACATACAAAATAAATAGTAACATAAGAATGAAGAGAACACAAGGTTTCTGAAGCGACGCAATAATCAATATTACTGAACATAGTGCAGTGATATACATGTACAATAAAAGCTTACAGAAAATCTTTAATAAATTGGAAAGCCCACTTTAATTAGAAAGTGCCCCAAATCGAATCACTTTGGTGTCACCTCATACCTCATAGTTGTGTAGTTTGAACAAAATCCGTTCATCGGTAAAAGCTCTAGCTTGTCCAGAGACACACATACGGTACATACATACATAACTAGATCAAAAGTGTTCAAAGAACACGGCGTTGCTAGAACAACGTTGACTTATGGGTAATTAAGATATATACTGAAACGATGTATACTTTATGATTAAAAATTTTATGAATTTGAGGAGAAAACCGCAGAATGAATTTACAGCATTGATCATTTTTCAGCGAAATATATAGCTCTGTGTGTTCCATAATAATCAATAATAGTTTCAAAGTTATGTAAGTACAGTTGTTGTATGTAAAACCGCATCCCGTGTAAAGATGCATCTCTATAGTGTAAAACCGAATCCTTATTTTGGGATGCACTTTTACGCGTGTAAAAGTGCATCCCAAATAGAAGATGCGATTTTACACGTGTAAAAGTGCATCTAATTATGATAATCCACATTTACTCGTGTAACATCGAATCTGTTTATTACCATATTTTAAAATGACCATATTAGCTATAATTTAGTAGAAATTAAAGTATCTGATCATTTAAAAACACGATTTGGTTCAATATTATAACATTTATTATAAAGGTACATTCACAGTGATCATATACTTTTGCCTAACCAATTAAATTTGAAAAACTAAATGTGAAATAATGCTAGACGGTATGGACCATAATACCGGATTTACACGGGTGAGAACCCGTGTAAAAATGCATCCGTGTCAAAATGCATTTTTACACGGGATGCGGTTTTACCCCACTGTCAGAGTGGACAGGCGGAGCGCGGACTTCGCGTGCCTACGTGGGCAAAATTTGAAAATTTAAAAAAATTTCAAACTTGTGCAAAATTTTCCCTTCCTGGCGGAGTAGAAGTGAGTCTGCTGGCGGAGAAATAGCCCTCGAGCACCCCCCCCCCCCCGCCCCCACGGACCTCCACTGCAGCGAAGTCAGGCGGAGAGAAATTTTGCTAGTGCAGAGTGTAAAATGTGTATAGCAGACTCAGGCTAAGTCAAATTATGAGTCTTGCGAACCCTGGCGAATTGAAATTGTGCGTGACATCCGCCAGACAACCATGGCTCCGCCGACGGAGTCAAGCAAAGTATTTTGTCTCCGCCAGCGAAGTCTTGCGGATCGTTGGTGCCAAATATGGCTTCGTGCGGAGACCAGCGAACTCAAAAAGATCAAAGAAATTTTAACCAACAATCCCACCGCCCGCGGAGTTGTGCACGAACTCAAATTTTCACTTCAGAGAAGTGGAGAAAGTCTGCGCCATTTTTGCTCGCGGAGATAGCGCGAAGGTAGCGCGGTGCCCTCTCGGGGCCATAAAGAGTCCACAAGTCCGCTGGACTCGCTGCGAGCCATTAATCGCGTTGTCGATTCGACAATAAAAAAGTTAATTTTCATATTTTTCACCATTTTTACGGACTTTGTCATTTTTCAACCTGAAAAAATGGCCCGGAGTTGACTCAGCAGCGTCCCACTCTGACAGGGGGTTACATACAACATACAGTGAACTAAAATAAAAGTATTTTGTCATTGTTCATATTCATTCATATTTAAATATGTTTACTAAAATATAATCAAATCTTAATTAAAAGTACACAATTACAATCTACCTTAACAGCCGCAATTAGCCATTGTCTAATATATTGACTCCCTTCGGTATGCTACATTAATAGTAGCAAACAACAAACTTCACAGCAAAAGTCTATTTTGTGTGGTTTGCTGTTTTCTGCTGGGTTGAATATTGATTTTTTCTTGCTGGCTCAAGTGCATTGAATATCAGTAAAAATGTCATATATGGGCTTTCTAGAAAGCACATTCTATCATTCCGTGCAAAAATCACCGCCAATAACCCACGCTGATTGGTCAATCTCCGTGCTCAATTTTGCGATGGAAAACACGCTCCCCAAAAAAACCCACGGCGCTAGTCTAACCTCCTCACAATATCAATACAGCCGCTGGCCTAGTAAGGCGCGTTCTGTGTACGGCCCGTGTGCGGAGAGCAACAGTTTAGACTAACGCCTCCGGGCGCTCAAAACTGTAGGAATTGACGTCTCCGCGCGCTCAAAACAAACGAAATTGACTTGAATGTTGAATGTTATAATATGATTTATTTTAAAATAAAATGGATTTTAGTCATGATAGAATGGTGATTGACCACTCGATTGTCGTGTCAATCGCAAAATTGAGCATGCTGACGTCTGATTTACCCGCCGTTCGTAAATCGGGTAAATCAGCATCAGCATTCAATTGATTGACCCCTGAGCACCCAGATTGGAGGGTCTATGGTAGAATTTTTGCACGGTGATACCCTCAGTGAGTGTCAATCACACATCATATGTGAAAAACCCTAAAATAGTGCTCAAAAACCATTTCTATCATGACTAAAATGACTAAAACCACCAAATGAGTGTATGATTTTGGGTTTTTATTTTAAAATAAATCATATCATAACTTCTCATTGCATTATAACATTCAACATTCAAGTCACCATTTTATCATGAGAAAAAATTCCAGTTTTTATTTTGGAGTTAGTCTAATCTGTTGTACTCCGCAAGCGAAACACGCCTTCATGGCATTCTACGTCAACGGCTGTATTGATATTGTGAGGAGGTTAGACTAGGACTGTGGGTTTTTTTCGCAGCGTGCAGTCAATCGTATAATTGCACGGAGATTGACCAATCAGCGTGACACGGTGATTTTTGCACGGAATGATTGAATTGAGGCGGTTGACACTCCAATCTCCTGGTCAATTCCTACAATTTAATTGGCAGAGTACCCAAAATCGAATCACTGCGGTGTCACCTGATTGATTAGAAATGGTTTTTGCTACTATATAGATTTTTCACATATATTGTCATTGTAAGGGGGAGGGTATATTGTAGGAATTGACCATTCTATCATGACTAAAATCCACACTAAATGAGTGTATGATTCGTTTTTATTTTGAAATAAATCATATCATAACGGTCTCATTGTCTTTGACCGTGGGACGTCAGCAGCTGTATAGAAAATGTGACGGTACTAGTCTAGTGTTGACAGTGGTCCGTGACGTCGCATGGTCAAAATGGCAATGAGACCGTTATGATATGATTTATTTCAAAATAAAAACGAATCACACACTCATTTAGTATGGATTTTAGTCATGATAGAATAAGACTGGTATTCGGTTAAAACCTTTGAATTTAGCTTAGTTTAGAAATTATCCACTGTAAAAACATTTGTGAATGATAAAAGACCAATATGCGATTGATAAATGACACCAAAAAATTATAAATACAACAACTATAGGTTAGTAATTAGACTTTTTTGGTGGTGTCGTAGCGTGCAGTAAATCACTGGAGCGTTCAGTTTATCGTATAATTGAGCACGCTGATTGACCAATCAGCGTATTTATTGGCGGAGACTTTTGCACGGAATGATCGAATGGAGAAATATACCATGTTTAGGAGTGGTATATCTGTTAATTCACAGCCGAATTTGTACAATATTCCCCGGATTCTGCTGTCATTAAAAAAGTACCCGGATTAGGTGTGGAATATGGAAAAAATATACTCCATCTGTTTGATCCTCTCCACCAATCAGAACACACCATTTAGCGGTGTTTTACATTAGAGTGGTATAGGGGTGCGTTCGAGTACTATTTCCCAACTCGAAAGCTTCCCATATGGTAAATTAACCCGTATTGGAACTCCCGTCGTAATTACCAGTCGTGAGCTCGGAGCTTTTTTTAGAGGACTGAGCTTCCCACTGGGAAATACCATGATTTCCAACTGGGAACATCTGTTTGAGTGAATTTTCCATATAGGACGCTTGTATTTTTACGAGGTCTGAAGAGCACGGATATTGGTGAGGGAAGACCCTTTTTAGCCTGAGATCGGGCACTAGGTCCATGCGCATTCTGACGAAATACTTGTTGCTGTTTTGACATGTGATCATCCAAAAAGTGTAACTGCTCCCCCGTTATGATGTCACGTTGAAACACTATCTCAGACAGCACTTCCATCCAGGATGTACTCTCTTCAGCTCATTTTCCAGCTACTGAACTCCCTTTTCACCCACTGGGTTCTTATTCCTGTTTTTCATCCTGCCAATCTCAAGTTGTATGCCAGCTGCTGTAAGGTGTTCGTCGGAGGCAAGACTAGTGAACCCAGGAGCTCCAACTCTTACAATGCAGTCGCCAGGTGCTTTCAGTAGTGCAGTGGTCTCTATGAGCGCAGTCCTAAGTGTCTCACTCTGCTCGTTTGGCAGCAACTTACAAACTGTGAATGATGAAAAACAGTCACGCATGACAAATATAACATCACATGCAAACGTTGTGCCCAAAACTAATGGTTGATCAGATCTAGAAAACTCTTTCAACTCTGTGGGTAGCCGAGCAAGTGCAGCACATTGATAACATGAAGATGTGACCTGATCAATGAGTAAGTCTGCATCTAGGGCATAAAAGTACCCATGGAACACTTTACGTAGCTGACTAGCAGTAGGATGATCAAAACACAGATGTATAGCAGATAGAAGCCCCGCTAATAACTGA
>CM032664.1:48387182-48432005 GCA_019095985.1 Streblospio benedicti | reverse complement strand
TGAAAATGGACCATAAATGGACCTGTGGAAAGCCTTTAAATCGAATCACTTCAGTGGCCTCATAGTTGTGTAAAGTTTGAATAAAATTCGTTCATCGGTAAAAGCTCTAGCTTGTCCAGAGACATACACACAGTACATGCATACAAAATGAATAGTGACATAAGAATGAGGAGAACACAAGGTTTCTGAAGCGACGAATAATCAATATTACTGAACATAGTGCAGTGACCATACATGTACAATAAAAAGCTTATAGAAACCCTTTTTAATAAATTGGAAAGCCCACTTTTAATTAGAAAGTGCCCCAAATGGTATGAATCACTTTTGGTGTCACCTCATACCTCATAGTTGTGTAGTTTGAATAAAATCCGTTCATCGGTAAAAGCTCTAGCTTGTCCAGAGACACATGCAGTACATACACAACTAGATCAAAGTGTTCAAAGAACACGGCGTTGCTAGAACAACGTTGACTTATGGGTAATTAAGATATATACTGAAACGATGTATACTTTATAATTGAAAAACTTTATGAATTTGAGGAGAAAACCGCAGAATGAATTTACAGCATTGATCATTTTTCAGCGAAATATATAGCTCTGTGTGTTCCATAATAATCAATAATATTTTCAAAGTTATGTAAGTACAGTTGTTGTATGTAAACCGCATCCCGTGTAAAGATGCATCTTTATAGTGTAAAACCGAATCCTTATTTTGGGATGCACTTTACACTGCGTAAAAGTGCATCTAATTATGATAATCCACACCTACTGTGGAACATCGAATCTTTTTTATTACCATATTTCAAAATGACCATATGAGCTATAATTTAGTAGAAATTAAAGCATCTGATCGCAGCAAAAAAACACCATTTGGTTCAATATTATAACATTTATTATAAAGGTACATTCACAGTGATCATATACTTTTGCCAACTTAAGTAAATTTGAAAAACTAAATGTGAAATAATGCTAGACGGTATTGACCATAAACCGGATTTACACGGGTGAGAACCCGTGTAAAATCGAATCCGTGTAAAAATGCATTTTACCAGGGATGCGGTTTACCCCACTGTCAGAGTGGACAGGCAGACCGCGGACGTCGCGTGCCAGCCTATTTGAAATTTGAAAACTTTTTAAAAAAAAATTTCAAACTTTGACAAAATTTTCCCTTCCTGGCGGAGTAGAAGTGAGTCCGCAGGCAGAGAAATAGCCCTCGAGCACCCCCCATCCCCACGGACCTCCACTGCAGCAAAGTCAGGCGGAGAGAAATTTTGCTAGTGCAGAGTGTAAAATGTGTATAGCGGACTCAGGCGAAGTCAAATTATGAGTCTTGGAACCCTGGCAAACTGAAATTGGGCGTGACATGCATTGCCAGACAACCATGGCTTCATATGACGAGTCAAAAAGTATTATGTCTCCGCATGAAATCTTGCGGACCGTAAACGCCAGCGAACTAGCGAATATCCAGAGTCCGCCGACGGAGACATGAAGGCTCTGCCAAATAACAAAATAACAAGGGAAAATTGTTACGGAGAGCAGCGGTGTCTTCAAAAAAGTCCTCCAAACTTCACTGAAGTGTAGCGAACTTCAGCGGAGTCCGGCTTAACAAAGCCATTTTGCGGTCTGTTATTTTCCATCGAATTAAACACTGTCATGCGCCGGAGGTTTTCTGCGTATAAAAGTCGAACTTTGTCTGTATGCTGTCTGTGTGGGGGTGTGGGGGGGGAGGGGGAGGGGGGAGGGGGGGGGGGGGGGGGGGGTCTGTATGATGTCTGTGTGTATGGGGGGTCTGTATGCTGTCTGTGTGGGGGGGTCTGTGTGCTGTCTGTGTGTGGCATTGACTATTTTTATGTGAGTTTTTTTCAAGGCTGATTCCATGCTGGTTTTTAGATAATCAAGAAAATAATATGGAGAATTATGCCATAGAAAGGGATTCATGAAATGTAGTGACAAATAGAATTTGAATAATGGCACAGATAGAACCTTGATAAACTATCGAATCAGAACATCCTATGCTGGACAACTCCTCCCCAGTAATTGTAATAAATGCTATTATTTATAATTGTCTCTCCACAGACATCGTATTGTTTAGAGACGACATCTTGTATACCCCACGAGTTTCTGAACTCACGTACTATATCCCAGCAGGCACACTGACGTCAGCCTGACGTTGGATTATGGTTGTATTACGTTGTGACGTCAGCCAACGTAAATTCAACGTCACCCCAACGTTGATTGCCTGACGTTGACACAACGTCAGACATCAACGTTGGATCAACGTTGATCCAACGTCTTGTGCCCGCTGGGATTATTGTAAATTGGTATAGAATAGGCAGATACAGGGGATCGCAGGGGGGTGCCCCCTTTACCCCACAATAATACCATAGGGTTTTTGTCATGTAGGCTATCAATTACATACACGAAACCCATGCGGAGAGCTCTTGCGGCGTACAGCGGCGTACAGCGGAGGTGAACGGCGTTCATTTTATGTGGTACGGAGGCAGACGGAGTCCGTTGGTGCCAAATACGGCTTCGCGCGGAGACCAGCGAACTCAAAAAGATCAAAGGAAATTTAATCAATAATCCCACCTCCCCGCGGAGTTGTACGCTTAAAAACTCAAATTTTTACTTCCAGAGAAGTGGAGAAAGTCTGTGCGCCATTTTTGCTCGCGGAGATAGCGCGAAGGTAGCGAGAGCCCATGGAGGCCGCAAGAGTATGCAAGAGTCGCTGGAATCCCGCTATGAGGAGACATGCGAATCACGTTGCCGATTCGACAATGAAAGTGTTAATTTTTCATATTTTTCACCATTTTTACGGACTTTGTCATTTTTTCGACCTAAAAATGACGCAGAGTTGACTCCAATGCGTCCACTCTGATAGGGGGGGTACATACAACATACAGCGTACAGTGAACTAAAATAAAAGTATTTTGTCATTGTTCATATTCATTCATATTTAATTATGTTTGCTAAAAATATAATCAAATCTTAATTAAAAGTGCACAATTACAATCTAATATATTGACTCCTTCGGTATGCTACATTAATAGTAGCAAACAACAAACTTCACAGCAAAAGTCTATTTTGTGTGGTTTGCTGTTTTCTGCTGGGTTGAATATTGATTTTTTTCTTGCTGGCTCAAGTGCATTGAATATCAGTAAACATGTCATATATGGGCTTCTAGAAAGCACATTCTATCATTCCGTGCAAAAATCACCGCCAATAACCCACGCTGATTGGTCAATCTCCGTGCTCAATTTTGCGATGGAAAACACGCTCCCAAAAACCCCACAGCATTAGTCTAAACTCCTCACAATATCAATACAGCCGCTGACGTAGTAAGGCGTGTTTCGTTCTTGCGGAGAGCAACAGTTTAGACTAACGCCTCCTCCGCTCAAAAACTGTAGGAATTGACGTCTCACGCTCAAAAAATTTCTGTAAATTGACTTGAATGTTGAATGTTATAATATGATTTATTTTAAAATAAAATGGATTTTAGTCATGATAGAATGGTGATTGACCACTGATTGTCGTGTCAATCGCAAAAATTGAGCATGCTGGCGTCTGATTTACCCTCACTTGTTTCGGGAAATCAGACGTCAGCATGCTCAATTTTTGCGATTGATACTCCAATCTCGTGGTCAATTCCTACAATTTAATTGGCAGAGTACCCAAAATCGAATCACTGCGGTGTCGCCTGTATATTGATTAGAAATGGTTTTGCTTCTATATAGATTTTTCACATATATTGTCATTGTAAGGGGAGGGTATATTGTAGGAATTGACCACGAGATTGGGCGTCAATCTTGAAATTGAGCTTGCTGGACGTCTGATTTACCCGAGCAGTGACGTCTGATTTACCCCAACAAAGTGAGGGGTAAATCAGACGTCAGCATGCTCAATTTCAAGATTGACACTCCCAATCAGTGGTCAAATACCATTCTATCATGACTAAAATCCACACTAAATGAGTTTATGATTGATTTTTATTTTGAAATAAATCATATCATAACGGTCTCATTGTCATTTGACCGTGCGACGTCAGCAGCTGTATCGAAAATGTGACGGTACTAGTCTAGTGTTGACTGTGGTCCGTGACGTCGCATGGTCAAAATGGCAATGAGACCGTTATGATATTTTTTATTTCAAAATAAAAACGAATCACACACTCATTTAGTGTGGATTTTAGTCATGATAGAATGAGACTGGTATTCGGTTAAAACCTTTGAATTTAGCTTAGTTTAGAAATTATCCACTGTAAAAACATTTGTGAATGTTAAAAAACCAATATGCGATTGATTTTGATGCCAAAAATTATAAATACAACAACTAAAGCTTAGTGATTAGACTTTTTTTGGTGGTGTCGTAGCGTGCAGTAAATCACTGGAGCGTTCAGTCAATCGTATAATTGAGCACGCTGATTGACCAATCAGCGTGGATTTTTGGCGGTGATCTTTGCACGGAATGATAGAATGGAGAAATATACCATGTTTAGTAGTGGTATATCTATTAATTCACAGCCGAATTTGTGCAATATTCCCAGGATTCTGCTGTCATTAAAACAGTGCCGGATTAGGTGTGGAATATGGGAAAAATATACTCCATCTGTTTGAGCCTCTCCACCAATCAGAATACACCATTTGCGGTGTTTTACATTAGAGTGGTATAATGGTGCGTTCGAGTACTACTTCCCAACTCGAAAGCTTCCCATATGGTAAATTAACCCGTATTGGCACTCCCAGTCGTAATTACCAGTCGTGAGCTCGGAGCTTTTTAGAGGACTGAGCTTCCCACTGGGAAATACCATGATTTCCAACTGGAAACATCTGTTTTGAGTGAATTTTCCATATAGGACGCTTGTATTTTACGAGGTCTGAAGAGCACGCAAACACAGCATAATGGTGCATTTGCGTGCTATTTCCCCCACTCGAAAATATGAGCTTCCATATGGTAAATGCAACCGAATGGGCACTCCCAGTCGTATTTCCCAGTCGTGAACTCGGAGTTTTATAATAGTACAATAGTATAATAAATAAAAGACATGACGCAACTCCTTTTTCTTCTTGATGACTTTCAATTACATAATTGAATATTACTTTACTACAAAAGCTAATCCTACAATTGATGCAACTATAACATGACGATTTACAGATGATATAAAGAAGAAAAATACAATTCCTGGTTACATACTCATTTGTATAAACCCAATTAAATAAGGCAGCATTATTGTGAAAACTAAAGTCACTGTCACATAGAAAAAACGGATGAAACACGTATGTAGGACGTACAAATGTTTTGGTGTTTTCTTGATACGCGGGGCTCCGTGAAAAAAAATGACAAAAACCTTAAGCAGATTTAACACGAATGATACACGGACAATACACTTACAAAACACAGATGATACACGGATCATCCACGTACACTCCACATACACTCACGCAAACATGATATTTTGGTTGCAAAGTACTGAAAAAAACCTAGCACAGATGAATATCGGATAAATAGTGTATTGCGCGGACGTATTACGGACAATGTACGTTTGTATCACGGTTATATCACGTACAGTCCGTACGATATGAAAATCTATCCGCGCAAATACTTTTGAACATTCCAAAATGATTAGCACGGGACATCTCGACCCGTAAATCTCTTCACGTAATTCCCTGTATAAAACGGACGAGGCACTGATGGTCGGCGTATCTCCACGGATGAACCACGGATGAACCACATACGACAAAAATCTATCCGTGGTACATACGTGTTTCATCCGTTTTTTCTATGTGACAGTGACTTTAAACCCGATACATTACACAATAAACACGTAAAAGGTCATTATAGTGCAACATTTTTTTCGTTCCCTCTATCCGAACAGATACAGAAGTATCAAGAGCAAAGCATATTTTTAGATATGAATATAACACCCTTTGCACAGCTTAAAAAAAACAAAAACTGCTAACTCTAATCAGAATCACTCAAGTCAGAACTGGGTGTTTCTTGAATCAAGCACATAATCGTTAAGATATGCAGGAATTTTGCGCTGTCGTGTGGAACGCCTAGCGTTAGTGACATGCGGTGAAGATTGATTATAGTCTGAGCCAGCACTATCAGAATAAAGTGACGGTCCTGATGGTGTAGGTGATCTGGGTACATCCCCCACTTGTCGTGGGACTGCTATTTCACTAAAATCAGAGTCGGACCCCGAAGCATAGCCTATCTCACTGTGGCTAATCGTGGAGAACAATGGCACGACGACAACTTCATTGTATTTTAGCTTGTAAACGTATGACCTGTAGGCCTACTGGATGCCAGCCAGCTTTCTGGCAAAAATGAACTGCTTATCCTTATTCACAACCAAATACCGTTCACGGCTGTGATGCTTATCCCCATCACCTTTTACGAATACAATATCTCCGACCTCAACAGAGGATATTCGTGAGGAAGACCATGTTTAGCCTGAGATCGGGCACTAGGTCCATGAGCATTCTGACGAAATACTTGTTGCTGTTTTGACAAGTGATCATCCAAAAAGTGTAACTGCTCCCCCGTTATGATGTCACGTTGAAATACTATCTCCTTTGCACTGAGGTATGTGTGAATTTAGTGTAGCAGTGACTTGTGCTAAGGTATTCTCAGAGACAGCACTTCCATCGGGATGTACTCTCTTCAGCTCATTTTCCAGCTCCTGAACTCCCTTTTCACCCACTGGGTTCTTATTCCTGTTTTTCATCCTGCCAATCTCAAGTTGTATGCCAGCTGCTGTAAAGGTGTTCGTCAGAGGCAAGACTAGTGAACCCAGGAGCTCCATCAACTCTTACAATGCAGCCGCCAGGTGCTTTCAGTAGTGCAGTGGTCTCTATGAGCGCAGTCCTAAGTGTCTCACTCTGCTCGTTTGGCAGCAACTTACAAACTGTGAATGATGAAAAACAGTCACGCATGACAAATATAACATCACATGCAAACGTTGTGCCCAAAACTAATGGTTGATCAGATCTAGAAAACTCTTTCAACTCTGTGGGTAGCCGAGCAAGTGCAGCACATTGATAACATGAAGATGTGACCTGATCAATGAGTAAGTCTGCATCTAGGGCATAAAAGTACCCATGGAACACTTTACGTAGCTGACTAGCAGTAGGATGATCAAAACACAGATGTATAGCAGATAGAAGCCCCGCTAATAACTGATGGGGTACAACGATGAGGTCTCTTGCAGCTGTAAATGGCATGGGCTTGCGCACAACTAACATTGCATCACGACCTATAGTGCAGACACGAAGATAGCGCTTGACATTTTTCTTATTGGTAAACTTACTTCCAGGTCTGGTGGCCTGGTATAAATGAGCATAAACTCTCCGTAACACACTACAGTCCTGCTGTGACCTTTTCCATGCAACATGAGACACATATGGCATAGGAGATTTGCCATCTAACACCTCAGCAACTGTAAGCTTTCTTACACACATGTCTTCGCTTGCATCAATAAACTTGCAAACTTGACAGTTCCTATCTACACACTCTGCTGGGTTTCTTGGTTGATAATCTGCCGGAAGGTTAGAACTTCCCTGGATATATTGCACAGACACTGGAACCTACTCAGTGTAGACAAAAATGTTGAAACTCTAGCACTGTGAGAAAATTCGCCCCTACACAATTTTTGAAATGCCTGAACACATGGTTTCGAATCTGTTAAAATTTGGACTGATTGATTGCTCTCCAGAATGTATGAAGCCCAGTGATTAGCTGCACTTCCTATTGCCAATGCTTCGACTTCACAAGGAAGCGGTTTTAGCTTAGCAGAGAGGAAGGCTCCAATCCTCATTTTACCCTGTCGAATAATATGCAGAACAGAACCGATTCCGACTGGCTTGACATCTGCATCACTAGAAATTGCCAAAGTATCGTCAGGTCGGGGAATTGTGATGGATTTCAAGTTACCCAAAGCTCCTTGTGCTCTCTTGAAACAAGAACGCAAATCATCAGACTAGTCAACCTTTGCTTGAGATTCATTACCAGCTGATGCAGCTTCTAGGCTTGATACTAGAGTGGAATGGCCTGGTAGGCAACTTTTTAGTCGTCTGTATGCCCCAAGCCATGACACAACGCCTTCACAGTTTGTGGCTTCTGGATAGTCATTAAAGGTGAGATCTTATGTTGTGACGCAGCTACAGTGCCACTAGACCATAACCAGTCCAAAATGTTCGTAGTGACTGGGCATACTTCACTTTTCGAGGCACTGAGTCTCAAAGTTATTAGCTTCAAATCGTTGCAGAATCCTCTCCCAGTTGTGTAAAAGCTGGACTATGGATTCGCCTCCTGTATATAGGTCGTCAGCAAATTTCACAACAGTGCCCTCTTCCATCATATTACCGAGAACTCTGGTCATTAGCTCATTGAGATGTTCCGTGCTTCCGGGCATGCCCATGGCAGCCCTAGTGTATACCCGTATGCCTTTGAATAGAGTGAGTGTACCTAAATACTTCATAGATGTTCTTGCCATGGACAGTTGGAAAAATTGTTTAGTCATATCTGTTTTGATTATGTAGCCAGAAAAGATAACATTTGGTCTGTCGATGTGGATTGGGATGGGGGCGGTTCGGCATATGTTCCTATGGTGTTAAAAGCAGTCACTAGTCTATGTGATCCATCAATTTTTTTTACTAAAAAGCTAGGGGATACATATTCCACATTGACTCCTATATCTTCCGGTTTGGCCAGGATGCCTAAATGTTCTAATTCGTCCATCTTCTCCTGAAGTAATTTCATTTTGTCAGAGCTATAAGAAGGGAGTCTCGCCTTTTGTACTGGAGGCTCGACAGGACCCATATTGATGTAAGCTTGAACAGGACCTGAGGCATTATTGTACCTTCCAATTTTTGCATTAAAAACATTGTCATATCTAGAATGAAGTTTCATAAATGCGTCCTTTTCTGACTTAGACAGCTTGTTGTCAGGGTCAAGTTTGATGCATTCAGAATGTGTTGACACAGACTTTGCATTAAGTGGTTTGTCATTATCATCACGGCTCTGGGAGCAATTTTGTTGCTCTGAATCTAATGTGGTGTAATGTACTTGGGCTAAATGCTGGTTGTTGCTAACTAACACAGGTTCCTGTGATGTGTTGGGAATTCTAATCCGGCCTGCAATACTCTTAGTTATGATTGGCTTAATCCATGAACAATCGCCTGTATCACATCTAGGTTCTATTGCAATTACCATATCATCACGGAGCGTAGGAGGTGATGCAACTTCAAGGAATTCACCTGGAAAATGGTTTGTTTACCAGAAGCTTTAATCAAAACTGATGTTGCCTTCCTAGCTTGCAGAGGCAGTGACATTTTGGGTAAATATGGTATGGAGTGGTGGCCTTTAATAACGATACGCTTCCTTGGGATATCAGGGACAACATCATTATGTTCCATGAAAACGGTCCCTGCTAATATCTGGCAGTCAAGGTTGCTGACGACCACAGCCTCTAGTGATAATTTAAAGGCGTCTCTAGTAATAAATTCATGCACCTCACCGCAAATGTCCAGCTGGGTGACGCCATCGGCTTGGACGCCAGCGTGAGTAGATGGTATAAATTATGAATAACATGTGATTGGTGCAATCAGGCTTGAATTCACTTGCCTACCATATATGCAATTAAACCATAACATCCTATTATAGATGCATGGCAGTGGCCATACTTGGGCTTTATATCAAATTTTTGCCATTTACGCATAAATTATGCAAATTAGAAAAAAATGCCCAAGTTCCATTAAATTTGGGCAACGAACAAGTTTCATCGCTAGACCATATAGAATGCAAATCAACCATAAAACCTTACAGTAGTCACAATTTTCTGGGTTCACTATAGTAGGTATATGGTTGGCAACTTTATATCAATTTCTTTGCCGCAGATATAATAGGCTAATAAGTGAACAAGTCGCTCCCGTATCTAGTGTAACTTTGATAGGGTGGTGTTTGTAGAAACAGTTCATTACAGGTGAGGCTGACGTCGCAACTCTATTGACCATGACACTTGCAGATCCATTTAGTCATTCATCTTCACAAACATCCTACAAGATTTTATAAAATCAACCTTCTCTTCGTAGGATAAGAATCGACATGATCCAACTGAATGCCCAGCGAATGGACGGCCTTCAGATTTACACAAGCGGCATTCCTTACTAGGTTTATGTCGTTGCTGTTGTTTGGGTGTATTCCTTTGACCTCGAGAGAAGGATGAGTAGCGAGGACGGGGCTTATCATCACGTGAGCGGAAACGGGATACCTGCAGAGATTCAACAGCTTTGACTGCTTCCCTCTCCAACACTTCAACGCCAGCCACTTGAACGTCATCTCGCTTCAGCTCCTCTAGCAATGCATCCAAACCAGACACAATTTGCGGCTGCAATAATTTAAGCTGTGCAAGACAATTTAGCTGTACAAATAATTTCTGCCCTTTATCTTTTGATAAATCTTTAGCGTCTTTATTTGTAAATCCGCTGAGTATCTAATTGCTACCAACGAAGATAGACGGGAGTCCATCAATTCTAACCACCTTAAAACGGCCAAACGTTCCAAAGTAGGGCTGATGTCTTCATTAGTGGTGACCTTGGTGCCATTGTGATGTAATGGGGAATCTTTGACTAAGAGATTGTCATGAAGGTGGGCCAGAACTCGTCTATAAAGGCGTTCAGGTCGTTCCTTGTCTGGGCCCTCCCATGTAATTTTGGTTAAGGAGAGGAATTGGCTTTCACTTTGTTGAAAGCCGTAGTATTTCCTAATTGCCTGCCATACACCTGCAAGGCTGGTGCTTTCATTAATAATTTCATGGCTCAGGTAGTGTGGAACCCATTGTGCAATAACACCTAACATTTCATTTAGTACACTGGCCTTGTCTTCATCATCAAGGCCTCTTTTAGGATCAGAGGCTCGTGCCTTATTCCACTTCATAGTCTCTTTTAAATAATCTTTAAACGATACCTCTTTGCGTAAACAATGCATCATGTGATTCTGCCACTTACAAAATGATGAGAAGTCTTCCTCTTCTCCTAGAGTCCATGGTTTAGGTCCTTTGGTAGTCATGTTGAGTTATAGCTTGGTTCCACTTGTTGTTTGAAGAAATCACCAGTCTTATCACAATCAAAGTTTGAGCTCTATAATAATTGACAGGCTGTGGGTTCAGAATACCGCTGCCACCACGTCAATAAACAGAATATGGTTTTTTCACAACTTTTATAAGAACCATTTATTATACAACATACGCGACCAAAACTAGAAACAATAATGGATAAAAGTATAGCGGTATAAAAGACAAAATATAAGAGTACAATAGTATAATGAAAGACGAGTTTATACTCTGCAAATATAGGATATGACGGAGGACCAAGCTTCCCAGTGGAAAATACCATAATTTCCGACTGGGAACCTCCGTTCGCATGAATTTCCCATATGGGAAGCTCGTATGTATCTTTACAAAGAGCACGCCAACACACCATAAGATTTTTGAGAGATGGGAATTTGGCCTGCAAAAAAATTGGGAGATGGGAAGTGAGGCAGTCAAAGTGGGGAGACAGCCAAACAAAGTGGGAGGTGGGGAGACTGAGATTATTTTACATATTTTTCAAGGGACAACCTTTTACATACAATTTTGTTACAAGCAACTTTGATATCAAGTACTGGGGTAATCTGCACATTATTGGTTATGTAAAAATGTATTTGACTTGAAAGAAAAAATTTATCAGTTACAAATTCAATATAGAAATAAGTTACAAATTTAATATAGAAAACAAATACAAATGGTATGCATTACTTATAGATCTATCAATGCATTTGTAGCCAAATTTAGGATAGTGAACTACTGCTACTACATTCAGGGGTTTATATGTCATGCTTTTCATGTGTTCTTCGATTTTCATTCTCATTAATTTTTCCATGATTTTACAAATAATACTTGGTAAACTAACTGGTACCCTTCTAACTTGTTAACCCATTAATGACCAGAACATTGAATAATTTGGGAATTTTGATGATAATTGTTTTTGAATGTCAATTAAACCGTCCTTAAACATATGTCAACATTTATTTTATATTTTTTATACTCCGATTGATTTTCAAAGCGTTCCATATATAGGGCTCTAGACACGCGAGGGCACTGGTTTTTATATAACCCCTTTTGTTTATTTATTGATTGTAGAAAATATCATATTTACGTATACGTATTAATATCTTAAGTCAAAATATTTATCAATGAGAGTAGAAAGAACATTGCTACAAATCATTAGGTGAGCATTGATATCACCGGTTCCCTCGGGGGGCTGGGCTTACACGTAGATGGTAAATTTTGAACACAAGTACGTCAAAATAATGTTTACTTAGGTTCTACTTTTAGAAACATTAAGGCCTTACGCTTCACCCAATTTTAACACATGGAATATATTTACTATAATAATGACTAGAACTGGAATTAATGATAACTGGTTTGTTATAATTGCAGTAAAACTGATTGCCGTCCTATATATAGGGTGCTAGGCATAATTAAATTAACTGGTACCCTTCTAGTTCAAATTTCTATACAAAGTTAAAAGCCTTAATGTACTTACCAGAAGCAGTGAAATCGGGAAAGTTGGTGAAGAAGTTATTACTTATGCTCACAGATTTCAGCGCGACAAGCGGGGTGATGAGAGAGGGGTCAGGGTTCGACATGCTGTTGTTCCCAATTTGCAAATGTGTCAGTTTGCTGCCCAGCGCTGTCACGTTCTGAAAAAGTAGATAGAATATATATAAGTGAAACTTACTGGTTTCCAGTTCAATGGGAAATATTTGAGGCTGATTTCTTTTGCATCTTTTTTACCTACCACACCGTAGGTGTGATGGCTATGTCAACTTTCAAAATGGATGAGAAGGGATTATCAATCCATTATCGATCAGAATCTCGTTATATCGTCTCTCAATCATCCCGCAATCAGGCTCAGGCGCCCTCTCATCTCAAATCTCAAAATCGCACTCCTCCTACCTAATAATGTCGGCCAATTCGTGTTAAGGTGTTAGTACTTGTGAGATCCAAGTGCGTGTGTGTGAGTGAGAGCCCATAGCTTGAAAATCTTTATAGGCCTCGCAAAATTTCGGACTAGTGCATATGTGGGGTTTGAACTCATGACCTCCGGATCGAGGTGATAACCCACCAAGCATCTACTATGGAAGTAACTGAGACATCAGACATATTTTGTTTCTCCGCCTGCTGTTTGGAATGATGGTATTGAAACGAAACTCATACTTGTAAAGTTATTTGAAAGGCCGTGGAGTAGAACTCAAGGTCTCGTGCTAACACTAGACCGGTCATTATGTGTAGGACAGGCGCACTAGACCGCTTTGCAAACCTTTCTATGCCAGACAGACGTGTTCAAACTTGGCCAGCATCAATTGCGCAACACCACTTCAGGCCACTTGACGCCTATGATACTACTTATGGCCTGGCAGCCTTTATCGCTACTATAGCTTCTATGTCACTGTATCTCTTATGTCGAGTACAATTGTGACCTAAAAGGACGTCGCTGTGCCCTGGCCCACTTCTATTACAGACTCCCCCAACTCCCTTCACCTCGACAACCAGCCACAAGGCCGATGGCACTCACGCTTTCGCAACTGCCCCTTAGACACCATAGGAACCTCGGACGGACTGCCGGGCGCTCCCGAGTCGTTCGGGTACAGATTCAAGCTTTATACAAGAGATCCGGGGCGTCCCCAGAGTTTTCTATCACCTAGCTACTGGCTGCCGCTTGGAGAGACATATAGGAAGTTATATACCTTCAGTGTGCCAGGGACAAGGGGTTATCAGATCAGGAATTTCCCCAGGCGTGAACAGTCCCATACCAAATTTTTGCATTGACTGAGAGACCTGTAAGAATCCTCAGATCTAGCTTTCCATCATCCGTCAGACCACACATACCCAACTATCTGAGTTCGACATTACCCGGGCGGTAGGCCCTTTCTCCACTATCTTGTATATGGGGTCAGCCCACTGGACAACTGGGCAATTTATAGGGAACTATCCGGTGGCTTCAGTGAAGCTTCAGTGAAGCCACCCGGGTCCGTGGCTTTTCACCAATTGAAACGAAACTCAGTGACAGACTTGTAAAGGTATTTGAAAGGCCAGCGGGAGTCGAACGCACGGTCTCCTGCTAACACCAGACTGGTCATTATGTGTAGGACAGGCGCACTAGACCGCTGTGCTAACCTTTCTTCGCCGGACTGACGTGTTCAAACTTGGCCAGTATCAATTGCGCAATACCACTTCCGGCCACTTGACGCCTATGATACTATTTATAGCCTGGCAGTCTTTATCGCTACTATAGCCTCTATGTCACTGAATCTCTCTTATATCGAGTATGTTGTGACCTGACAGGACGTTGCCGTGCCCTAGCCCACTTCTTTTACAGTATCATTTTAGTCTCACTTCGCGATTCCTCTTCCAGTTTAGTGTTGTGAATTAAAAATATTACACCTAAGCTGTACAATATCTACATATCTGCTGTCATTTTATGCTATAACAAAAAGTGCAACGGTGTCATTGTAAAAAGAACGTTTAGGAAACTATTTATATCTAGATTCTATTCCTCTCTTTCTCTGTCTGTTCTCTACAGCAAGCACGTTGCTACCTAGCAGTATAGTGACATTGCTGAAGACAAGTTTTCAACTCTTAGATTTTATTTAACTTTTACATCATATGTCCATGACAGGACTTGAACTCATCATCTTCTGGTCACTAACTATTGTCATACTGACAACATTCATTTTTTTCTTTCTGTCGAGCTTTTGGATTCATGAGTTTGAGCCCCTCCAGTCCCATGGTATTATGTGTAGGTATTATGGCATGGGTAATGATTCTATTGTCAGAACCATTGTGTTGTGTGTTGGAGACCCATTAGGGTCACTTCGTGTTCTAAAATGTAATCACTTCAAATGTGTATGTTCAATAAAAAGTCCTCCATCTGTGTGACCTAGATAATTTTCATACGATGAAAATGCATTTTCTTTGAAATCAGTATATTTTCTTAACCATCTTTGATCCTAGTACCGTATGATGCAAAGGCAATCGAGTAGAACCAGACCATGGGGACATCTTACTTATACGGGCTTCTTCCATTCAGACCATATATCTCCTCAGATCACCTGAAATTTTTGTATGTATTATTATAATGTAAGCTTTTCACACGTGTACTCGGCTCCTGGTATGTGTCGAGGCGCTCACACCGCCTTTCCCTCTCATTTTGTTGCTATCCAATGAGACGGAGGTCCACACTACGGTCATACAGGGCCTCTCCCAGGACCTGATTGACGGCCTCCGCACGAGTCGGACTTCGCACTGGTGCTGTCAGCGACGGCTTCAGACCGTGACACATGCCGAGCTGACTGTCCTAAAGAGGTTACCAAATCCTAGACACATATGCACGAGGGTTCAGTCGCCTTATTAGTAAGTGAGTATAGCTAGAAAAGGCCCCGAATCTACGAGATTGGGGGGGGGGGGTGTTGATTCTACGGTGTTGTCGCAACAACTTCTCAAGCTAAACTGACGGCTAGTGCGTCTTTGTAAATGTATATACAGCATACAGCACATCGCTATCGTAGCGCAGATGTGATAATCAGTCACAGTAGCGTTCACTCGCCAACCTATTTAACGTACCACGGAACAGTGTGCAGCCTGTTAGAGGCAGGTTTGCTCAACACCCACCATCAGACCCGACCGGGAATCAAACACACGACCTTCTGGTCACAAATCCAACTCCCTATCCACTCGGCCACGGAAGCGACTGCTAACCTGGCCCATCAACATGGCAAAGGGGACGGTAAGGGCGTCACTACGTTAAAAAAGGTTACAAAGAATCTTAACACCGATGCATTTTTGTTGTAACGACTGCTTTACCGATGTCGACGGGCTTATATAAAGCATTGTTAACATGTCTGTCGGTAATGTGCGATTTCAGTACAATGAAACACATAATACAAACTGTATTTAATCTAGAGTCAACAATTATTAGCTGTGTGCTATGGTGTACAGAGATCTAGGGGTGGAGTGGGTGTAACGACGTGCGTTTTAGTGTTAACAACCACCCAACTGTGGTCGTTATTAACGACACCTTAACCACGTTTTTAGGGACGATTTGAAGTTTTATAAGCCGTAAATTGGACGACAAATACTGTAAGCGACGGCAAACAGTACAACGACGTCGTAAAGGTCTTTATAAGCCCGACCCCTGGATTGTAAATAAATAATATCTACATGTGCGTACATCCTTTGTTGATAAAGTTCATCTATCCAATGATCTACCTTTTCCAGCAGTTACACTCAAATACACTGAGACGGGAATGTCAGCATGTCAAACATCTAAACGTAAATAAATTTCAGATGTATTGGTTGTTAACGTATAATATTGTGAACAAAAACAAAGCTATACGAAAGCCCCACAGGGACATCAAACTTCACACTTCACACTTACTTTTGTCAATGAATAACCTGTGAACAAAAGCCCAAAGGGACACTTCACAGTTCATAGTTCACACTTTACAGTTCATAGTTCACAGTTCATATTTCACATTTCTCACTTCACAGTTAATACCTCACACTGTGCAACCTGTTTCAATGCAGATTTCTGCTCCACCCTTAAAGTGGTGACAGCTGATTTCTATTTGGCTGTTAATCATTCAAGGCAAGTTATTTTATGATAATTGAGCTTTTCCCAATTCTTGTGCTTTATAATTTCTTAGCTTTACTTAAATTTCTTCTACTGGTATTATGATGCTCTTTTATACGATAAAACTGGAACTTTTGACTAATCAATGTGTCATATTGGAGATCAATTAAAATAATTTTCCTAAGTGTTAGATAACACAAAGATTACACGTTTGATATGACGTGGTTGACAATGATGGCAAGCATCATGTGCTGTGAACGGGGCTTTAAACTACGTCTCGATTTACAAGGCCTCCATCTAATACTACATCCAAATAACTCACGGGGAAGTGGTTGAGCATGTTGTTGTAAAGCCATACGACGGTGACTGCTGTGAGGCGGGCGGGCGCCGGCGGCACTGTGGTCAGTGTGCAGGATTGCATCTTGATCTTGGTGGCTGTGTCGCCGTAGTCGCCCCACGAGCAGGGAGCCGCCAGGGCCGCGGGTGTGAGACACAGCAGGAGCAGGAGGAGGGAGGAGTGCCAGGGCGGGGAGCGCCTGTTGGGAGAATATGTGTGCTCTGTGACAAAAAACACTTTAGTACAGACACAATGGAAATTATATTTAGCGTGTTGCAAACTTACCTGAACAAGTCTATATAAAAATAAAATTACAACTGCACTTGGTCCACCAAACTATTCTAAGTCCACTTTTAAGAACAGTGAGAATAACCATATCAACGGATCCAGAAACTTGCAGTTGATAGGGATTGGGGCTTGGAATTCATTTTCCTTTTTCTTTTCTTTTTTTCTTTATTTCTGTTTTTTTTCTTTTTCTTTGTTTTTTGGACCAAATGGTGCGACTTGCAATTGGTATATGTTCAAAAAGCTTTAGGAGATTGCCATACAAATGGATTTTAGTGTGGGTTATTTATTTACAAATGCATATAGGGGCTGCACCTTGCATACAATAAACGTTATTATCTATAGTTACTAACTTACTAGCTATATATACTAATTACTATACTATATATATATGCCTCAATGTCTGAGGGGAGACACCAGGCTGTGCGATCATCGCCGGTGTTTGAACGGAGTCCGTTTATGTCACTGAGCTACACCTCCAATGAGAGAAACTCGGCAACAACCACGAAATCCACCAAGCTCCAGCAATGGCGGCTATGTGACTTTAGCATTATCTGCGTTTAACATTGATTATCGGCTGAACGTGCGTGGGACTTCAACCAAAGATGGTATATACTATAGATGTCACACAGATGACCACGGGTGTCTACTGGTCAGGGGACATATCGCGATGTTCGGCTGTACATCAGCTATGTGTGAAATATGTGTGAAGGATGAGTGTCAAATGTAGTGCATAGGTACAGGCATCGGTCATTTTTTTTATTCGCCGATGACCCCAACGATGCGCAGGCACATACATCTGTGAGAGATCCCCTCCGGCGAACATGGATGCACTGGTAATTTACAGTATGTTAAAACTCCTATTGATCTCACATCCTTTAGTCATCTGATTCCTAATTTAACTGGGAGTTTACAGCTAACTTGAATATATGGAATTGCTTTTAGTTGTCATAACATTCTTCTTGGTAACGACCATTTCTAATTGCAGTCCTCGCTTTAAACTCATATTGCATGTATAAAAGTCTTTAAAAACTGGACCTTAGATGACTGCTCTTTGTGAGCTCACCTTTTCTCACGCCGCCCCGATGTCAGGTGTCCTCGCCTCTTCATTGCGGTCTGTCTAGACACAATATCCAAAGTTCTCTGATTACTTGTTAATTGTAACATTCAAAAGTAACACCCAAGTGGTGCCAAGTCTCCAGTGCGTGTTACAATGAACACGGTATCTGGACGCAGTGTGGGGTTTGCTTGCCACCGGAAGTTAGACTCACACCACATTATCATTGTCCGCTCAATATATCAATTGGAATTTCTGCTGTGGAAAAGAGTTCATTATAGCCCAGTCACGTTAGGTATCTGATGGCTAAAGGATGTGTGACCGATGTGATTTTTAACATATGCTTGTTTAAAAACCATTATATGTGTCCGATATATGTGCCCGTTGGGTGCATTGGTGAATTTTAGAGTAGGAGTTTAAAATTCCGGATGCCCCATAGAGTCTACCACTCATCATTAGCCCTTCCATCACTAATCGGCGTTGTACGGCCGACCATCCCGATGACCGTGGATGACATTTATGGGTTAAGTGAAAGATGCATCTGTTCCTCATCACAACAACACCCTCAACTAGTTTTTGTTTTGTTTTTTTTCTTTTTGGCGTTTGTGCAGACGTCCACTGATGTCCCCAGGATGTCAAAAAGTAACTAAACCCACCGATCTCCCACCATCCGCCACACCGGCCGGGAAATGTGACTACGCTTTTTACCAAGAATAGACAGGCAGGGTCCTGGTTGAAGCGTCCATAGTATATGCATAATTGGTTGGTTGAGGTTCAATATTCAAAGAAGGGTAACCAATAAGGGGGAAGCTGGTGATGGGTACCTTCTGATATACTCTACAATATGTAAAGCGAAAATTGTTTAAAATTTCTTGCACAAGCAACTATGGCTGTGAACTATGGATCTATTTTACGAAAAAGTTCAAGTAACTTATAATAACATTTACAGAAATCTTATCAATATCAATAGAGGTATAGTGTATCATAGGAATATGTTTTAAATAGTATTGATAGTTTTGATGTTGTTGTTATGAAAAGTTGTATTTTCTTTAAGAAAACGATCATCAGAATCTTCTAATGAACTATTTGAGGCAATCTTATCTGACAGTTTTCATATCTATCAATCACAGTTAACAAAACGATGGAACGATAATTTATATAGGCAACTTAATTTCATTAACAGATGCATGGTTTCGTTCCAATTTACAATTAGCCCCTTTTAATCTATTTGAATTTTACTTAGTTTTATATGTTTATGTTAAGTTTTTATGGACTGATATTATATGTATAATTCACTTACCCATTTATTGTCATTGTCTAAATTAAATAAATAAGTGCAATGCTTTACAAAAACCATATCTTAATGTGATTATTTGATAAAAATGTACAAAAATCTTTAGGTACGTAATAGCCCAGTCACATTAGGTATCTGATGGCGAAAGGATGTGTGACCGATGTGATTTTTAATATGCCTCCGGTGCCGGTAGACATATGTCACCAATGATCGTACCCATAGAGCATCATTGGGGGCATTGGTGGATTTTAAGTTGGAGTTAAAAAATGAGCGATGCAATACCTATTCCTTATATCTACACACTCATCCTTCACACATCATTAACATATGGCTCACATATCAGAGATGTACGGCCTACCGTCGGATGATGTTCACTAACTAACAGATAATATTTGGCAGATTACTGTAGGTGTCATGCATGTTTATTTTCTTCAAATAAAAAGAAGATCCATCTACTAACATTTATTTAAGTCACCCATGTGCACCCTTAATTTTTCATGATTAACGCCAATAAAAAGTTTTCTATATAAACTTGAACGGTGAATCTAGGTCACTGTGAATATCTCGTACCATCCATATTAAATTGAAAAGTGGTTTATAAGTTTTTTTTATAGATATTAAATTTTGAGGTTTGAGGCGGTGGCGACCTAGATAATTATCATTTAGATAATAGATGAAGACTCCAGGATTCATTTTCTTTGAGATAAGTATGTTTTCTCTAACGTTTGATACATATACCTAAAGCCTTGTGCTTTATGTTTCACAAAAACACACATATAAAATATTTCTAAGGCAACAAGAATTTTAAAACTTGTCCCCAAGTTAATCTTCGTTTGCTTTAAAAGAATTAACTGCATATGTCTATCAAAAAGTGTAGAATTAAGGTGGCAGAAAATAGTGACCTTTCCTCTTAATAAAATGCAACCAATCAAATCAGTTTAGTAGCGTGATATTGTTGTTGTGTGTCTCGTATCCCACAGACTTTTGTATCTAGATCTGCCTTTCAGAATATATGTTTATCACCAAGTGATCGCCAAGCCATTTTGTTCTCTCATTAAATAGTTTTAATAGGGATGGACCATTGCTCAGGTTCAACTATGATTTTGGAGGAATACATTAGATCGTTCGTTAGCCAATGAGTTCATTATTCCACACAAATCTTCACTGATTTGTGATCCGGTGGATCCAGTGACGTATTTTACATGACATGAACGCACACACAGTCCAGCCAAAGACCAATGTTTACATGCAATCGGTGATAAGAGAAAGTCGCTTTTTGGAGGATAGTACTGAACTGTGCTTGCCTTTGACCGTATAATCTCAGCCACCAGACTGCCAGGAAATAGATAGTGACCTTTTAGGCTAATTTAATAGCTTGCACAACTAACGTAAGTGGTTTATATGTTTGATTAGAAATCATATCATATAGAGTGATGCTATTTGATTTACATAAACAGTCCGGTAACATCATGTCACAGTTTTATTATAAAGAATATACTTGAGCTTCAAAAATCCGGTATGCTGAAGTGGTTTTCTCTTATACTCCTAAAATACAGACCATAAGCATGTGCCCACCTCAAGACGATCAACAACCAAATCTGTAGTCTAGCTATATTGAGACAATTCCCACGACTTGATGCATGATCAATAATCAGGACAGTCTGTCCTATGACCGTCCTCCCTCCCCATTGCAGCCCCACGGCCGCTCCCTCGATGAAGGTGAACGTGGCTGGGCGGGCGCTGACGCCGGCCGTGTACGTGACGGCGGGCGCGCTGCTGGCGACGGCGGCGGCGGTGTGGGCGGGCGGCTGGCTGCGGCGCCGGGCGCGCTACGCCGAGCGGCGCCAGCGTAAGCGGCGCGACCGTGAGCGAGCGTTGCGGGCGCTGCAGGAGAGGATAGACGCCGATCCCGATACGGTGGGTGTCAGAGCGCAGGATTTTGCAAGTTTCTGCAATATGGAAGGGACTTCATGCTTTTCTTACGAGTGAAATGATAGGCAGATTTTATTAAAAAAAAATAGGGGGAGATAATAAACCAATGACATATGATTTCATTCACCCTTGTCCCTAATGTAATTCCTTCATGGGTAAACTACTTGTTCATTTTTAATGGGACCTATCACTGAACATCATATGTTGCAGTTATCGGATGAGAAGCGTTCTGAGATTCTAAAGTTGGACCTCGTCACACTGAGAGACAAGATGAGAGCTGGTGACCTGCATCCACGACAGGTCCTCAGAGCCTACCAGATACAGGTCAGTGGGTCCTCAGGGCCTGGCAGATAAATGCAATGGCAATTAGTAGTCCTACGAACACTGTATTGAACACCTTTTCAAAAAGAATGGTTTGCGGAGACATTCGTCGTGTATGTTCCATTACTTCATTTACATCTCCGTTCTATATGTGCAAACGTCTTCACCCTAATACAAGTGTTTATTGCAGGCACTTGAGGCTCACAAGAAAACCAATTGCATTGTGGAACCCATCGTGGAGGCTGAGGTATGTATATGAGATTTCTGATTCACCCTGGGTCTTGTATTTTTTCTCATTCTCCACGTTATCCTTGACTATATAATAGTCAAAAATATGCATCATCGTCTTCTGGTTTGATAGAGTGAAGATTAGTGACAGTAGGTAGATTCATAATAATATTATACATACCATATTCTACTGTTTAATTTTTTTATGAAACATGACGTTGTGTCATGGTAACTACATGGCTTCATAGAACGTTGCACTGAATGGGTCAGAAGACCAAAATCATAGAAGGAGAAGATAATAATACCAGAAGATAAATACTTGAAGCCCTCGAGATACACCAGAGGAACCCAGCACTGAATAACAACGGACGGAGAGGGGTACCGAGCGCACTGCTCCAGCTTCTTCAGCATTTTTCTGACCCATACAGTGCAACATCCGATGAAACCATGTAGTTACCATGGCGAAACGTCATGTTTCATCAAAAATAAACAGTAGAGAATGGTATATATAATATTCTCCTTCTGGTTTATTCATGCTAGTCGCATACGTTTCTGTTAACTCTGCACTGTTTTGCTTTCGGCGATTTAGTAACAATATTAACATATGTATATTTTTTTTCATTACATGCTTGTACTATACATAATTCTATTTTGATAGACTTAGCTGAAGTCATAGGTAAATTAATTCACGGTCATTCGAAACATACTTACCATGTGATAATGAAGCATGCCCATCATATTGTCTTTACCTCACGTGTGCATGCTGCACCCAGGCGTGGGCGGACGAGCTGGCAGCCTCGGGCAGCAGGGACGGCGTGCTGTACGGCGTCCCCGTCAGCGTCAAGGACCAGTTCCCTGTCAAGGTGCGCGCATCACTCTTATCTGTCTTGGGCATAGTGGCCTACGAGTGTGGGTGGGCACAAAGCGACCAACATGATGGGGTGCTCAGCACATTGTAATTCAGATCATACTATTTTTAATGGCAGATAGTTGATAGGGGGGGTCTTTAAAGACGGTCTTGGAATCGTTATCAGATTGTCTTGGTTTTTCTTGCTGTTATTTTTTTTTACTTTTTTTATATCTTAATAGTGATTGTGACATCATGGCAACAGTTATATTTTTCCTTGCAAATATTTTTCAAAGCAATTCATTGAAATATTCGGGGATGCATAATTGAAAGCTTGCATTCAAGCGACGTTAATGTGCGCCATGCTCCTTGCCAGGGCTATGACAGCACCATCGGCTGCTCGGGGTGGATCGACAGGCCCTTCGAGGATGATTGCGTAATGATCAAGGTACACTACAGTAATTGCCGCATTTGATTCTGTGTCACACTTGCTATTGATATGCACTTTAATAATTATTTCATATGATTATCAATATATATGGATTTCATTGATTTGCACCCATTTGCATAGTATCTTAAAAATAAGAACGGCAGCTTTATCGGGGGGGGGGCTATTGAAATATATATATCAATATCAACTATATTTTATTGTGAACCATATCAAAATGAGTTTGTAGATATTATAATTTATTTGAAAAACGAACGCTATGTAACAATATACAAGCATGTTTCAGGTGTTGAAAGCTGAAGGCGCCATTCCCTTCGTGAAAACGAACGTGCCCCAGACTATGCTCAGGCAAGTAGCTATATAGTGCATGCCTCCTATATCGTACCACACCATCGATAACCAATTTAAGTTCGACAGCATCCATACTAAGCCTAATTTTATAACCTTGTGTGTGTGTAACTCAATCACCTTGCACCACTCCTCGCAGCCCCGAGACGACCAACCCGATCTACGGAGCGACGCGGAACGCGCAGGACGCGTCGCGGACGGCGGGCGGCAGTTCCGGCGGCGAGGGCGCCCTCATCGGCGCGGGCGGCGCGCTCGTGGGCATGGGTCAGTGACGCCGCCGCCGCCGCCGCCGCGTGCTGCTCGCATTGCACTCTATACAGTAGAACCACTCTATTAGGACCACCTTTGGGACCATTGTTAGGTGGTCTCAGTATAGAGGTGGTCTCTATATGGAGCATCATTCTGGCAGCTTTATGAAGGTTTGGGACCGTGGAGATTGGTCTTATTATAGAAGTGGTTTCAATAGAGAGGTGGTCTTAATTGGAGGTTACACTGTATTTACATCTTTTATATCATGGGTCAGTGATGAGGACGGGGTGCGGGGATTATAAGGATAATAGTATGTTTCTGTGTTGATGTCAGTATAGCTCTGCACGAGTGGTGTCTTTGTCTGCACAAGCGTTGTTTTTTTTACTCATTTTCAAATATATTTTTTCTAATGAGAGAAGAATAAGATCATTTGTTTACGTCAACGACTGAATGTTTTTATTTGGTTCAATTTAATCAAAATCATGTTCAACTATATAGATACCTATTGAAACCTCTCATCAGTATCTTGAGAGGATATTTTCATTAGGCGTGACGAAGCTTGAGAGAAGAGCGAAAGTCTTACCAAAGACAAAATGGCAGGTTTCAATAGGTATCTACCTATTGATCATGATATTTTTCTACATGTTTTCTGTCCTTCTAATATAAGTTATCGCTTGTCCACTGCGTACACGAGGCAACTCATATACTTCATTATGGTTTCAACTCATGTTTTCTGTTATCGGAATTCTAAGTAATTATAGGTGGGGTTGTACTAGACCACTAAGAACAGTCCGGTTCACACAAAATGGCAGGGCAATCATCGGCATGTAAATCTCCTAGTATCCTCATTTCTCCCCACTGTTACGCCCCCTCTAGCCGCCTATGTCATGGTTGTTACAGGCAGCGACATTGGCGGCTCCATCCGCATCCCCGCCGTGATGAACGGCGTGTGCGGCTTCAAGCCCACGGCGGCCCGGCTCAGGTGAGACCACGGGAGAGGGTGGGGTGGGTTGGCTGAGGGGTGCGGGGTGGGGTTGGTATTCTGTTGTATGTGCATATTATTAGGCCTATGAAAAAAGCTTCAAATATATATTGAACGCTTGTTTATGGCGTTATATTAAAATGTAACCAATAGCTTATAATTAGTTGATTGACAAAAAACTGGCATTGTAACATCCAAGTGCAAGTCTACCAAACGCTAATAAATAAATTTATTTACTTGCAGCCATTTGGGGGATCATCCATTTGGAGAAGGCCAAAATTCGGGTAGGTCTATTGCAGACTAGCAATAATTTATTCGTCAATGTCTGAAGTTTGAATAAGAAAATACCAGTCGGTGGGTCTGTTAGCTATTATAGCAATTCACACATAATTCCTAAATGTCCAGATTCTCTACAGTAGATCTACGCAAACCACTATAAAAGTGGCGTGCTTTGTGGCAATATGTATGTAGTGTTGACATAAAGCATGTACATATTATATGAGATTCGACACATCGCCCACCCTTTTGCACCCGCTTAATAAGCTAACACAGTCAGTGGACACCTTCATATGTGACAATATGCTGTGTTAGGACTCCCACTAAACACACGCACGCAAGCGCGCGCGCACGCACGCACGCACGCACGCACGCACGCACACACACACACACACCAGTCCTGAGTGTTGCAATCGCCACATGCAGTCTCATGTGTGACTCAACACCCCTACCTCCACAACACTCCACACCTATTCCCACCTCGAGCCGGCGGCGTGTTTCAGTGCCTGGCTGCGTGGGTCCGCTGGCGCGCCGCGTGGCCGGCTGCGCGGAGGTGATGCGCGCGCTATGCTCGCCGCGCACGTGGCACCTCGACCCCGCCGTGCCGCGGATGCCGTTCGATGACGAGGTGCGTAGTACACGATGCACACGTGTGTGTTTTTTATTCCTCGTATGTTCTGTTCCCATTTCAATTAATGTCTTAAACTGATAGTGTAAATTATGAGACATTGGTAGACCAGTTTTTGGTGTCCAGGGTTGTATACGTTTTAGTGGTCACGTGGTAATGAGCCTCACTGTGGTTTCAACGTGGAACATGAGTGAGATTTAATTGTACAGACCTGTTTTGTTTGATATACAGACCACTGGCTGGGAGGCACTGTGATGTAACGTTACATTATCATATGCCATCCCACAATATTGGCATGATAATTACACTGTATTTTACACGCTGTCATGTTGAACACAACCCCGCAACAATACTAAAAGCCTCAGTCGCACACTCCCAAGTCTTTACTATGGAGTAGCAGATGACCAATACATAAGGGAAGCGTAATTCTACAGTTAAATACCAGGTCTATAATGAGAAGACAAAGTGCAAATCAACAACAACGGTTAAAAAACGCGACTGATTCAGATTCAATATTCAGGACCCGAGCATGCATCATTCCTCCCCCGTGTCTCCTGCAGGTGTACACAGGCGGCGGCGGGCTGCGGGTCGGCTACTTCACGGACTGCCCGTCGTTCTGCGCGGCCACGCCGGCCATGCAGCGCGCCGTGACGGAGACCAGGGCGAGGCTGGAGGAGGCCGGGCACACGGTGACCGCACGCACGCGCACACACTCCCTCAAACACCATGCCTACCCTCAACGTAAGGGGACCGTGACGTGCTGGCTGTCATTGCGTCTGATATGAAATCGGCCACAACTGAGAACTCAAACTTTGAATGCCTGGGCCTAGTAGTAGGCATACTCCACTGCTGCATGAAAGACAAACTTGAAAGGCAGTAACTACTACACTACACACACCATTTTACAACACATACCGTAGAACACAACTACGTGTGCAGTCTCAAGCCTGTTTTTTAAGACCCACATAAAGAGACTACATCACTAGTCAAACCTCTTGAATAGAAGCGTCTTGTCAGTTACAGAAAAAGAGGTTCTACCATATCAAAGCACACATTGCCTAATGCCCAGCTCACCCGCCGTGTGTTTAGAGTGTCGTTTGTTGCAGCTGGTGGCGTGGTCGCTGCCGGCGGGCTGTGAGGATGAGCTGGCCGAGGCCTGGAGCAGAGGCGTCTTCGCCGACGGGGGCGCCTTCATCAGTGACGTCATGTAAGCTGTAGACCCCGGGGACCGCTCGGGGAGTAGTGGGCTGTCCTGAACTAAGGCGCTCTGTGGTCAACTATAAACCGTCTTTGATTGTATGCTCCCTAAGCTAATGGTCTTACATAGCCGTCCTCACAGAAGAGCGGTATCCCAAACCCCTAGTCTCATCGACTATTACTTGTCTTCAGCTCTCTCACACTAGGCCATATATAGCTTTATTATGTTTTTTCTTTAGCTTTCTATATAGTGTGATCTCGTGTTCATTATCCTATCTGCTGGGGCTGACGTTCTGTTACCTGTTTATATCAATCATCCTGCCACGCTGGCTGCCACCTTATCGTCAATGCCGTCTGTTTCAGGGTTGGTGACACCACGGACGAGGCCATGTTCCTCATGCGCCCGCTCTTCTGCCTGCCCGTCTTCCTGAGGAAGCTGCTGGCGTTCATCGCCTACCCCCTGGTGAGGAGCCCCTCTAATTATGCTGTTATACTGGGTCTTTTTAACTCTAGTGTATACACTATGCATTGTTTATGATTGGAGTAATGAGCAATAGTGTTACATAGATGTATTGAAAATTAATTGACCTGGGTGTACGCATTGATATTAGAACAGTTTTCTCTACTACTTGGAGAAAAAATCCTCTAATGTCGATATCAACTGTTCAGGGTTACTCTTTTATAGGCCACAAAAGCTACATCCGGAATCTGCTAAAATAATGATGGACCATTGTTCTAAAAAGTCCACAAAATTGAGCAAAAGTTCCAATTTCACTCTGAAGTCGCCTTCCATCTTAACCGATCAAGAGATTAGATTTGCGCCTTACTGTGCTCTAGAATCTTGCGAGAAGTTCAATATATTCCAACATTTTAATTGAATTTGTAGTCGGAATGATTGTTTAAAGCTAATTATATTTATAGCTAATTAGAACCAAGTGAAATTAGTTTATCTGTGATATGTGTGAGTGTGAATGCTAACTTCTATATATTCATTGAGCTATTTTTGTTCTACTAGCTGTGGGTGTTTTTTTCTTCCATTATAATTATACTAGGAGCAATAATAGGGTGCGTCCAATGGCCACAAAATCACGTCAAAATTCCAATGTCACATCAAAGTCCATTTGTAGCCTAAGCTAATATGCTCATACAAAATCAAATATATTTAACATCAGAGGGCTAAAGCTAAAATGAGTGATGCTCATTGTTACATTTCTGTTAACAAAGATACAGACGTATGTAAATCGTATTTATTTCAGGATAAAAATCAGAGCAAGATGTTACGATGGACATGTGGAGTGAGGTATAATATACGATGAGTTATTTAAGTATATAATACACAGCGAGACCCATGACACAGGTTCCTAGCTGGCATAACTCTAAATTCAGCAAAACAATGTATGTATCAATAACCAAACTGAACAAAAATAAAACATACAGTGATGTAATCTCAATAAAATCACTTTTTTTAGCCTGCTAACATGCATATACGGGTAATTTGTCAAGTTTCAGTGAGTGGGAGAATGTTATGATTATTTAAGACTAAAGGCCCCCTGTAATCGCCTATGACAATACGCCACTCTGTAACTCCAACCTACGTAACACGCCCCACCTTCTCCCCGGCAGCTCGGGCAGTGAACTGTACGCCGTCAACGCCACCATCGCGGCGCTCAGGGCGCGCGTGTTCGCCGCGTGGCGGGAGAGCCGCCTCGACGCCATCATCTGCCCCGCCTACGCCTGCCCGCCGCTACCCTTCGGAGACCTCGGGCTTGCCTCAAGTCAGTACTCACTCACTCACTCACTTCATCCATTCACTCATTCACTGACTCACTTGATTCAACTCAATGCAATTCAATTCAACTCAATGTGTTTATTAGTTCACTAAAAAACTGTGTGTTCACATTAAAACAGCATAACAAGAAAAATAAAATAAGGTAAACTGGGCTTTTGAAGGAGATAAGAAACAAATAGATATCAAAGTTGATAGATATTAGATATAAAGCTCTCTTGAATCGGTATAAACACTCTATTTGCTGTTAATTTAAAAACAACTTATTCAATCCCAGGTGGTCTCATTGTTGGTAATTACGTCTTTTTCTGTCCGTGTTTGATACTTAATTTGAAAATTTTAAATTTTAAAACAGATATAGAAGAACAATTTCATTCAATTTATTAAATGAATTTTATACAAAATGCTAGTTCCCTGAAGAACACACTGACCAACGTTGAAAAAGTTTTAATGAATATCAAATGAAATCTTCTTACCTAAAAATCTAGTTTAAATTTTTAAATTTCTAAATGAGGTCTCAAACACAGAAAAAGATGTTATAACTAACAAACACTCTTTTGGTGGATTTCTTATATATACAGGGTTGTGATGGTCTTACTTGTACTATTCAGGTTTACACTTAAAGATAAGGCCCCATGGAAGATGATTATTTGCATGTCAATTCTGTTACAGACTCTGCTTTCTACACCTTCATATACAACGTGCTCGACTTCCCAGCTGGTACCCTACCAGTTACCAAGGTTACAAAAGATGACGTCAGCAAAATGGCGTCATATCCGGTTCCTGACATAGGTCACAGAGTGATACGTAAAGGTCAAAAGAACACAGAGGGACTGGCCGTCAATGTACAGGTAAATACATAAAGGCCATAATCATATTATGTGTTAGTTTATTGCAAAATAATAAGCAAATAAACATATTAGCAACCTCACACATGTACCAATTTTGAAGAAAGAATATTTTGACATCCGCTTTTTCAAGCCTATGTAAGAACTATTAGCCTGTGCATGTCAGTGCATGTGGATGCCAATGTATACTCCATTATACTATGTTATAGGGAGTTATATTTTGAGCAATGCCTGCAGGTGGTGACGCTGCCGTGGCAGGAGGAGCTGTGTCTGCGCGTGATGCGGGAGGTGGAGGCCGTCGTGCCGCACCGCCACTAGCACGGCGCAACTATTGTGGATTTCATGGTTTTTGTACGCATGAAATCTCACGGAGATGAAAACACATGACAATGACATTTTTTTTCCTGTTGGTGGCTGTGCCAAGCTCACTGACTATTACGCATGTTTAGAAACTCTAAGGAAGTCCTTGTAGAACAAATGTGGTAAACGTCTTTTTACTTACTATTAAAATATTTGCCTTTTTTCTGACCACAATACTGCTATATCTTTTGTGATTGAAATCTTACAGGCAGCTAGTTTTTTTTTGTTTCTTAGTATTTAAATGTGTTTGTATTACCCATAAACAATGCAGATATATGTATTGCGCGGTTACATCCAGATTTTATTTCACACCATCATAAATAACGACAAATGAAGATACAGTATCATATTTATTGTAATTTTTATGTATGTATATATAATGCAATATGTGTTTATATGTGTGGTAGAATACATGAAAGAGAAGTAGAACTATGCTATCTTTGAAGACATTTTTTCTTTTATTTTGTGACATTACACTACGCATAATGCGGGCGGAAAACAATATTACAAGTTGTACGTAATACCTAGACAGCGATGTCATACAACAATGATATAAAGCATAATGATCACAGGGTCAATTACAATTCACTTTCTTTTGCAATACTTGTAGTTTGTTTCTAACGTTTTATATTAGCTTTTTTTCTATCCATATAAGCCAAATAAGGCAAATAGTTTGAAACCATTAAATAAACAATATGCACATTGCACAATGTACATAACATAAATATTTCCTTATGAGAACAATTGATTTAATCAACTTTGCCAAACATTATAATCACCTTTTTTCAGTGACAACAGGGGCCACTCTCATTAATTTGCATTAACATTAAAGCTTATTTTACACTTTCCTTACAATCTATCTCAACTTTTTCGATATTCCTAAATGTTATAACACCGATTAATATCGATCATGTATCCCAATACAGGGACAAACAGCTGATGAAGTAAACACAACGCGCGCGAGCACCAAATCGTCTGCACAGTCGGTGTTGTCGTCATTTCTGCTTGAGCAAAGCCTTGATCTGCTTGTTGTCCGCCACGCTGAGCGCCGTCTTGCCGGCCGCGTTCTTGGCCGTGACGGCCGCCGCGTTGGCGCCGTAGTGCTTCATGAGGACGTCCACGGCGGCCGTCTTGCCGTTCTTGGCGGCGATGTGCAGCGCGCTGTCCTTCTTGCCGTTCAGGCTGTCCACGGACGCGCCTGGCGGAGGACGGGAAAAGGGAGCAGACATAGAACGAGCATAGTAGTAGTGTTTGCATTTTCTGTATGATAATTATTGTTCTGCTCTCAATGTTATGCCTACCATTGCATTGATATAGCTGAAGAGATAGCTTCCATTTTTTACTATTTCAAGTGATTAAGCGCACATTTCTAAACTAAGCTCACTATATACGGGTCCAATATTGTTAATGACGTCCGTGGGCCACACGTAGCCTAACCTACCCGCGTCCAGCAGCAGTCTGATGACGCCGGCGTGCCCCTGCTCCGCCGCAAGGTGGAGCGGTGCCATCCCCGCCTCCGTCTGCTGGTTCACGTTCGCGCCATGTCTCAGCAGCAGACGAACCACTTCCTCGTGACCCTGGGAGAAGGAGAAACTGTTAGGACAATAGAAAACTGTGTTTCGGGTTCATCCACTTTCCAAATTTCATAAACATGGTAGCTAATGCCCAGTGAAGGGTATCGTAGTAACCAAGATTTACACGTTAAAAATAAAATACCAGCAAATAAGAGCATAAAAATAGCAGTGAAGAAATGAAATATTGGTCCTAAATAGGTAGGCCTACTACAGTATTCAAGGCGACAGAGTCTACCGTGTGTGACGTGTTGCCCCACTGGAATAGAAGTGGTCAAACCCCTGTTGGCATATATGAGGCTACAGACTTAGATCAGTACGTCCATTCTCAAGCAAATGTTTGGTTCATCACTGTTTGTTCATCCAACCAGTGACCGAGACTATTTTACGCGCAAAAATGTTGACCCAACGCCACAGAAAAAAACAAGAGGGCCCAAATATGCTAATTAAATGAGCAACGATTAAAAAGTAGATTGCAAGAGGTCGCTTATTGTACGTATTTATACACTGTGATCTATGAAGACAGTTTCAAAAGTCCCGTACTCCAAGTTACATTTGAACTGTGCCCAACAACTACATCTTCCATGTCGAAGATCGAGGATGAGGCTAGGCGGGCTGCCGCCAGGGGACCCATCGGAGTTGTTGTTGCTGTTTTGTTATTTGCTTTGTTTGTTTTGTTTGTTTGTTGTTTGTTTTTTGTTTTTGTTTGTTTGTTTGTTGTTGTTGTTGTTTTGGGGTGTTTTTTTTTTGGGGGGGGGGGTCGCGGACGTGTATTACAAATATAAATGTTTCGCTTATACAGCCCCTATAACATAAGCTACATGATGCACGGGTAAGTCGGGGGGGGGCCCACAATCCCTGGTCGCACTCTGACGGATCCTACCTGTTCAACAGCCACACACAGGGGCGACTCGCCCTTGTGGCCAACGGCGTTCACATCTGCGCGAGCTTTGAGGAAAGTCTCCACCACGTTCAAGTGTCCAGCCTGGCAGGCAAAATGGAGGGGTAGCCAGCCCTCGGCATCTTGGATGTTTGGATCACTGCCATGGGATATTAGGGAGTCAACCATCTCCAGGTTCCCGTTTTGAGCTGGGTAGAAGAGGGGCGTTATGCCAGCTTCGTTTTGGTGATTGACGTCACTTCCAGATTTTACCTTTTGGAGAGAAGAACTAAACGTCAATACTTTTGAAAACAAACTAATAAACAAAAAACAAATAACTCTGAAATAGAGTGATTCACACAAAGCGGATACGTGAACGCCATTCCACGTTGTCAGAGGAGCCCAGAATTATCATACATAATGCCATAAAGTCTCTAAAGGAGAACCATACTCAGCCAGTTTAACATATACAATGCAGACTCTATTCAAGTTACCCACACAATATAACTTAAGTTCAAGACTACGCCTTGGAAAAAGGTATCGCAATAAAGGTAACCAAGTGTCTCCACAACACAGCATAACCAGACCCCCTTTCCCCGTAACCTACCAACTGCCCGAGCACGGGCGCGTGCTCCTCCTCGGCCGCGTAGTGCAGCGCGATGCCGCCGTTGACGTCGGCGGCGTTGACGTTGCCGCCGGCCGCCAGGAGGCGCTGCACAACGGCCACGTGGCCGAGCGCCGCCGCGTCGTGCAGCGCAGTGCTGCCGTCCTCGCGCGGCTGGTTGGCGGACGCGCCCTTGGACAGCAGGCTCTCTACAGCAGCACGTGGCCGGGTGAAAGGGTGGGAGTTATAAGTGGCATGTTGCTTTTGTCATTACGATTCAGTGTTGTTGAACAGAACACAAATAAAGCTTCGTGCGCCGTAGTCTGACAGACTATAATCTGAATTGGAGATTTTTTGTATGATTAGACCTACATATATGTATTTTGATTTTACTTGCTTTTACTGTGTACTAGTATATGAGACATACATGGGGACGGTTTAATTCTACCATTTACAAAACACGTCTGTGATGATTGAAATTGTCATTAAGATTCTCGTTTTTGCATTTGGTTAATGCCTCGATTAGCCTTGATTAGCTTTACGATAATGAACGCTTGCATAGGATCATGGAAATAAAGGTCTTGCTATGACAGGTGATCTCTATACAAAGGCTACAACGTTCCACTAGTCGGCCACGTACCTGTGATGTCGGTAAAGCCTTTGGCGGCGGCCACGTGGAGACACGTGATGCCGCCGGGCATCTGGCGGCGCGGGTCGGCGCCCGCCTTGAGCAGCGTGTCCACCATGGGCCGGCCGGCCGCGCTCACCACCGCCGAGAACAGGTAGCTATAGCCGTCGTACCGCGGCTGGTTCAGGCTGGCCCCGGCCTGCACGACGCATCAACATAAACCCAAATAGGTTCAATGTTCCAAATAGGTTTGTGGTTGTTACAGAATTGAGATTGGTGATTGAAATGCGATGTGTATAAACATACTGCATATATGCAAAATACAATTGAGGAAAATTGACAGCTTATAAATGATACCTTATTCTACTCACCGTGGTAATTAAATGCATTCAATTAGTTGGAACGTTATGTGGGTCTAGAACACACAGTTCTCCTTATTTCTCTAGCATTTTTAATAATTTGAGTTGCGTAATCACTTTCAAAAGTGCTACTATATGTACACAAAGATATGGCGTCACACCATTCAATCAGGGAGGTAGCCAAACTTTTTGAAAGCTACAAACAAAGCGCGCCGTGCGCCGCTAACCCTGATGACTATCTTCAAATAGTACTAATAAACATGTGTTCACTCTATAAAATTCCCCATAGTCTCAGTCTTGTGCCGTGAAAAAGATAGTCTCTACATGCATCTTGCCGTACTTGCACCATCTACTGTATATAACAGCCACAGCGGCTGCCGGGTGGTACCTGCGCGAGCACGGTGACCACCTCGTGGTGGCCGTTGTCGACGGCCTCTCCGAGTGGCGTGGACTGCTGCGGGTCGGCCGCCGCGTGGTTGACCTCCGCCTCGTACTGCAGCAGCAGCTCCACCACGCCCGCGTGCCCGTTGCCTGCGGGGGGATGGAAAGGACTGGCCTATAGTCAACCAGTCCCAGGGCCAGTCGCCCAATTGTTCGGGCTTCATCAGTATATTCATTAAACTTTCACTATAGTTACTCAAATTTCACTCAACCACTCATTAACATTAGCTGTCACTCGTGCTCTCACTTATTCTCTAATTCTGTACTTATATACTATGATTACTAAGTAACTGTTTCATGTGACTATAGTTGCTAGTATAGAATGACATTTGCATCAATGGATATCAATTTCTCTGTGTGGCTATTCTGTTCAAAAATGTAATCACTAATGCACGTACTTCTACGGTTTGAGTGTAGAAATGGGAATAATTTCTGGGCTGCCTTAAACTTGGCTACAGGATCCAAGTAACGAATGTATGCATTTAAATCTGGATTACACACCCGATGCCACTGTCAGTGGAATGCAGCCAATTGTCGATTTCTGGTTAGGCAGCGCACCAGCCAGCAGCAGTTTCTTCACGATACTAGCATGGCCATTCTGGAAAAAGGGGTTTAATTGAACACCAATAATATTCAAGATGTATTTCAATTTCACTATAAACAGTGGCCATTCTCAACACCTCAAAAGTGGCTCTATTTCGAAGGTGATTCTTTACCAAAATGCATTATCTGCCCTTTTAATCCCCGGGTCTTAAGCCAACACAGAAAAGTTACACGTGACCACATAAACGTAGTATTCAAGTGCAGAAGACCAACTGGGTTAGCACTCTAAAAATTTAAAAACAACCAAACTGTGCACTAGTAAGGGAGTGCGTCTCACCTGGGCGGCAAAGTAGAGCGGGCTCATGCCGAGCGCCGTGGCGGCGTTGACGGCGCTGCCCGCGTCCACAAGCATGAGCGCCAGGTCGTGGTGGCCCCAGAACGCCGCGAAGTGCAGACACGTCCACCCGCCGTCCTCCACGTACTCTACGGCACAGACAATATACAGTAGAACCTCCAATTAAGACCAACTCTGTATTGAGACCACCTGTATAATAAGACTACTTTTCACGGTCCCAAAACTTCATAAAGCTCATAAAAATGAGCCTCTGTATAGAGACCACCTCTCTATCGAAACCACCTAGCACTGGTCCCATGCGTGGTCCTAATAGAGAGGTTCTGCTGCATTTAGTTGGGTTTATTTACATACAGGAAAGGAATGAAAATGGTGAATACCTAGTCATGTATTGGTCATAATTACATGGTCACTGATACACCCAAACCAAACAAACCCTGAACGTTTTACTCTCAGCGCATGTGCCTATCTCTGCTGTCATGATCGATCAGTTACTGTTTAACTCTGAATAATCAACTATAAGAACACGTTTTAAAATTTCTATTGAAAATAAAGCCCATCTTTGCGGACACAAACTTTCAAAAAGAGACATATTGAACCACCATCTTATTTCCCACTTGTTGAATTGAGGGTGTTTTTCCTCGAGAGGCTCTGTTGCACTCACTGTCCTTGGTGCTGGCGAGCTGCGGCGCCGGCACCTCCTCGCCAATTGGCACCTCCATCCCGTTCTTGGTGACCACGGCCATGGTGGCGTTGGGGTCAGCTCCTGCAAAGATGAGCAGGTCAGCCACCTCTCGGTGCGCGTACCTGGCAGGATGGGACGAGAGATACATTTTGCCTGAAGCCCGAATCCCTCATACTTATTTCATATACGCTACTGGGAACTACATCACCCAGACTCATGAGGGACGTGCCGCTGTGCTTGTGATTGTGACATAATCATTAGTCCAATAGCCTGGCATACGTGTGGTATAACGTATGTCAAACACATACACTACTTCAACAGAGTTTACAGTCGATGCTTTACCAAATTACTCATAAAATAGAATATCGTAAGTTTTGAATGGCTTGCAAATAATAAGAGAGAGAAGGAAGCGTTTAATTTGCTGTCACCCTCACCTTGTGGCCATGTGTAGCGCCGTGGCTCCCCGTTTGGTCGCCAGCTTGTGGTTGGCTTGTTTCTTCAGCAGCATGCTCACTATGGGCTTACACCCAACCCTGTAATGCAGATAGAGGCATGTGAAAATACTGTACAAGTAACTCTTGTTTTCTGTTAAATGTGTTTGCCAACTTGTCCATATACAAAATATAAACATGATCGAATTTACTTTATTTTGATTACATTGTAACAAAATTCGCAATGCTTATCTATCTTGTACATTATTCTGTGCTGTTCAAGCCCTATAGTGAGCCAAGAGATAGAATATTAGATATGATGAATGATGAATATACAGAGTTGAAAAGGATTGCTTGAACTTTTGTTCAATTGAAAGGTACAAATCTGTGGGCACAGTTTAGTCCGTTGATGTCAACGTATATAGTTTGGTCCGATAATTAACTTCCTAGAATGTGCCAGTAAAAAAAGCACACATATGCACATCCAATCATAGCAACCTCCAAAGTAGTGATCACATGTTCCTGCACTCGCCCGCCCCGCACCGTACCTGGCGGCCACGTGGAGCGCCGTCTGCCCGTCAAACGCCTGCCGGTCCATGTCCGCGCCGTGTGTGAGCAGCAGATCGACGAAATCAGCCCATCCGAGCTCGCTGACCAGATGCAGGGGCGTGGCGCCCTCCTTGGTCGCCAGGTTCACGTCTGTTGAAGATTTTCCAGACATAAAACGATGCTAATGTGCTTGGATTGTAATAAGACCGCATTTGATGTAGAATCATGGAACACATTTTAACAAATCCTGTCACGTTTTAGTCTGCATCAGAAAGCCAGCTTTCCCGACAGTTGTTGAAATACAAAAACGATCTATCTCATCAAACCACCGTCCGTTAGACCGGGCTCCTACCTGCCTTTGCCTCAACGAGCGCCGTGACGACGTCCTTGTGGCCCCCGCAGCAGGCGAGCAGCACGGGGCTGTAGCCGTCCGTCGCCGTCTGCACGTTGACGGCGGCGCGGGCGGCGAGCAGCGCCCGCACCGTGCCGGGGAAGCCCTGCTGCGCCGCCAGGTGCAACGCCGTGTACCCGTGCTCCGACACCGCGTCCACTTTGGCACCTAACTCATGGAGCATAGAAGATAAGCTATGTAATTCTTTTTTGCATACCTAGGGCTACTGAGGTCTACTGGTTGCACACCTTTTCTGAAAACAGGGCTGCAGCTAGGATTGGAAAAACGTCTACTGATGAAATGAATTGCAGTGGTTCCTCTTATATTGAATATTTAAAAGTGTTTATTTGCACTTTTTTTAATAGCGACTTCAAAAACATGTATAGTAGGCTCACTATGCCTCTAATTGTCTTTTTCCACCTTTCTTAAATCTTAATTTTGTTTACTTATTATTTACTTTATATTTATTTAATTTAGACTTCAATTTAGAATTTTTCGAATTTATTTTCAAATATTTTCGCCATTTATTTTACATGGCCTCATCAGGAATCAACTTAATTAAACCAATAAAATAAACTTACAAAATTACAAACTTGTATTATTAGGCCTACTGAAGTATTAATGAAGATAAAAAGGGTCTAAATTAAGTCTAAATAAATATAAAGTAAATATTAAGTAAACAAAATAAGGCTTTGAAAATTAAGAAAGGTGGAAAAAACAATTAGAAACATGAAAGAATACCACCTATTGGCGAATAAAACAATTGTGTGTAAAGCAGACACAGTCGCAACTGTATTAACATGTTCAAATCGGCGCCCGTTATTATGTAGATCTCACGTCAGTCTTTGCTTATTCATATACATGTAGAGAGATTTAGATACAATTGAACGGAGTCGTTCTCCGTTCCCCAAATAACGTGCGCATCGTTGCAGTGCGGTCTGCTGCAAAGATGCATTTGCGGATGCGGTCATTATTGATGCCACACGATGATTATTGATACTAATTTTCTATAACATATATACATTTGCGCATTTTCTGTTATATTTGAATCTTATATCATATATTTTTCAATGATAACTTATTGTATTATCTTGCAGTATTTAACGCACTTTGTTAAAAAAACATATGTACACAATTTGAATATTTTTATCGATAGGAAGCAGAATTCTAAGAAAATACTCTTGACATAACGCACTCCAAGATCATCGTAGGTGGTACATCGCAAAAGCAACTCCTATAAATTCCCTTCCAATATCATCAAAACTTACATTGCGTTAAAATATGCAATATGTTATGCGGCTATAACACAATCCATACATTTAGTCCAATTTCTTAAGTTCAATGAATGCATATTTGCAATTGAATTAAAACAAACCATACAACCATACAAAAGATAATAGATCTACACCTATGGAACATAGGCAGATCCAGGTTTCAGAAGGGGAGGGATGGCACTTCAGGGATCTTATCGGTTTCGTTCGCTCAATCGATAGAAAATATGCAGAAATGCGATGAAACAAGGTATTTTGGTGGGGAAAGGGGGTACGCACCTCCTGCATTTCAGAACAGATCGCAGATTGCTTAGATTGTTGACCATTAATATTCATGATCCTAAACTTAAAGAGTAATACGACATAGTTCAAAATAAGATATAATTATCGGTTACTTTAAATCAGTATGAATTAGTAGTAGTGTTACTAAGCTATCTAATAATCTTTGAACCATCATGTTATTATTGGAGAGGGCTCGAAAATTGAATTATGGGCCTGACGTTTTCAAATGAATTGGTGTGTGGTGTTGGTGTTGGGCAGGGTGGGGTGCTCTTAAAACTCATACAGTAACTGTTTTCTTTATTCATAACACCTCCCCATGGCTTAAAAGAGAATGTAGCCTCTGTATGAGATATTTCAAATCATCAGCTCTGCAACATCTTGTGTTTCATACCCCATAATAGTGCATTATGGACGTACTCCCAGAAACTCTCATGACACCATATATATATAGGAGCATATGATGCTCCATTTCAACGCCTACATGGGGATGTCGTAAACCTATAGTGACGCTTTCTAATAGGTTTGTACACTGGGTAAGTACACAACTGTAACAGGACCGGGCGTGCGTACCTTTGTCGAGCAGCAGCCTGACGACGCTGGCGTGGCCGGCGTGCGCCGCTAGTGACAGCGCCGTGCCGCCATAATAGTTACGCTCGTTGACGTTGTGTCTGCCGCTTTCTACAGAGCATGATGGGTGATTGCACCAGGATTGAGTTGAAAATAGAAAAAATGATAAAATAAAAAATCACATTTTTACTACACTACTGTTGTGATCATGAATGCGATATGATCCACCTGAGGTTATTCATGTATGTGGACCACCCTGAATATATATAATTAAACGTATCAATGATTAATTTATACACATTAATATTATAATAAGGCTTCTCCAGTACTACATGACTGTATGATGCGGTTAGGATGTGGTGTTGGATACCTAGCATGGCCGTGACCGCCTTGACGTCCCCCCTCTCGGCGGCCTGCTGAAGCTCGGGGAGGCTGGGCGTGGGCGTGCTCTGGCCCTCCGAGAGGCTCGACTCGGCCACGCTGATCGTCGTCTCGGCGAAGCTGTCGTCTCGCCCGGCTGCCGGCGGCCCCACGGCTTCCTCCATGTTGATCACAGTCGTCATCTTGGGCGCTTTGCGCTGTGGGCCATGGAGTGGAGGGAATATTAGTTTAGTTGTGGTTTATGTGAGGTGTGGTGGTGGTGTTAGATTCATGATATGAGGTGATATACATGTACAGTAGTCGCATGATGAGACGGTATGCTCTACCGTTACAATAGAAGGGCTGGGGTGACTGATTAAATTGATGGAGCCAATGCAAGTGTTGTCAATTCTGTGTATTGGATAGCACATTCCGCAATTCCTCACCAAAGTTCTCAAACTGAAGTATACACTCATATATATTTTTTTCATAATATACAAGTTGAGACACACGATTATATTGCATGTTTATTGCATTTCTCACTGGCGGCAAACTTGCTCTGTCGGTGCATGTTTTACATTGAGGTTTGCGTGGGGAAAACGTCTAACATGTCCTCTCTCCGCTCACTCATGTATCAACCAACATTAACCGTTCTTTGTCGAAGCCACGTCTCTGCATTTCATGTTGTCTAGTTCATGTAAATGCTCTGGTTATAATCTGTTTCATTCTGTTCGTACACAGCTTGAGTCCCTTTGTGCTTAGTGACAGCTAAAGATATTTATACGATTTATAATAATCAAATATTGTATATTTGTACAAACACAATTAATGTTTTAAGTGTCTTGTTATACATAGGGAAAAAAAGATGATTAATTGGCAGTGCATTTACATTCTTTATTCTTAAATCGACTTTTCCAAATGCAGGTATAGTAATGGAGTACACATTGTCGTGCTATCAATATTCATAACGTATTTTGGACAAGCCTATAGAATATGTAAGTGCGAATTATAAACTCCAGCGTTTGACCTCATTCTGGTGGACACAATGTGGTCATTGTGCACCTGTAATTAGCTCCTCCGACACAGCAGGATTAACTTAGTGTGTGTAATCAAATGACACGTCATATTGTGATTTTAGAAAGTTAGAGAATTTTGAATAGTAAAATTAGCGAGGGCTCCAAAATTGATTTTTGGTGCCTGAATAAAAAAGATGGATGGGGATGGGGCTTGAAATTTGATCTAATTTTATTTTTAATTTTTATCTTACTTTTTTCTATCAAAGTTATACAATGCCGCTAAAAAATATGAGCCTCCAATTATACAAGACAAATACAACAAAACAAGCAGTGTGGTTTCCAATAGAACAAAACAATGGATTTATGATCATAAGTCAGTCTCGGCTGTCAAAAGTCGGCTGCTGGGCCCCTATTGAATGTCGCGGTGTGGCGCCGCCAACACATGGCAATAGCCCAAAGAAAGATACAATCTTGTGAGACCATGTATAGTTCTTGGATTCTTCATAACAAATTTAGTTTGTAGGCTCTACAAGACTTGTGTCTTTAGACGCAATCTAGAGCTAAATGTATTATTATAAGGTGTAGACCACCAATGTTGATACGAACGTGGAATGTCATAAACATTAACTTATGTTTGCGATTACGGACATCACTTTTTATTCCTTGTTAGACTTTGATTTATCGTCTATATTCAACATAAATATTGAGTTTTTAAGCTTTTCCTTTTGGAGATAAGCTGTGAAATGTACAATATAAGCTAGATGAAAAACTATTCATGAAAAACAATGTACTTATACACACCATTATGAAAACTCCTTGTCACTGCAAAAATGCAGCGCTATGAAATCCAGCAAATCTATCCATATCCAGCGTGGTTCTGGGTCCATACTAATAACTTAATCCCAAATGGAGAGCTAATAATTTTCAACCAAAAAGTGAACATAGCTCTAATTTTTAGAGTACAATTTCATACTATCCAGGTTTGATCCAAACGATTTTCACCTGTTTATTCTTATGAATAAACAGCATGATTGAAAGTTGTTTGCAGACGATCATGCATGATTAGGCGGTTCTTTTTACCACGCTGCATAATATTTGAATAGATCCCGGAGACAAATATATTTGATTTTCAATCGTGCTTTTTCAATGATCAACATTGATATGTGATAGCGTTTCTTCGGTTCGGCATTTTAATGAATAACATAATGAACCTGCAGGTACATTAGACGGCAGAAAGTGCCAGTAGTGATTTCTTAATTATCATTTTATTCTGTTGTTACTGGCATGTACTTTTATATACACCCAATTCTATCTATATGTTAAACTCTTATATAGCACTTACGCTTATAGCTGTCGTTTATATACTTACCAGAGGTAGAAATCCCATGTCCAGTAAAGGCTTTAGAGATGGTGTGGGTATGGAAACACTCTATCCCTCCACCTTCCCGACTTCAGGCCCATCGACATTATATTTATTTATGACAAATCATCACCCAATAATTGAATCACCGGTTGTTATGACAGAAGTGTGTAGAGGTTATCTGGCTAATTAAGTGTAATTATATACATAAGCAAGTACGTAACAGTGATCCTAAGATTCAATTTTATAATTTTGATCGATTTCCGCCTAAGCTTTCTAAATTTATGTATTCAGTTTTATTACAGCTTTGTGGCTATTTCATGAGTTCGAATAATTTTGCTTAAATAATACGCATAAGAAAATTTTGAAATGAGAATATATATGCATGTAAACCGTTCACAATACATAATTAATTGTAACATTAAATCAACAGACTTTCATTGGGAAGTCTGCCATGGGGGTGTGCTTGGAGTGTGCTGACGGGACGAATGAACACGAGTGCGTAGTGATTCTGCATGACTGTTCTGCAGTTTAGCAGCTTGGTTACATTGATGGAAACAAACTATACGTGTACAGTTTAGTATTTCAGTGATAACTACCCATGTTGGCAATATTCCATCATTTTTCAAAGTATACTTTGCTCATCATTATTTTATGACCATTTAGCTCACAGGGTTGTGTGTTTTCTAAAACTAATGAATTTTTCAATATACATTCCTCAATATATGAAACCATGTGATGTTAAAGATTTTTACTTTTATAAATAAATGAAATTAAATTTATATTTTATAATACTAGTAATTATTTCTTTTTTCAAAAGTTTATTTGTTGAAACCATTATCAAATACCCATACAACATTTTCAAAATATTATCAAATAATATAAACGAAGAAGACCATATAGCATGTATTTTTAAATCTGTTATATAATCTTTTCACGTAATGTATTTCAGACAGCTATACAATTTGATTGTATCTGTGTTTTCAAAATGGATCAAGTAGTTCCATGCAAGCAAATGGACCATAATTTCATAATACGTGTACTTAAGTCAGGTAACTCATTTCTCACCCGCTATAGCCCAGTTTTCCGCCTCATTAAATTGGTTTCAAAGATTGGGAATTTTACTTCCTCTTAAATAAGACAACTACGGTTATTGTTAGAGCATGATTATATTGTTAACATGTTAATGCGTAGTTTGGGCAAATCAGGTAAGTAACACTTTTATTTGAATATTAACGATTTAATTAATAATATGATAAGAGTGATAGTCAGTTCTGTAAACAGGAAAGTCATGTTTGGAACACGAACATGAATTCGTAATTATAACGCGATCTTAGTCTTAATAAATGTTATTGTGAAACACTATACATGCGTAATGCATGAATACAAAGTCTACGAGCGTGTTACAAGGTTTCTCATCTGTAATCGTGAATGCCATGTGCACTGGGAGACCTAGATTTTTAGGTGGGAAAAGATGGGGGTGGGTTGAGCTAGGTAGACAAGAAGTTGCAAACGTCCCGTCCATATGACGGTGCGTAATGTTGCTCAAAACCTATATGTATATTGGATTTTGTGAATTTATTTGTTAATTGTATTCTCTTCTTATGGGCGTCGGCAAGTGTAATGTGGTGGGTTACACGTATATAATGTGTTACTTAAGATTATGTGCATATAGTGCACTAATACCTGCATGCGTAATAGAACTCTATAAAATGAATGCGACAGCAAAACTTTTTTATTCATTCAAATGATAAACACAACTAAAACTACATTGACATATGAAAAAGAAATGCGCAACAGATAAGTAGTGCACAGACATTATCTTACTCATTAAATGCATTGTTAACGAGCTTTGACTGGTAGCGTGTCTCATCTGGTGTAGATCTTGGTCGCAGTCGTTGATTTGCTCATTTGCAGAATATCACTCAAGGGAGAGCCGAGACGCCGGCGCACTGATGATGTTGTTGATGGCCATGGTACACGTGGCCGCTGTGGCTTATGTGTCTGCAAAAAGTACGTTATAAGCTTTTGTGATAAAGGGATTACTAATAAATTTGAATCCTCAAATTTAACAAATCAATTACGTTTATCTACCTGTAATTTTGTGTGGAAACCACAGCCCGCGTGGCAGCTGCATGACATCGGTCCAATCTGTCTGTGTTCAGAACTGAGGCAGCCGCTAGCCCAGGAATTAATTTACAGCGTTTTAAATAAACAAACCCCATAGAGCCATGCGACAGTTTAACAAATTAATTATCTTAGCTCACCTATAATTTGTGTGGTTACTGTGTCTCTCACAGTGTGAGCGATCTAACAGTCTTATAGGCCATTAGACACTTAAAAATTGACAAAAGCTATAATTTTCTGTTCCCTAGCAATCATTGCTAGAAATGATAACAATCTCAATGATCTTCAAATGCTATATTTTAGTCAATGTG
>CM032664.1:48374585-48387082 GCA_019095985.1 Streblospio benedicti | reverse complement strand
CAACAGTAAACATAGAATGCTACAATATATAGTAACGGTGAACAATGGTACAATATGGGGCGTGGAAGACACGCTCGGCTAAGTGCTACGATAAATTTATATTGTCAGATTAATGTCCTCCTGGTAGGGTGCGTGTGGTCAGAGGCGGCGCGGTGGTCCCCTGGGACTGGGTGTCACATATGGTGGCCAGGTGAGCTGTGGTGGCGGGTGTTGAGATGATCCATGGTTATGGGTCTTTGTGTTGGGCAGTGGGATTGCTGGAGATTTCGCGGTGTTTGGTCATTCGTTTATTGGATTCCATCGTGTGTGGACGTGCTTGCTTGAATTCTTTTGTGTTTATTGTTGGTCAGAGAGAGAGAAGAAAATATGGATAAATATACAATTGTGCCGCTTCAGTGAATTGAGTTTGGACGACCTATCTAGATTGCAGGAGACTTTATCAGGATGTTTCCCAGTTACCCGCAAGCGGGAATTACGTAAGTATTTGTGTTTTCTTGTCTTAATTTTTTTGTTATTAAAATAGGTGGTGGAGTAGGTGGGTTGTATGATCGATTGTTGATGATTCAGTAGACGAATGCGTGGCTGTGTTGCTGATGTTGTATACTTTGACTATTTTTAGATGGGCAATGGAAAACCGTATATCCAGCGAACCAGTTTGTCGTTGAGCCCGGCAGAGCTGGGGGCGCGGTGACCGGCCTGACGTTCGCTGCTGGTACTGCCAGGATGGTCCAGGCGCCTGATGCAGGGGCTGATGGTGAGCAGGTCCGTCCACGGACACATTTACCATGGACGACTGCACTGGGGATGCCGTCGTCAATGCTGGTGATGGAGTCACGGCGGTAGGCTCCGTCGGCGATGTTGGAGGTAGCGGTGATGCGAGCGGACGTCTCAGAGTCACCGCAGGCTGCCGTCATCAGCGTACATGCGTCTGAGGGGTCGCTCGACGAGTCCTCGACGAGTGAGGAAGGACCAGGGGGCCCCGGGCATGCGCGACGCTGTGAGGTCGTTTGAGGTGGGAGGACGTCTGAGACCGTGGCTCTCCCTTGGTCAGCGTCGATGTCAGCTGAGGGCAGAAGCGGGACCACCGCGTGGTTGACCGGCGTCGGGTGCGTGCACGCTTGGCCTCTCACGTGGAGGATGGTAAGGCCCTGCAGGACAGTCCTGTCGGGCGCTTACGGGAGGAGGCGGCAGGAGGCCGGGCGGGGCGTGATGACCAGTGGGCGCTACCTGTGGCGAGCATCGGTGATGGCAGCGGAGGGAGGGCTGTTGGGAGGGACAAGCGCCGCTGCACGCCGTTGTGCGTGATTCCCAATCCGGGTACAGGGCATATGTGCCTCAATTTTTGCCCCCGCCTCCTTTTTCCGTCCAGGTGTGTTGGGGGGATGCTGCCGCGCCTCAGGGTCCAGATTGCTGGTCCTGGCACGTGGAATTGACGGTATCGCACGGTGCGGGATGGCTGCTGAGGAGATCGGTGTGTTGGTCCGGTGGGGGCAGAGATGAGTGCTCAGCTGATGAGTTGTTGACGTCTGCGGGTGTCTGCTCTGCTGTGTAGGCGTGATCTGCAAAAGTTTAAGGTTCAATGAAAGGTCGATTCAATCGCAGACTTCTCCTCCATTGATTACTGAGAATAGCAGCGTCTGTTCTATTCGGTGTTTATTCAGCAACTGACTGTGCATGCGCTCCCTGCCTTCCTCGTAGGCGTTGGTTAGACTTACGCTCCGCTCTGCTTACTCAGTGCGCGGTAACCTCTTGAGTCTCATGGTGGCTCGTGGGTAACTGCCGCACGGTAGATGTGAGATCTTGCGGATAACAAATATGTAAGCATCCGCAAGAATACGTATCTTACCTTAAGCATACGTGGCTGTCCATACTCAATATGCAGGATACATAGACATGCGCAGACATACGCAGATTCGTCACAAAGATTTTGAAATTCTCAAAACTTTGTTGCGGATCACACGCCACACGTAAAGTATACGTAAAGTACGTAACTCTTACATAAGATACGTAAACTCATCCGCAAGGCTCCGTATCGTACGTAATCATCCGTATTCACCCGTAACCCAATACGCAGAGTCCGCAGTAAAATGATGATCTCTCTCTTTACTGTGAAATCAGGCAGACAACTGGAATCCTGGGTCTCTTAGCAGCGTATTTTCATCATATTTACGTATTTTCATCGTGCAAGCATCCGCAGGTCCGTATCATACCGTAAGGTGGCCGTGTGACTGTAGAATTACACTTGAACCTCCATTATGACCATCCTGGACTGGCCACAAGTTGTCTCCATAAACACTGCTAGGTGGTTTCTATATGGAGATGTGTAGCAGACTTTTTATGAAGGTGGGACCACAATCAATGGTCAATATAGAGGTGATCTTCTTATAGAGGTGATCTTATTGGGACGCGCCACTTATTATGAATAAAACGAAAGTCAATACACGCGTCTGTATTTGATTAAAACTGATTTTTATCAAGCGGGATTTCCTAATGTGAAAATCGAGACACACATATGTTATGTGTAGGCCCTTAGAATTACAAATGGGTTTCTTATATAGTATTAAATGATTTAGAAGTTGCCTGTGAGTTTAATATCGGCTTTGTTGGTGATGCCAAATGTGTGTAGCCGAAGCTTTAATAGGCATACTTGCGCAGACGTCCGTGTTCCTGGCATAGCCAGTGGGCATGCAGATGTCACAGGCCAGGACGTCCTTGTCATTGGCAGTGCAGTGCTGGCAATTAGCTGGACAGGCTGAAAACATCACACGCTCATACCAGACTCAGACTCCTAATAGTGAAGCAATGGTCCCTAGCCACAACACTGCTTTTCCAATGCGGATACCTCATTAGGCCCATAATCCATAGACACATACATGGAACATATGAGATTCAGAATGTACATTATAAGCGCTACGACAAGCTAGATGCGCGTATCACTGTAGAGGTACTTTCGGACCCAGTGAGACAAACCAAAGATAATTCATCATAACCGTATAGTACCCGTAAAATGCAATTAAGATACTAATATTCCAAATTCCCACTATATTTAGTTTACGCATTGAAGGTTAAGACAGCCGTCTCACCATAGCATATTCCGTCAGCCTTGCGTCCGTAGCCGGCGTCACAGTCTACTAAGCACACGACCATGGCCACCGTGGTATCGTACTCACACTTGGAGCAATGCAATGGGCACTCTGCGGTACATCGTCAAGTGTAAGTTTACAAGAAAATAGAAAATGCATTGACAGTGAGGGGAGAGATATCAAAGAATAAATGAGTGTCCCATAAAATCCGTACCTTTAAATGAGAGTATGCAATTACGGTTTGCCCGCCCATATACTTACTCTCACAACGACCTTCGGCATTGACAGTGTAGCCGTATACTCCACCACGGTCACAGTTGTTGGGACGGCATTTGGTTGTGCCGGTGTTGGCGTCATACCAGCAGTCAGAGCAGTGGGTGGGGCAGGCTAAAACGGTCACACATTTTAACATTGAAGGTTCTTAGGGAGTGGGTTGGCTAAAGTGTGCGTATGCGTGAGTGTATATTCAATGCAGAAACGATAAACAGATGAATGGGAAGGTCCTGTATATTACGCATAAAAATATGCACCGAACCACTAGGACATGTTACAAAACACATCACATACAGAACATATGCCATGCCAACTGTCTCGCTTCAGATCAAGTTCCACCTACCTCTGCACATAGAGTTGTCGGCCATGACAAAGTTTGATGAGCAAGTTGTGCAGCCATGTACTTCACACGCATCACAGTTGGAGGGGCATGCTGGAGATACAGTGCACTGTATAGCATTTTGATCTGTATACATTTGGAATATTTTCCACCATACAAATTGTATAAATACAAACATATTGTTTGTGACTCAGAAACTTACTTTAACGCAGTGTTTGCTACGTTTCGGGGAACATTTTTCCTTGGTTGTATTAATTATAGTCATGATGAATGCAGAAACTATCAACTACTACTAAAAATACAAAATGTGTTGCCGATCCATTTGTTACTGTGGATAAAAAAGAAGTCAGTGTACACTGTACAAAATGTTGGCCACATATGTGTTACATGTGAGCCAATATGACCCAGATTTGTTTAAGATGAAATTGAGTGTTTCTAAATTGCAAATATCCAATGAATAAATGATTAACCTTTGCATGCTGTGTTGGACTCAGTGTAGTACCCACGGGCGCAGAGGTCGCATGTCCCTATATCATTGTCACAATACTCACAATCTCTGACGTGGCAAGCTGCAATGGATATATATTCACATGACAATTGTGTGTAAACATCAAAACCTGAATCAGCCACATTTTGAACACTATCACTGTATGAGCGTGGCCGTCACAAATAGGGCCATGCTCAGTATACTTGTGAACTAATGTTTTTGTGTCCAGTATGTGTAGTATTAACACGCATGGGCTATGCATATGTTGTATATATTACTTAAAGCAGATTTTAAAATATAAACTAAACGTATTTAAAACACGTACCTTCACACGCATCATTTTCAAGTTTGTAGCCGGGGTAACATAGTACGCACCCCCAATCCTCACACTGCCTGCAGTTGGCAACGTAGCAAGCTATGAGAAAGGTACAACTATTGATGAATGCAAGTAATTATTTCTGTATTTGCTTATGCTAATTTAAAGGGAATTCAAAATGCAAATTTAACAATTTAGGTTACAATAATGTGAATATCTTCTCAAGTGTGAAGGACAATTTGATTTATTATAGGTATTTGCTGGGAAAACTTGTTCATAAATTATTCAAAAGTGTTTTTTATTCAAGCAATTATTGAAAATATTTGATGTTAAAAATTAATACCGTATAAATCTGATAAAACGCAAAATCTGATTTTAGAAATTTTGTACTATTACTTAAGTTTCCACATATAAAAAGATAAATAAATGATTTGAAAAAGCGTAGCAAACTGCTGCTTATTCACAAAAAGCATCCGTTTAAACATAATCAACTGCATGTATCTAACAGCTAAACAAACAACCATATGAACATATATTGGTGGCGCCTGCTAAGATCCAGTTTGCCACTTATTAATACCGCAGTATAGTACCCGCCTCCATCAACGAAATAGCCATTTGCACACACGTCACAATACTGTGAATCTGGGTATCTCGCACCTCAACTTCGATGCTAAAATAATACGCAGCATACTACCAAAGATTGTTGATTAATCTTATTCATTCTCAATCTTTGATTCCACTAAAATGTTCGTTTTCGAATTTGAAATAAAGGTGATGAATTGCCCAGAAACCCTCATGGAGACGGAGGGCACACATACTTCACCGTACTACTGTCAATGGGCTATGGTCCAGAGTTGGGATGTGGGTGAGGTATAAGCAAAACCAAACCGTTAGAATTTCAGGCCCCGACTAAATTAAGCTTGAACATTTCAGCGAACTATAGAATCTTAAATCATTATTACTAGCTTATACCCGTGTCGTCAAAGAGGCATGCTGAGAACCAGATTGAATCACTCCAGTTACATAATTGTATAAGTAGATCTCAACTAAATCATTGGTACAATCCATTGACTTGGCATGTAAAATGAAAATCTACGGGAGGAAATGTTAGTGTCCATGTAAATGGGAACACAATGCCCTCCATGGGCATAGAAAAAGACATATTTGGTGAGTGTATAAATATGGTTTTTTTACAGCATTTTATTTTGAAACACCCTTTTCCTGACGACACTTGCCCACGTCCTGACAGCACCACCACCCATCCTGAAAGCACCCTGACAGCATCCCCATACACACAACATCCAAGATCAAGCCAAGGCGTCATTCATTGAAAGGCAGTTTTTTTTACTATGTAAACATGGCAGGGCGACCATGCTCTGTAATAGCCAGTAAAATTAAAGTCATTGTGATTTCCCCCTAACATTGGCTATAAGTATTCTTATTTAGAGAGTACAAACTACAAACCTAAATAATGTTAACACACTTACTACACAGCAAACATAAGCATCAAGTATTATTCATTGGCGGAGGTTTCCAGAACCATATAACAACAGTCGATGATGAAAAGAAAGTCGAGACATCAACCATCCAAAAATAAAGGTCACCCCACAATGCCCGCATTTTGATACCACCCACCCACTTCCTGATAGTACCTGCCAACATCCCCCCATCCCCAGACCAGTAATTAACAACAAATACATATAACGTAGTTCAGGTCTTCACCACTGGTCTACACCATCCACTCCCACCCAAAGTCCTGATAGCACTCACCCTTGTCCTAAAAATGCTCAGCCCCAAATCTGACACCGATCGCCAAGTCCTGATAGGATGCTTCCCATCCAAATAATATTTATGTATCATGCCTTCCATGGAATTAGGAAAGAAATATATTGAGTAAACTGTATAAAATGAGTACCGCACACCTTTTCTCCAGCACCCACCCTTGTGCAAATTGTGGGCATGGGTGATACTTTGTAACGTTGGCTCTGACCACTTTTGTTAGTTAGTACATACAAATGAATAATAAATAATATTGGCACACTTCATTGTACTGACAACTTAGCACCTTCCAAGTATCAAGTATGATATGGAGAAAGAGTGTTTTGGAACCACCTTTAAAACTGAGACAGGGAAGTTCTTATACACAACAATATAGAATCTTTTGGAATGAGCAAGAAGTCAAGCAACAGATTAAGCTAAGGATTTCTGAGCTTGGATGTAGTATTCTTGGCGCAGACGGAGAACTACCTGGATTAACTCCGAGTTGAAGCTCGTATGAAGATATCTCAATCTCAAGTAAGTCTTTGATCACTGACAATGCACTTGGCATCTAGTATGCAAAAGCTGTGGGATGAAAAATTAGTGTCAATGGTAATGGGAACATAATGCTCTCCATGGCACAGATATTCTCACACACATCAGTAGAACATCCCTATTAAGACTGCCCAAGGACTGGCGTCAAGTGGTTTAATATTGGGGTGGTCTCTTTAGAGACGTTTGCAATGGTCTTTTTATGAAGACTTGGGACTGCTATAAATCATCTTATAATAGAGGGGGTGCATTCATAGAGGTGGTTTTGATTGAGGGTTCTAATGTACACATAGCCCAATTGGCAAAGTTGTTTTAATCCCTCGTATTTGAACCCATGTGACGCCTTTGGCGTCTTTATGACATCACACTACTCCACATGACGTTGTCATGGCTGCCGCCGTCTGCTATTTTTGTTATAAAACCGTTAATTAACAACCACCTGGGCCATTTTGACCAGGAAAAACATATTCGAGCAAAACTACACAGTACCATGAACGATCTCCTGTAGTTAGATGGCGTCCAGCTAGTCAGGTTAAAGAGAAGATAGCCGAACAAAGTCCAAAAATTAGCGTATTAATATATAGGGATATGTGTACATTCCTCATAGCGGCACCCCATATTTTCTAGCATGAAACGTAATAAATGGTAGCCTTTATGAATGGGGATACTAAATTAATAAATTTGAAGTAGATAACAGATACGTGTGCAGTTGTGGCAATTTGCCCGATACGACGTTTAATAGGATTAGTACATAAACTAAACATTATAACACTCTATCTGTCACACACCCTAAATCCTGCCAAATGTACCTATTTCTCCATAGTCGACTGGCCCTCATAGGGTCACACTTTCGGCCTATTCAAATAAATGAAATCAATTTAACCATAGCATATGTACACTCACTTATTGTATGCCAGTGCTAAAATGGTACGTTGGCTGCAAAATTTATGCAAATGGGGATGATTGAGACTATAAAAAATTGACTGTTTACAACATAAAATAACAGAATGTTTTCAAAATTTCTGAATAATACAGTTCAGTATCGTACGTATTTCTAAGTTACGTGTCTGCTAAAATTTCTATGCGTAGACGTTTACAAATATCGTAAGGGACTTTTGCTGACGTTTAACATTACATAAAACATTACAAATACATAAACTAAACAATATCAGCCTTATGTGCTAATAAATGAGATGGACTATATCAAAAATCTGAACTAATAAATGTGAACAGTTTACGTCAAATGCACTGCATGAGGGTGTAGAAATTGCCCAAGTGGTATCCAGGTGCGCAGGCATGGCACTCAATATCATAAGAATATTCCATAATTCCATATGCAAGACTATATAAACATGAAAATAAATCGCACAATCTGAAATGTAGAAAAATATACGTGCAGGCTATATTCATTAATTCCATATCAGTTACCAATAATATATTATAAAAAATACTGTAATGAATCTTGATTGCAATTTTCCAGATTGCTGTTAAATATATGCATAGATCGCCCTCCTCCTCCCCAATTTTCCATACTAGGATGATGACTGTTTACATACGCTCGCAGTGAAACTCGTCGGCTGTGTCGGTGTAACCTTGGTCACACTTGTCACATTTTAGTACACTGTCGTCTGGATGCCACCAACACGTCCCACTTTTATTGCATCCAGGGGGGCACACTACAATACAAGTAAAAAATAATTGTCAATATCACCTGTGGGCAATGATAGTAGGCATTTAGAGGTGCTTTCTGTTCAAACTAGCTCTAAAATGCTTAGAGAGCACTCTGTTGCTAAAATAACGCTGGCTAGGCCGACTCATGGTCAATAAGGATGTTTACTTTAGCATGTTTAGAAAAACACCCCTGAGCAAATTGATCTACTCTGTCTTAATTGGGAGGTCCTTCTGTATCGCTTATTTTCCTGTGCAACTTTTATCACCGACAAGAAAAAAGGTAGTTCAATATGTAAAACTTCCGTGTCCGTAATACGCCTGCGTATTATATATCGATGAACGTTCGAAGTTTTTTTTAAAGTTTCATAAATAGCCTTCTAACACACATACCGTTTCTGCTAGCACTGGTAACGGTAAAAGCTCTAGTCGGAGACATACATACATAATACATACATACATACATACATACATTTACATACATTTTGTCTTATTTGCATCGTCAGCCAACCGTACTCCAACTGTTTGCTCACAAGGCTTTGTTATCGGATCGAGCAAGAACGGCAGATCCGGCAAGAACACGGCGAATGCGAAAAATGTCGCCAAAAAGAGGCCGCAGGATTTTGAACTGTTCAAAATTCACGCCGGATGATGACCGAAATCGTTAAGCTGTTTAGCTGTCGGTGGCTGTTGGTTTACTGGCGGTGAGAACGACGCTTGACCGTATGGCAGCGTTACTAAATGGTGGGGTGACAAAATTCTGATTTTGGGTGTTATTGTGCAATTTCCTATGTAAAACAGCCAGTGACCGGTACTAAACGGCGACAAGCCGATACCATACCATTTGGCAGCCGATCGGATGGCACACGGAGGAGCAAACTACAAATGAAAAAATGTTACTCATCCGGCGATCTTTTCTAAATTTTCATCCGTTACTCAACCGGTGGTACCAAAAACGTTATGTGTGAGTGGCCTTTAAAGTGTGACAAGGTTTGAAGGCTAAAACCAACACAATGCCCAATCTCATTATGATTTACAATATTAACTGACAAAACATGACGGTTGATGCATCAGTCTATTATAATGGTTGGGTTCAATGGATATTGAATATTTGAATATTCAGAAACATCATATTATCCGCCTTCCATTGAACTAATACCCCAATTTCACCGCTCATTAATATAGCACCGACTGTGTTCTATTGTGAATTCCCACGAAAACCGACCATTCATCCGCACTCGTCCGTAGTCGAGCCACATCTGGTTGTGTACTCGAGTTGCATACATGCCCTGAGCGACACAGAAGTGTAAATCGCCCATACTCGTCCTGCAATTTTCAATATTTCACCCAACTTCAAACGTTAAATTTACTCGGCCTAGATGGGACAGTTAGGGCCTTAACTATACGTTTCATAATCATCCCTGGTTGAGCGGCCTCTAGTTTCGACGTGTCCCCATTCTTCCCATGCACGTAATGCCTAGGGCACGGGCTGATGGAGGGATGAGTCTTAGAAGACCATCAGGAACGATTGCCTCTCAATCTGCTGATTTCTCAATATCTCAATAATATAAACGAGATACAATTGAATCCGTCAATTGAGGGACAAATTAGCCCTAACTGGGCGCTCCTATGGTCTTTTGGAGCAATTGTCCCCAATCGCACGGCACCTCTTCTCTGCTCATCTCTACTCGTTTCAAATCTTGCCTCCAACCAAAGCGGCGGGGTGGGGTGGTTTCAGGTGAGTTTGAGATGAGTTTGAGACGAGTGTGAGGTGAGTGCCATCCCCGCCCCCACTGGAAAGTAGGTCAGTTCTCGGGCAATTGTGAGCGATTCGTGTGCTCTCGGGCGCACCAATCATGGACGCTAGAATCGTCCATAAAATGGGGGTATAACCAAGATCAGATTATTCTTGTACACTCATCATGATTCAAGGAATAATATTTAATAATCCAACACGCTGAAACGTGTATAAAAATTGGTGACCTACCTTGGCATTCATTGTTTAGGTTCAGGGTGTATCCCGGTTTGCACCTAGTGCACGTGAAACTGCCTGTTGCAGCACGACTACATTCAGCACAGTTACTGATAGCGCAGTCTGAAAACAGTAAAATATTACACATTTGATTAATCTGTACATAAACAATATATAAAGTTTTATTATTGCATTTATGTTTGTAATAAAAATACTAGAATCCTATCATGAGACTTTGCAACCCGATTCGTCACAATGGAAACATAATATTAACACCCATTTTCAGGCTAGATTTTATTACAAAAGAATTTCATTTCAACCTATAACATAGAAGAAACCTTCATTCGTGGTCATCCCTTCAGATAAAACTATCAGTCCTGTAGAATGAGGCCGAATTCTGAATTGGGGTTTCAAAGGGGTTCTACCAGCCCTTGATAAAGACTTAAAAAGTATGCGCAGCTTAATTACAAAATGTTTTCTACCAATGACTTTCCATAGAGTAAAAGCTATAACATATTTTTACAGTCACATGACACTTCATCAGCGGGTTTGGCGCCGTAGTTGGTCTGGCAGTTGTCACAGCTCACTAGATTGTATTCTTTGTTCAGGGTACACACATTGCAGAATGCTGGGCATTCTGTAACATAATAGAAACTGAAATTGGATCACATTTGAAGCGAAGTAGATCAAACGCGCTCAACGTGCATAGCGTCGCCGACACAGTGCTGATTTATTGTCAACAATGTGGCTTTCTATACTTGCAGATCCAGGTTTTTGAAAAGAGGGGTGGGCGCACCTATTAAATTTTATGGGTTTTGTTCACACGAAGATTCACGGAAATGGTAAAGAAAAAAAAAGAAAAAAGAAAAAACACAGACACGAATTTTTTGTCTTGAAAAAAGGCATGTGCCCCTGAGCCCCAGTGATCTACCACTGTTCTGGAATTTCCACATAAATTGACAAAATGCTGAAAATGGACACAATCGTCGTCACTATGGAGAAATAATTACACAAATAAAAACAGTTTAATGTGGATACTAGCTGTCATTATCCCACTGAACGTTGCCATTTGAAATCCGGTGGTCTGTCTGCGGATGTACGTTTATCAAAACTATTCAGATCAATTTGCTAGATATACTCAGTTGCCTTCGTCTACACCGTCTGCGGATGTACGTTTATCAAAACAAGAATAGTTTAATATTTAAGGTTGTGGAGCTTATAAAACTGCGTAATTCTTCATACATCTAGGTAAAATTTACTACTGAATCCGATTTCATGCATAATAGATGTTTACTTACAACATTTCTGAGTGAAAACATTTTTAAACATTGGTTGTTTATTCGCGGAATGGCAAAATATCTACGTAGTTGACACAATCATTTTATTCGTTTTCAAAGAAACACATGATATACGGAGCCTATGCAGCTTTCATAAGACTGCTGCCAAACACCTTATCTGTGACCCGACATTTGAATCGTCATCAAATAACTATTTTAGAAGACACAAACCAAATATCTGTCCGTGTGCCGTGCAAGCATCATTGTACAAAAAAAAATATGAACTTACGAGGCTGGATTTTGCGGCCTATGTTCCTCTGCTGGTATTCCCATAGTGCTAACATTTTATAAATCACGAATCATGTACAGTGAAGTGAACCTGCACACGTGGACTTACATCAGCCATCATTGACAGCTATGAAAGTGTGACAGACAGATGTTATATAGCTCTATACTAATTATTCAACTTGTTTCATTTTTTTCTCTATTATACATGAGCGTAATAAAAAGAAGATGTCAATGGAGGCAGCCACTATCGGCTTATAGTGTCTATAACTATATAGAGTTCTATCTATACTACTTGTGTGCGTCCTCACACCAATACTTTCTATACTTTATGACAATCTTTCGTATTCATTTATCATATTCATTATCATAATAAAGAATCATTCATAATAATTCTTTTTCCTTAAATTTTCTACAAATAAACAAGACATACGTGTAATATGAGGGGTTTGGGCCTTAAGCAACTGCTTATGTATACATATTATT
>CM032664.1:48322505-48364924 GCA_019095985.1 Streblospio benedicti | reverse complement strand
ATGGGGAAAACTCTGCATATTCAATTGTCTCACATTGTACAGATTCTCTACCCAATCTACCCATATACAATCCACACATTTTGCCCATTAAGCACTCGAGCACATAATGGACAAGACTGGTTTAAAAATAGGGAAGTATTGTGCTGCATATCTGTGGGTTGTGTAGACGTAAAATTTGCAGTAAATCTGTTTAGTGTGAAGCATTTCCGTAGGTAGAGTTTCATTTCTGAGTTGAGGTTATGTTGTTCTCAAATGTGATGTACGTGTTTGTGGTTTGCATGGTGCTCAGATACAGAAATTTCCTGTCGGGCAGCATTCAGCATAGTATTTAAATTAGACTGACCTTTTCTTTATATTGCACATGCTTCAGCAGTAAGTACATACTCTTAAATAGTGTACTCAGGTATGATCAAAAACAGAAATTATTTTGGGTGTTATCAGATATGTTAGAAATTTCTATAGTTGGGCGAAATTTTTATTTCAGCAATAAACGGCATATAACATAAAAATTGGTTGAGTTCAATGGAATCTTCTATAATTACTGTGGTCCTTATACAGTGACAGTACTGTATATATACAAAGATAGAGCACTCAACAGATTTAAGCTTTTATAAGGTTTACTGAGTTATTCTAAATCCATAAATAGAGGCCTTATTAGAATATTGATAATGCTTTAAAAATAATGCTCAGTCAAAAATATGTCTTGTGTAAAAATCCAGGATCAATAATCAATGTCTTCCATTGGAAGTGTAAGGAAAATAATACTCATATTTTTCACTTTTAATATTTATTACACCTATAAAAAATACCATGATGTCTTGTTAGCTAAAAGACAAAGTCACTTGAGTGATTTTTGCCAGATGTAGGCCTACCGTGCATTTCTAACGGCAAACGTCCTATTTAACATTAGCGAGGGGCTTTGTTACCTAGATGTTTATTTACGACTGACGAAAATCATTCAGTTTACATTTTGCACATTAACTTATTTTGATGGGCGTAAAGCCAGCTTTTTATGGAGTGGTATTTAAAGTGCTCTGGATAATTAATATGCTGTTTAAATGAAAACAACTTTCAGAATGCACAAAACACATCATAATGTTTCTGTGCAAGCACACTAGTTCTGCCACTGAGCATAACCTTTAAATGAAGAAATGACCATTTTATGTTATTAGTTACTTAATGTAGAATGTTTGCAGGTGGAGATGTGAGCCTTGATGAGTTTCTCCAGTTCCAGAAGAAGCTTATACGCCGCGAAGAGCATCGCGACATGACTCCCGATGAGGAGGAGTTTGAAAAGTAGCTCAATGTCGATTAGTCTATCAAAATAACAAATCTATGTACCTTTTTCATGCAATGGCTGCTATGTTCAAATGTGAAGGCAATGCTTTACTTCATGAGCGTAACAATGTACATAAATATGATCAAATGATATTCTTTAAATTGCAAATGTACCATTGCTGCACAAAAAGCCACAGTTCTAACAATAAGTCAAGCCATGGGCCCCAGCATCTTTAGAGGGAGAGTGCCAGGGATTAGGCCTACTGTATTTATTTACTGTACAAACACTATTCTTATTCCTGTAGAATCTGAAAGGGTAACTAGTTTATACAACACAATGGGAGCCAGGGTATCTATTTAAGCTGAATTTATGTTCTAGTATATTGAAATACTGTAGAAATGCAAGTATTATTCGTGTTTTTTACTCCCAAAAAATCATCCTAAATCATAGAGGTAGACTTATAAATGGGTCTAAACATTAGCATGGCCGTGATCATGTTAAGCAATAATGTAGCAAACATGTTTTATCAACACTTTTACACCTATATTAGGCTATAACATATACTGTTAAAGCACTTCTTCATCCAAATGACATTCTATTAGGAATAATTCCATTCTGTTAAAAACATTCTGTAAAAACAACCATTTTTCATCACATCAAATAAAGGCATATTAATTTGTTAGTGCCCTTTTTATAAAGCATGTGCATGGATATATACATTTTGGGTGATTTTCGAGCACTTTGAAATAATTTTAACAAATTCTACATTTTGATGGCCAAACATGGGGTGTCAACTTATAGTTCAAAGTTGATATAGACTAATACTCGCATTTCTACAGTAAGATGACCTTATGCAATCACAATAACTTCTTTCATCAGTAAGTACAACAGGAAATTGTTTGTCATTGGGATTTATTCATGTTTGCATTATGGTTCTTTTTATTTGATTTTATTTACATTTGTGTATTCTATTATTATGACATGGTATAGTATACTATATGAGCATATGCCATGGACCTTATCAATCACTTGGCACATGATATGCAGGCTTTATCAATCCTCTTTATAAATACTATACAAAGTCTACCATAGTCTATAACGTAATGCAAACTTACCGAAATACAGTTAACAACAAACAACTTCCTCTCGTACTAACCGACACTAGAAGGTACAGAAATTTAGTGAAAATATTTAAATTGTGATGGCTTAAGACTGTGTCCGACTGTCAGCTTATTTCAATATTTCAACAAAGTATATACTAGACCATAAATCCAGTCTAAAATGGATACTGGCTCCAATTTTCTTTCATAAGTTAGTTACCCCCTCATATTTTACATGAATATTATTCGTGTTTTAAATCAGACATACATGTAGAGGAAATATAAAACAAATATGTAACAATATATTACCTCACAATAAATTTACCTTTACAGGTACGTAAGAATTATGTAACTATCTAAACATACCAACTTGTTGCATGTATTTGATAACTGTTAGTTTGAATAAAAATTGTATGAAAATTATTGGGTTTTTTAAACAATTTTCAATACTCTTCAAATAACTCATTTCATTTGTTGGCAGGTTTCAGTTCAAGCAGCTGGACGTTGATGGTAATGGCTCAGTTGACTATTGGGAGTTCATCAAAAACGAGGCTGCCAAACGCCTTGCACTCAAACCTAAAGTAAGCTGTTTGGTACTGAAGAACAAAGAAAGCTCTGAATGTCCTCAAGTCTGAAATAGGCACTTTGTAAAATTGTTCAGGCCAACAGTTCCGTATATGTAGTTGCATTAGTTTAAAATATATGACAGTCCTCAAGCCTAAGACTCTCAAATCTGTAAAATTTGTGAAAGTATACATGACTGAAGTACATTCTATGTGAAAGTATCCACTGGAAGGTAGTACTATCAAGCAGTTTTAGCAAAAGATAAAACTAATGGGTTGAGTTTGCTGATTTGAATATGAATTATTGAAACAAAGGCACAAGATTACTGCAAAAGTATAAATTGCGGGTATAAAACACATTTTGTTAAATTTGTTCAAATCTTTCTTACCATCCTTTTTTCTTTCTTTTAGCAAGAGTTGGTAATGATGCTAACAGATCGAGAGAAAAAAGCTGCAAAAATGGTTTTTGATCTGCTTGATGTGAACAAAGACGGAAAAATTGACATTTTAGAGACAAAAGCCGCCTTCAGAAACTGGTACAAATTTGCTGCAGAAAAGCTTCCAAATGCAAGGTACATTGTATGCTTTTTGCACAATTTAATCTCTCCACTCCTAAGCAACTAAATGTAAAACATTTGTCTGCCATATTTGAAAGTAAGGCAGAGTTCCTAGAGATAGCAGGAAACTGGAAAGAACCAGTAATTCAGTTCTTGAACTGGGAAGTCAGAAATTAGTCTTAAGTGGATTTTGTATTTTTTCAAATATTTATTGGACAAAATTACTAATGTAATTGCTTGAATGGGCATGTCCGCTTTCAAAAATGTAGTCAATTGACCTGCGCAGCATAACAGCTTTTGCTAGTTTTGACACCAAACAGCATATCAAATAGAGCTGCGTAGTGCATACACAGCGCCACCACTGTCTTGTGTCAAACTAGATCGGCAATAATATAATCGGAGATAACATGGCACTTAAAGTTTAGAGGTAGAAATGAATGATTTACTATGCATCTATTTGGCAACTACAGCACTGCATAATCGTTAATAATGAAAACTTAAACATGCAAAAAAAAAATATAAATTAAATGGTTATTTATTCATTCTTTCAGTTCTGTAAATGTGTAAGTGTTTTTTTCTGATTATTGTATTCAAGTGTTATTTGTTTGTTGTATTCAATTTGCTTTTAGAGTATTAAAGTGTTTAGCTAAACCTGTAATTCTGATCATATCCTTATGAAGGATCTTTATTTGTTACCCCAGTCTACTAGTGATTTCATTGGTTTGGTTTTGTGAATTCATGTGGGATAACTCATCGTATAAATGATGATTATCAATTATTTGTAAAAATATTATACATTTGGATCATTTCTTACCATGCCATTTGCATATTCCATGGTTTTAAACTTTAAAGCAACCTCGTTTCTCATTGGTCGGTTCGTAATATTTTGTAAACAATACCACGTAAGCGCGCCTTTATTACCTGCCGTAATATTCTTAATGCCGATTATGGAGCAGGGCGATGTAGACTAGCTGTTCTTTAGCATTTATTGAAGCAGACGAAGTGCGTAGTTGTGGTAACAATACAAGATCTGGAGGCTGTTTTCTTTGTAGTTATATCCTATTGAAGTCATTCTATCGAAGAGAGCAGGTCTTTTCCTTAAAGATGGTATAAGATATGTGGGGTCAATTCTCATAGAAATAGGAGTGTTTGGTGATGTAATTTAGTCGCCTAAAATGGATCTGCAAAGCGCAAAAAACGGTTCTTCCAAATGGTAGTAAAATAATATGAATACCTTGCTTATTTGTCAGACAATTTAAATCATTATGTTGTTTTTCCTCTAATCTTTGACATGAAGGATTCGCAGGTCAGTCCGGCCAGCCTTTCTGCATGAAAAGTTGTTTGAAAAATAGGCCTTAACTCATATCATTCTATTGCCATTTATGGCAATGTGGTTAACTAGGGTTGATTATTCTTGACATGGATTTTCTGATATGAAATAGATGTTTCACATGTTCAAATAATTCAAGTATTCAATAAGTCTTAATTGCCCAAAGATATAACAGAGTGGAGGTTTGTAGACATTACTGCTATAATTGGGATGAAATGATTTAGAATTAATATAAACTACCTCAGCGACAAAGTGAATTTTTTAATTTTAATTGAGCACTACGTCTACATATATTAACAAATTATCAAAGCAAATACAACTAAGCACTCTTTCGACTTGCTCCGCTTTGTCTTACTCCGCTTTAGAAGCAGATTATATTATATGTTTGATAGAACTAATGGCATGTCCCAATATTCCAGTGTTTACACTCTAGCTTTATAGGCCATTATTTGCGTCCGTCCAATAGACCAACTGTATGTCAGGTTTGTTACCCCATGAACAGGTCACATGTTTGAGTTCAAATTTGATTCATCAGTTGAAATGGTGATTACTTCAAGCCTATTTCATGTGGACCCAAATGGTCGATATTTGGGTCCATTATGGATCAATATTTTGTCCATTTCTGACTTTTTACCCTTTACAAGTTGAAATGTTTGAGTTAGGACACTCAAATTTGGTTGGCAAAAACATGGTCACTAGCATAAAGTAATGTATTCTGGTTTTATATGACTGCACAGTGCTACTGCACATAAATTCATTGGTTGTGATATTATTTATTGTAAATAGTCACATGGTATATGTCACATTGCACACATTGCACCACTTGTCATTACGGCCTCTAGCCCATTAGACAATAAAAGTTTGAAGTTTGACCTAACCACTCAGAGCCCAACTCACATGGACTAAATCAGTCAATCAAGTCCCAAATTTATGTGAGCAGGCCCTAATTATTACTCATTGAGAAGGTGTGACTTGGCTGCCCAGTTAATCTCAGCCATCCTGAGGATCTCTCTAAGCCGTTGGGTCATTAGAGTCTCTTTTGAGAAGTTTAATGAGATGTGACCCAGAGACCAGACATTTGGTTTTATACATGTTTTCACGCAGTCCCTTTGCTTCCATTCCCATCTTCCATGTGTGCACCTTTTTTTTCACCAGCGTACAGCAGATCCCAAGGGGACGCTATAGTATAGAACTCCCTGAGTAAGGGCTTCTAGGAACATGAACAGCAGTGGACTAAGAACAGAATCCTCATATACCCCAACAATAACACTAAATTCCCAACTGTAGCCATCTCCAGCACAAACACAACTACATACATTGTCATACATTGACTGAACTTGCTTTGTAAGCCATTCTTTTATACCTAGCTTTAGAGATCAGACGGTGACGGTTTGGTTCGGTTATGGGTTTTTTCATTCTAAAACCGTACCAAGCTCAGTTAATTGACATGGTGTTTACCTAAGCCATACACATGGTCTGTCGATCTTTATCCATTGCACAAAGTGTCCAGGACTGATTATTGTTCTGTAGTACACGAAGAATCAAAACTGGTCTCACATCCAGTTGAATTTGTACTGACTCGTGGGGACCAGGCGGAAGTCACTGCAATGCCTGACGTATAAAGTAGGCTTTAAATAACTTATTTTGTGCTGTGTATGAAGAATCATGTCAAAATGCCCAATTCATCAGTTTATATGTAAATAACCACTGTATTTTTACTGTCTTCCCTTTTCATGGATATTGCATTTAAATGGGAAGCTGTAAAATTATCTAATTGTAAAACACTATATATATATACTCTATTGAACAGTCCACCACCAGCAAGCTCATCAACAATGGGATCTGCCTTTAATAAATAGTAAGATTCATCTATATGTTAGGTCTTTATATTAACATAATTAAGCTATTTATTTTATGGTTTTATTTCTTCAATTACATTTTAATTCTTTTATTTTTTGGTATATATTACAATCTTGTTTTCAGAATCTGAAACCTTCTGCATTGTTGTAATGTAATTTAGATGTATATACCAGTAAATTAAATTGATATCAAAACTTAATTAAAAGTGGTCAGAGAACACAGCACTACTGCCACAGTATTGGCATGTGCAATAAAAGTACTTTTTGAAAGGCAAGCTTCAAATTGGCAAATTGCAAAAATGGACACCGATGACTCACCAGAAATAGAATCCTTGTTTCAACTTGGAATGTTTTATTTTAAGCAGTATGGAAACACAGAAAATGCTGCAAATTGATATAAAACAGCTTTCTGTTAACAATGGACCTTCTGGATTGCAAATTTTAATTTGCAAAGTGCCCAACATCAAATCACTTTCAATCAAGTTTTAACAAAATTGGTTGATCAGTAAACACTGCAGCTTGTTCAGAAACATATGTATAGGTACATACATGTATACCAACAAAATAAATAATGATTGCTCTTCTACTCTCTTCTACTGATTGAAGTGACGTGATAATCATATTTGGGCATACTGAATCATTTAAAGATTTAGAGATGTAAGACTTAAATGTGTACTCAATGAACCAATGAATTCTACAAACTAATTACTTCTATGATGTTTTTCTAATAATAAATTGATACAATTTTATGTTCTACTTAATCATACTTTTAGCAATCCAACTATTGCTACACATGTGGTACAGGGAACCAATTTGCAGAATACATCAGATGCTGATGAAAATAATGACTCGTAAGTGCATTCATAATGTGTACAATTACAACACTAAATAAATATCACTGTCCAAAACCACCCTGTACTTGTAACCAAAACAGCAGCCTGTATGTGTAACTAAAATGTTGCTTGTCAATTCAAATTTTTGTGTGCCTTGTTATCATCAAGCTGTGGTGATGTGCGTTCATGTATTACATCTAAGGGTCTGTTTTAATATTTACTGAAATCCTGTGTTATCTTTGTAATCCAACGTTATGTTATAAGTAAAGCTGGTCACTGCTTAGTTACACGTACGGATGGTGAAATATGTTCATCAGTTGAAGACCAAGTATGTATGTATCAGCTCAACAGTATTACAAGAGTTTGATTTTAGTATTTGATAATCCAAACATTTACAGTACTGCTAGAAACTTTGTCCAACTCGCTGACCCCATATGATATAGCTACCTTATATTGAGTTATGGAAGCTCATGCATACATACATTGTGATTATTGTTTCAGATTCATCAATTGGAGGGAGTTTCTCCGGGGTCAGGCCATATACATACTTTCTTCTCGACCTAATAAAGTGCAACTTTCATAGCCGACATTTTGTAATCAACAGTGTAACACTACTGCATTCTTCTTGATTGTCTGGCAGATTAATTCATCGAACGAACAACATTGTGGGTACCAACTCCTAGCCAGAGTTTGTTGTAGAGGATCACCAGACTAACATGTCAATCATATTAGCTAGATACATAAAATCATCTCTGCTCCCATGTGGATGTTGGTAAAAAGTACTTTGTGTAGAAAATACTAATCACTAAAGTATGCAAAGACTTGAATGAACAGTTAAGTGTTTGATAAGTACTGATACTCACTACATTCTAAACTTAGACTGCCCACCCACCCACCCCTCTTTCCCAAATGTAACTATGAATATAATTGCTATTAAATATTTTTTGTTCACATATTCATATATTGGTTGATTTATTGTTGTTTTGAATTATTTTTCTCCACATTTATTTTATTTTATTCTGTACAGATAGAAATAACACAAGGCAATCTGCTATTGTTTATAGCAATATGATTAGATTATGAAATTATGAATTTTAAATGAATATAATATTAATACTTCAACAAGAACCAACCAGATTCTTAAATGTATGACTTTTTTGCTGAAAGATTTGATGTCAGTTATGTTAGACTGAAGTTACATGTAGATATTTGATATATTAAAATATATAAGTCAATGGGCTTTTATAATTTATTTGTAAATGCAAATTATTTAGATTGATTTTTCATACATATATTTGCATACTCACAAAAATAACTACAATGATAGATATTTCAGAATTTCTTTATTTAATCCACATCAAAATGTTATTAATTATGAAAACACAATGATACAAAAGAATTCTAGTAGTATTAGAAATATACTCAAGTCAAGTCAATCATTTATCATACTGACAAGTAATATACATATTTTGAGTTTTGGATACTGTAAAACTAGAAATGTTTGCGTACGATTTAATTTGTGAATTTCGTGGGTAGGTGCAAAAACGCAAACTTAAATAGTCCGCAAACATTGATAGCCTATGTAAAGTAGGTCCAGGATGGACCAAAATCTCGAAATTAAATAGTTTTATGGATGAAAATTGCAAAATTTAATAGCCACAAAATATTCTAGTTTTACAGTAAATAAGTTAAATCACCCAACCAATTCTAGCTTGTAAGTATGTCTAAATATATCCATATAATTAGTGTTCAATAAAATACTACCGTTAGTTACATTGAAATATTATATTTTTACATAATAAATACCAGTTCTTGTACAAAATACAATGTATAGTTGTTTTATCTATTTTTTCATAACGGGCACTGTCAAATGAAGAGTTAAATAATGACAATATTTTCTACCAACTAACTAATTGACTAAAAAATAAACAATTCGATTTGAATTTAATGGGGATGTTATTTGATATCCTTACTAGTACTTTTGTTACCGTTAAGACAATGTGTCAGTGTGATAGCTACATTTGTAGAAGAAGTAACGTCCGCGAATCTTCATTTCTTAGTACATGTGCCTTTCAGAATCTTGGCTATCTGGATTCTTAAGGTGAAAATGAAAGGATTTGTAATGGCATTAAGTGGGATAAGAAAGATGCCAATAGTTGTCCATAAGTGGTTGGTGAATTGTGTGCCAAACAGGGCTAGAGAGATGATCGAAAAATAGATTTGCCAGCCAGAGTCAGATGAGGCCATGTCCATAAAGAGGCATTTGTTAGATGTGACCACCAACACTCGACGATGGAAAATCTTTGCATCTACTAAAGGGAATATTGCCAAAGCAATGCTCATAATCCATCCCAACGCCATTGATAGTCTGCTTTTAATTAGATTGAGAACTTTCTTGAAAGGAAATAAAGTGACAAGAAATCTCTGAAGTATTACACCGAATAAAGACACAATTGACATTTGAACAGAAAGAAATGAAATGTGGACTCCAGCCATTGCACTCATAAGAACTAAACCAAGTAGATTGCACATGGAAAAATTGACCTCGTGTTCTTTCATTCATGAAGGCCATGAACAAAAGGTAACATCTAATGAGCATATCTGAACATTGTAGATTCAGTATGTAGAAACTCTGTTCTTCAGATTTATGGACTTAACTCTGAAGAATAGCTAGAACATTGAAGAAAATTGTCATAATGCCTATTAACCACATGGCATAAGCTAGAAATCTGCTTGCAATCAAATCTTCACATAAAGAGAGGTCACAAGGAGGGTAATGTGATTTACAAACAGTATTACCCTTGTCAAAAATGCAGCACATATGAAAATGAGTAGTAAATACATAGGCTATAAAGTTGCTGGCATCTACAAGATTAGAGTCAAATGACACTATTTTGTTTGATGTGAGATCCAAATACTTGACCCTTAAATTTGCAAATGCTTCTCAGTAAATATGTGAAAGGTGGTTTGATGAAAGGTTTAATACAGAAAGATGTTGAATCTTTTTAAAAGGAGAGGAGTGTATTGTTTTTATCTTGTTATGCTGTAAAAATGAATACACTAAGAAAGGCATTTTGTCAAACATATTTGCACTTAATGTTGCTATTAAATTGTTGACAAGCGATACCTCAATAATTCTTTTTTTTTTTTGTCTTGAAAGACATGTTCGTTTCCCAAATCTTTAATGCTAAGGCCATTGACCCGAAGAATTCTTACATGAGGGTGTTCATGCAGTTATTAACATTTCAAATGTTTCTGTGTTACGTTTTATTGTCAGCGCATCAAACACTTTGTAGTGACAAAATCGTTCATCAGCAGGCAGCAGCAGATTCAACACCATCAATGATGCCATTACACACGTCTTTCTTCAGAATACAGGTTTCCTTCCTGGAACATCAGAACATTCCATGACAGCTATTCAATGGACGGTCATTCTTATTGTCTCTGCCATGACAGTCATCAACCCTGTCACAAATTTTATTAAAAGGCATACAAAATGAGTTTGGACATTTGAACGTGTCCTGACAAGCATAGTCAGCACAGTCTGTAAGATGACCAACAAGTCGACAAAACATCATCTGGTGAGCAAAGTCTGTTCTTAAGACGTACATGGCTGTGTTGTTAAAACACTGAGCCACGTTTTTACCACATGAGATGGATCCAGGACTGCACATATTGGATATTATACCTCCTTTATTTTTTCTGTAAATATACTGGTCTTCATCAGAGTCGTCTGGGCAATCACCGATACGATCTTCATTTTTCTGCGAGGTATGCATTGACCATTAGAGGAGCATATCATACCAGGACACTGTCTGCCTTCCATTGTACACATTTCATCAGAACCATCTACAATCAACTCTCCCATCACACACCTGGTCATTTCCAAGACAAGCAGAACCATTATTGCAACTTAAAAGGCGCTGTGCTAAGGGCAGGTGTATACACCACAATGTAGTTCATCTGAATCGTCGGGACAGTCTGTTTTGCCGTCACACACACACTGCTTACGTGTATGCAGATACCTGATGCCTCACACGGGTAGTACTCCCTTATTGCACACGCAGAATGGAAGCACGCACGACTGCTGACAGTCAGCATGTTTCTGGAGCACACACCAGCACAGTCCTGTAACCGGAGAAAAAAGCGAGGAGGCATTTTTTATATTGATATATCTATCTATATATATAAAGGAAGAGGCGATTTTTTGCGTCACAAAAGGCTTTTTAACCACAAGACGTACACTCTCCAAATTATGTATGTACAATCAGGACAATATGGCGGTCATTATAATGTCACATTTCAAATCAAATAAATTGGTTTTAATGATAAAAAACAAGAAAAAAGAATTTTTAGAAAGGTTGCTTACAGGGCCATGTTTGCTAAAGCTACGTAATATGTAAAATGTTTGTATATGTGAAACGTACGTTGCACGTCACACGTAGAGTCATACAAGGAGGAAATTGGGGAGGGTGCGTGGTGTTGATGAAGGTGCATTTTATCTGCTCTGGACCAGTTTTGAGGAGGGGTGTTGGCAGAAAGGGGTGTGTGTCCATATGGCGGTGGTGGGGGTGGGGTGGTGGGGGGGGGGGGGGCGGACATCGCTGGTGGTGAAGCAGGGAGGAGCATTTTATACATTGTATGTTCTAGATCTCATCAATTTCAACCCGAGCAGCAGGAGAAATAGGGTGATTGAGATGCACATTTAATGGTCTGCACGTGTTTACCAGGGGTAGGAGTAGCTGGAGGGGGGGGTTATTAGAGGGATAAAGCATTGCCACATACATGTAATGTGTGTATGGCTGTCACATATGACTCTGGGAGGAAGGTGATGGAGATGTATTTAATCTTTCCCAGAGCTGTATAGTGGCGGGAGCTGGTGTGAGGGATGTGGAACAGGGGAAAGAATGGGAAGTACTTCACATGGGTATTTAATATGTTCCAGATCTCATCCATTTCAACCAGAGCAGAAGCAGGAAGGGGGTTCATTAATTATGGACCTGTTTAGATTGGGTTGGGGAGAGAAGAGGGGGGTGGGGTGGCGGTGGAAGGAAGGGTAGGGATGAGTGGGACATTTATCTGCTGTGCACGTGTTTACCATGGGTAGCAGTAGCTGGGGGGAGGGATATTAGAGGGATCAATCATTGCAATATTTAGTACATTTAGTGTGTAAATGGCTGTGACATATGACGATGGGAGGACGGTGATGGAGGTGTATTTAATCTGTCCCAGACCTGTATACTGACGAGAACTGGTTCGAGGGATGTGGGACAGGAGAAAGGATGGGGAGGGAGGAGCATTTAATGTGTTCTGGATCTCATCTGTTTCAACCCGCGCAACACCGGGTAAACAGCTAGTATATATATCAAAGGAAGAGGCGGGTTTTTGCGTCACAAAAGGCTTTTTAACCACAAGACGTACACACTCCACATTATGTATGTACAATCAGGACAACTTGGTGGTCGTTAAAATGTCACATTTCAAACCAAATAAGTTAGTTTTAATGATAAAAACAGGAAAAAAAAGAATCTTTAAGAAATGTTCGTCATGCTGCTTAGTACAGCGCCATGTTTTTTAAACGTACGTAATACGTTAAACGTTTGTGTAAGTCAAACGTACGTTGCACGTCACACGTACTGTTACCTACATTGTGAACGGGTGCAGAAAGGCCGTGTGTGTTCATGTTGGGCTGAAGTGGTGGGTTGGGGGGGGGGTATTGTTGGTTGTGAGGAAGTGAGGTGAAGGGGGGAGCATTTAGCATTTAATCTGCTCCAGATCTAATCGGTTGCAACACGAGCAGTAGCTGGGGGGGGGGTATTAATCGGATCAATCATTGCCATATTCATGTATGTAGTGTGTATGGCTGTCACATATGACGATGGAAGGAAGATGATGGAGGTGTATTTAATCTGTCCCAGACCTGTATACTGACGGGAGCTGTTGTGAGGGATGTGGGACAGAGAGATGTCTGTTCCAGCCCAGATTGGACCTGTTTATATGGGGATGGCGTAGAGAGGGTTGGGGAGAGAAGGGGGGGGGGGGCGAAGGAAGGGTAGAGGAGGGTGGAACATTTAATCTGTTCCACACGTGTTTATCAGGGGTAGCAGAGGCTGGTGGGAGGGATATTAGAGGGATCAATAATCAATAATTGCAATATACATATAGTGTGTACATGGCTGTGACTTATGCCGATGGGGGGAAGGTGATGGAGGTGTATTCTATCCGTCACGGGCCTGTATTCTGAAGGAGCTGGTGTTGGGGAATGGGTACAGAGGGAAGGATGGGGGTGGGGGAGGACTTAATGTGTTCCAAATCTCTTCTGTTTCAACCCGAGCAGCGCCGGGTATACAGCTAGTTTGCTATAATTTATAAGTTATTGATACTCCTGTATCATGTATATTGATAGGCGTGGTCATCAAAACTTAATAGCATATCTTCAGTGAACATTGTTTATGCAGATGGAAAAATCTATATAAAAATATATTAGTCAATTGTTTGGCTCTAATTCTTTCTTATAGAATAAAATTGGTTTTTAAGAAGCCTGAAACAACTTATGTTTGCTATTGTTAGAGAGTGTGTATTGAAGAATAGTGTGTTGCAAAGAATTTTAAGAAATACTATTTTTTTACCAGAAAAAATAGATAAAACAATTTTAAGGACCAATTTTTTAGTTTTATTGAAATGCAATTAGGGTTGTTATTTCATTTATTTGTTTCTAAATATTGTTCAGAGTGTCTGTCTTTCACAGTAATATTGTTTTTACTATTCATCTTTGACCCAATAAGAATAAAAGTAATATTAATCACTATATAGCATTTAAAATACTGGTCCTTAAGTCGTAAAAAGTCAAAACTTAAATTTGCACAATTTCATTTTGATGACGTATAATAGATGGCAGCACGTGTACGAAAGCCGGGCACAACGGAAACAGAAAGGACTTCTAAACTAAGATGCTGTTTGCGTTATGATATCATGACAGTCAACTTCTGCAAAGTAAATAAATTCAATGTTTTTATTTTTAATGTTTTATATATTCGTGTCATCTATAAATTCTATTTCTGGTATTTTTTGCTTATCTAAATACATGTATGTGATTGTCAACCTTAAATACTGTAATTCTCTTCTTTCTCATTTAGTCTTTTCCACACATGTTTACCAGGGGTAGCAGAAGCTGGTGGGATGGGTGTAATAGAAGGATCAATCATTGCCATATACATGTAGTGTGTGCATGTATGGCTATGACTTATGCCGATAGGAGGAAGGTGATGGAGGTGTATTCTATCCGGAACTCGTGTGAGGAAGGGGTCCAGAAGGAAGGATGGGGAGGGAGGAGGATATAATGTGTTCCCGATCTCTTCTGTTTCAACCCGAGCAGCGCCGCGTAGACAGCTAGTATATATATAAGGCGGGTTGGTGTGTGTGTGTGTGGGGGGGGTGTCTTCATAAATCGTATATAATATAGAAATTAAGTTTTTCATTATATCCTATGATTTACTCATATATTTTAACCAAATTGCTCACCAGTACTTGACATAAGAAATACAACCAAACAATCACAAACTTGTAAAATATTTTCGCAAAAAAAGCAAGGAGGCGAAATCTAAAAGCGAGGAGGCAGAGGACGCATCCTCATCCTCGTTTATATCAGGACAGACAGTCCGACCGTCACATCGGTGACTGATAGGAATGCAGCTTCCATCAGAGCAGGTGAATTGACTCTCTTTACATTTACAACTGAACCTTTCACCTTGACATGCTTCATTATATTATTGCAATGACTATTGTTTGTGATTGGAAAAACATTATTTTCGGTACTTCCACACAAATCTGGTTGTGTACTTTGCCTAGGGTTTTGTAAATCTGAGCTACTACTTTCGTCTGGACCAATAATGTTATCATTAAGATTACTATCTAAATTGTCCTTCAAGCATATAACAGTGGTAGGAAATGGTTCGCTGCATGGATTAGAAATTCATTTTGTCATGCTGCTTAGAGCGCCATGTTTTTTAAACCGTAGATCTAATACATTAACCGTTTGTGTAAGTCAAACGTACGTTGCAGTCACAATGTAGTCACCTTGTGGAGGGGTGCAGAAAGGCTTTGTGTGTTCATGTTGGGCTGAGGTGGTGGTGGCTTGAGGGGAGAGTATGCATATGGTTGGTTGTGAGGAAATGAGGTGTAAGGCGGAGCATTTAATCTGCTCCAGATCTAATCGGTTGCCACCCGAGCAGTAGCTGAGGGGGAGGGGGCATTAGACGGATCAATCATTGTCATATACATATAGTGTGTATGGCTGTCACATATGACGATGGAGGGAAGGTGATAGAGGTGTATTTAATCTGTCCCAGACCTGTATACAGACGGGAGCTGTTGTGAGGGATGGGGAACAGAGAGATGTCTGTTCCAGCCCAGATTTGTTGAGGGGTGGTGGCAGATGATATGTTGGTGAGGAAGGGAGGGGAAAGGAGGAGCATTTAATCTATTCCAGATTTCATGTTTCAAATCGAGCAGTAGGAAGGGGTTGATGGAGATGCATTTAGACTGATCTGGACCTGCTTATATGGGGATGGCGTAGAGAGGGTTGGGAAGAGAAGAGGGGGTGGCGGCCGAAGGAAGTGTAGAGTAGGGTGGAACATTTAATCTGTTCCACACATGTTTACCAGAGGTAGCAGAAGCTGGTGGGAGTGATATTAGAGGGATCAATCATTGCCATATACATGTAGTGTGTATATGGCTCTGACTTATGCCGATGGTAGGAAGGTGATGGAGGCGTATTCTATCGGTCTCAGACCTGTATTCTGACGGGAGCTGGTGTGAGGGAAAGGGTACAGAGGGAAGGATGGGGAGGGAGGAGGATTTAATGTGTTCCAGATCTCTTCTGTTTCAACCCGAGCAGCGCCGGGTATACAGCTAGTTTCATATTAAATAAAGAATAACAAATAGGATCTTATATTTTATTTATTTAAATATTTTCTACAAATCAAGCAATTAATAGGATGGTTGAAAATCGCTACACATATGTATGCTTAACTGAAACAAATTGGGTAAATTTGTTTGGCAAATTATCTACAAATATCATCATTTCAATTACTTTCTCTGCAAATGGCATGAACAAAAATCTCATCAGTTATATGTTTTACTTATGTAAAATGTGTGCAGACATTGTCACTATAATAGATAAAATAAAATAAATTGTACATGAGAAATATTATTCATTATTGCTTTGGGCACATCTATAGCATATTTTTTAAAGGGTGGAGATCTGTTGCCAGATTTTTCACAATGAAAAATGGAATAGATAAACTTAACTGGCTTTCCTCTTCCGCCACAACCAATTTATAGATAAACCAACTTTTTAATGCTTTTTTTTATCGTAATAACTTATTTTTTCTCCAAATGGTCGAAAATCACACTGAAACCAACTACAACACAACGGAAACAGGAGCTGTAAAAAAGCTGACAAGGCTGTTTGCGTTATGTCATTTGGACAGTTAATATATGTGCTGCCATCTATTGTCTGTAAAGAGAGTGACAATGTGCATTTTGAAGATTTAACTTTTTGGGGCTTAAGGAACAGGAAATGACACATATAATTCTGATAATATATAATAGCCATTTTTGTGGAGGATATTATGTATAAGAAACAATGGTTTTGAATAGCTAGCCACAGTAAGTAAACACCTATATAAGATACAAAATTTTACATCTACTTTTGAATGGACCCACATTTTGCATTTCTGGTCCTTAATACTTTGCATGCGTTTTTCTCCTATGTCATGTTGATATTTTCGTAAATTTTGAAGATACTGTATTCGTGATGAAGCTTTATATGAGTTGTTTGCACTATATGATCTGGCTTAGTCGTGAAAGCTATGCTCTAGGATCTTCCTCTCACCTCTTGCACACTATCCACAGACAGAGACTCGTCAGTGGTTCAACTAGCTGCTTCAACTATCAACTGGGCGGGGCCAAAATGCCTCAACTCTTGACCTATGGTTAAGTGGATGTCACATGTCTGAGCCATTGTATATGAACTCCATTGATCAAGGTTGTCGTTGAGATATGACAATGACATGAACAACAAGCTAAGACTGCCTCTTTTGGGTTCTCTACCTCGTTATCATCCATCATAAAATAGTAATCTCTATTCCAGAAGGACCTTTTTATATGACAATAACCAACTTTACAAGACGCCTCTGACTGTGGGCTCACTTTTTAGGGATACATATTACCATGAATGCCATCTTTACTTCTATTGAGATACTGCTGCTTCCTGAGCTATAGCCACTGAAAAATACCACGTTGGTGGCCATGGTGCTTGACGTTAAATGATCATTTACAAATTCATATACGTTGCTGTTATCAAGCGAACTGCATATCACATCGGTAGGAGTATACCTTTTAGGGAACGATCATAAATAACGATACCGGGGTGGGGGGTCGTCCATTTTTGGAAGAAAGTTAACCGGTCTGTTAACCGTGTGTGTGCTATTGCCAAACCCTGCGGCAAACAGGTCAACAGAAATGAACCACAAAATCATCAAAAAGGCTCTTCACATCGTCTTAGTCTTCCAGCCTGCCTGTAACAAATTGTACATATGCACATGGTGACTGTACATGGTGACTGTGAGATAACTATGTGGATGGAACCAAGGTAACTTCTGAATAGACTCACAAGGAACAAGGAACATCAACACACGAAAAATGGGTATTATTCAAAACTCACACCAGTCACACATACTGTAGTAGTCTGGTACCTAATGTGAGTGGGCTATTACAAGTCACCCTTGCACCTAGATTGCCTCAAAAAAGGTTTGTAAGTCACATATACTCTCCACTCCGCACCAATTACAACTTGACTGCCGGTACAATGGTCCAGATTTGGGTCCATTGGCTAGATATAAGAGGCCTATTAACTGTTGATTCACAGGGAGGACGACTCAATGTATCTTTCATACGGGTTATAGTTGCCCCTGTTTGTGTCCTGTTTGTGATCTACGTGGCTACTTGATCGCATCGTAAAGTGGTTTGTCATCTTTTGTGACGCTTTTCATTTCCATGTTCCGGTCGTTTCATGATAGTGCTATATTTGGTATGTTATTAATTGGTCATTCTGTGCCTTGCTCGCACGTGCAAAGCGGTATATATAAAACTAGTGAATTGCATTGGTTGGTTTCATATCCTGATATATGTATGGAGAATTGGGGATATTGTGAGACCATAGTTTGCTACCATCCTCTTCATGTTATCATATTGTCATGGAGTCAAAAGATCTTTTCGTGACTATTAGACACACAGATTTCTCTATATCTATAAACTTGATTTTGAGCTCTGTACCAGCTATTCGTATCGCACACACATACGCACACTTTTGCGTTATGCTGGTTCGTGAGCATTGTGATTGTACCTCAGCATCACAGTCTGTATGCAAGTGAGTTGCTGTGCAAGCGCCCCATGCGCCACCCGGACAAGATGCATCATCCAGCCACCACTTCACATGATTCAACTAATTCATCAGTCACATGACGTGCAACACGTGGACGTGCATACAAAGCCGTCTCGAGACACGCTTCCGTGACATGTCATCTAGTTATATAGAAGGACGTGGCTACACAGCTGCGCGTGTAGAATAGAAAGGAGTCAGTTGACGAGGATCATCGCAACGCACTTCTGGGTTTCACACGAAGTGGGGATGTGGGGGGGGGGGGTGCATTGGGGTGGCACTACTTAGGTGTGGGTGACAGAGTAGCGTCTGTGGTAAACTAGTACTAGTATTAGGTGTGTGGCCCTATGATCATTGGATAAATGAATTCCCAGACTTATTCGAAGGGGATAGGGACACACCGCGTCCACGTCCCCAACTTGTGACCAACCTGCTCCGGGTTATGGTAAAATTTCGTGACATCATCATGACAGATGCGTGAATTCCAATCGAGAGTGAGTTACTTCACTAATGACTGTCTATGGACACTAGAAAGTATCAATGAACGGAGCAGCATAACAATATGTGCGACCTTTATCTGAACAAAGTGCGATGTCAGATCAAGAGGGGATGGCTGCGAGGATTCAATTTCACACCGTGTACTTGCCTATTACCTCGGAATTGGACCCATAAATTTGCACATCCCCTTGCGCTACTTGACCAATGGCTCATGCAACTTCAATATCTTCCTGGTGCGTTAGCAAAGATGGACGGTGCATTTCAGTAAGTATGAGAGTTAACTGATCGTCAGTATAGGAGAGTAGTCTCACACGCACGAAACATCAATGTAAATGGTATGCATGTACGCATGTGCTATAGCTATACGTATATAATGGAGCCAGCATACACAACCCTTCAAAACGGAATAGACTGCTTTTATATTTAGTTCGTCTATGTGGTTTGAGGGTAATTTTGATATTGCGTACAGTTAGAAAGGCATACACTAAAAGCCCCTCTTAAACCTATGAGCTATGGTCCACTACAAAAGGTATTCCAGCAAAAGCGTAGGCCCCCAAACAACAAAGAGAGACGGCTCAATCATCCAGTTGCAATTTTACAGTGCCTTGTTCGTGTAATAAGGATGAGGTGAGTAAATCTACGTTAGTTCTATGACAACTCTACATTTCGTCTAATCAAACGGTTCCCTCTGACCATGATAATAACAGATAGCAGATTGGTTGGACTTTGTAGGTGGATCACTTTTTATCAGTTTACTGAGCTAAACCGCTAAAATAACAAGTAGCTTATACTCTGCTTATTTTGCCAGCTTGTCTCACAAAATTGTTAACGTCAAAATTATACTGCCAAAAATATGTGTCAATAAAAGTATGGAAACCCCCTGGAGTAAGAGGACTATAAAAATAAGTGTCTTGGATACAGAAAAAAAAAGAAACAGAAAAAAACTCAGGGCTAGAAAAGATCTCACCTGCGCCCTGTCGCAGTGCCCATCCCTGACATTTACCTCATAAACCAAAACAGAATAGGTGTATACCTTGCTGAAGTACAGACAACGTCGGTCAACACTGTTCGTGTATGCCTAAATGTCTGTTTTGAAAGCACTTAGTTTCACATACAATGTGTGTATAGATAAGCGGCAATAGCCATCTCAATGTTACACAAGCGGCTAAGGCGTACGTTATGTCTCCACCAGACGGGCGACGTATAGCACCGCGCTGTTTGTACAGCACTCAAACAGCCATTGCGCGTGTTAACGGGACGGTTACGACTTGCGAGCCGCGTGCTGTCTGCGTGGTTGTTTGTTCACATGTGTAAGGCGATTATTATAGTGTGTGTGAATAGATAACACCGGGCGAGAAAGATTACACGACGTCATAGCATGTGTGGGTTTGGTTACGCCCACCAGCTACTACATTGTCCTGTTATGCTAGTGTATCTTGAAAACTTGGCGTCTGCCTCCATCCATATGATGTTTTTACCCTCACTGTTCTTGCAAGCAAGCTCCTACCACTGTATTGATATAGCTGAAGACACAGCTTACATTTGACTATATCAAGTGTCCCTAACGGGACTCGAACTCACGACCCCAAGGTTGTGAGACCAGAATGATACCATCATCCCAATAGACTACAAGCAGCGGGCTGTTAAAAGGTTACTCGGACGAACCGATATCTTTCACTCTATGTAATATCAGCTGGTGGGACACCTGATTTCAGCGGGCCTTGATATTCAGGGTGATGTCTCTGTAACCCCCTCCTAGTCTCACAACCTTGGGGTCGTGAGTTTGAATCCCGTTAGAATTCTGCAAGAACAGTGGGAGTAAAATTGAATTCACAAGCAAAAACTTTAGGGAAAATATACAGTTGTTTTTAAAATCCATATGATGGTTGAGCGGGTGACGTGAGATGACATCGTCGGTTTTCACGGGTTAATCCCTCACACTACCTTTACAAGTCCATGTCTAATTAGTGCTGCATACATAGCCGTGAGATATGACGATGGGTTATGCCATGCCATGCTGATAATACGAAGCGTACTGCTGAAAGGGTTGGGGTGTGAACATGCAACACTGACCGTTTTATTTTTTCATAATAATGTAATCTTCTTTTCGTTTATGCTGAAGATGTGTCCATGATACGAATTTTATTCAGAGAATCAATCGTTGGCTCTTGAAAACTTATTTCTAAATGTGTATTTACATGACTGTATTGTAAAATTTCAGAGCTATATATGTATACTGACTATTCGCATTATCGGAGTGTGTGGTTTTATGGCATCTACACGTACCTGCAAATGTCACATCTGGTTACCGCATTTTCTATTATTACAAGAACCTTTCTCACTTAATATGCTTAAGGAATTTATTGCACGCAGAGATTAGTAGAATGTTTGTTGTACCCGAGAGAGCAGTTCGTGATTTGTCCGTGGGCATCAACATCAGAATTAGTTGTTTCCTTCGTTTCAAGTAACACTTTTGCGTTCAGTTTTTTCTTTCAAATCATTAAAAATTCGTCTAGTCTGCAATTTGTACGCACACAAAGGCAACGTCAACATATTTTTTTTAAATATATATTTATGAAATTTACGTAAGAAATTTTTGAACGAAAAATAACTAGCTAGACGTTCTTTTGTCTCGGCGGCCCGGTACATTAATATTATGGAGTGTTCAAATCTGCCCATTTGCATTTTGTGTGTTGGTGTGCTTTTTGTAAGATATAATTATGTGTGAGTGGGTGTTTTTAATTGTCCTCGTTTTCTTGCGCTGTGAATGGGGGTAGTGGATATCCATTTTGGCCCTTTATTGGGCAGCAGAGCAGCTGCTGAAAACTGAATAAAGTATTGAAAATCAAATTCGAAACTTGAGTAGACACCTAGATACCTAGATAGATACCTAGATTCGCCTTTTTTTTACAAATTATGAAACATAAACTATCAAAGACCATGATTCAAGTCAGTTGAAAAATAATTTATTTAATTTTAATTCAAACTCAAAACTCAAATGCATAATAATGGTACTGCATACAAATCTATCTAGATCTATGTAACACAATTTTGTGTAATCAAAAGATTTATTAACAAAATCATTATAATACACATAAAAATAAGTAATTGTAATTTGTCGTGCTGGATATCTTGCATTATCTTATTTTATCCACTCACAGCCCGACTATCAATTTGTCAAATGTAGCTGTTATATGCTTGAATAAGTGCAGAAAATTGATCTGTAAAATGTGGTGAACCTTTTTATGGACTAGCTCTCTATTGAGGTCACTTAAGACCAGTCCTCAGGTGGTCTTATAATAGAGGTTCCGCTGTAACACAATATCTTGTTTTGTTTTAAGGGGCTCAAGCACAAATGCTTTTAAAGGCGCAAAAATATTGTTTGTTTTTGTTATATATCTGAGATTTTGGGCGGTCTGACATCGGTTTGGTGAAAGTTGCACGCCTTTATTCAGAATTCTTTGAAAGATGTGTTAGAGAATTAGAGTTCTAACGATGTTATGGGGTCAGATGAGGCTCATAAGCAGCTCAAAAACATTTAGGGGTACCTCCACCTGCATGCGACCATGTCAATATATTCGTACTTCGTGAGCGAAAATTGGAGTTATCAATTTGAAAGCATATGACAGTTCTATGTTTCATCCTAGAAAATACGCTAATAACATCAACGGCGTAGCAGGTGTTTCATCAACAGTATACGACCGTTAACTTGATAATCCGGTCTTTGTAATCAGTATATAAATCATGGCTTGGTCCACCATGGAGTTTTTAGCATATTTCAGGTTTTCTTTTCTAGTGTCAGTATGATTTATATACGTGCCTTTTATCTGTTTCAAATGATAACATTGCTCATATAATTGGCATATCTTTTTTTATACATGTTCCCATTCTCAATCACATGGATCACCTTTTAAAAGAAAATTGCTCAATTTTCAGCACGTTAATGTTTTTAAAAGAAAATTCACTAAATTTACAGTACATTGGTCATATTTCATACTCATTGACTCTAGTTTTTATATCTTTGTATCAATTGCGAAAATAATAATAATTTAGCTTCAAATGACTCGTCTCGTTTGTAGTCACCAAGGGAGCCAGTAGTAAACAGTGCGGTACGTGCAACACCGGTAGTTTAGTTAGAGAGTCGCTATTACAAATACGTACAGTATTTGTTATGGTCACTTTTTGCCACTTTCAACAAAACTTACCGGAATTATACCTCCCATAAAGGTCAACCTGGATATCAATTCCTCTTACCGCCAAAATCAACTCCCCAGATCCAGCAGCCTGCATTTTTATTCCGCCTAATGGAGACCCGCTTTGCATACAGATGTGATTTGTTGCCATTTGTTGCCATCTTGTTAGCAAAGGCACAAGGTTACTCTAGCCGGTTAGAAAAAAATGATATTAAGCAGCATACAGGTTTGTAATGTGTGTCCCATCCAGTTGATCGACTTATGGTTTCACATCAAGTTGACCAATGATTTCAAATTGACGTATGCGGCAAAATTATGTTTTGCCTCTCTATACACATATACGTATGTAGCGTTATATCTCAAATCTGATACCTTATAGTCAATGGCAGATCCAGGTTTTTGGAAAGGGGGGGGGCGCACTTAGAGATTTCATAGGTTTCGTACCTCTATAAAGACCAGACGTTGCGTTTACTGGGATTATGTTGCCAGACATCACCTATTTCCCTTTTGACGTTATGTTATTTACTGGTAAAACCTAGGACCAAACAAGGTAACATAACTTTATTTTGGTTGGCCCTTTTAATATTTTTCAAAGTTTTAATTAATAGAACACAAGAATATCTAGTAAAAATATCATGGCATTTGACCGCCAAGTTTTATTCGGCACCTAGCACATTTTTGATAGAGAAACAGTAACACATTCTAGGATGTCAGTATATTATCATGTGGCTAAAATGTTGTTCTCTTTTGTATCATAGTTTATTGCCTGTATTTATTGCTATTGTTTGTTGCTATTAGAATAAATTTATCTAAAAATAAAGTCTGCCAGTGATGTTATCATGATTGTCTACATACAGCAGTACTTGCTGATTTTTTTTTTTTCATGAATGGTTGATGTTCCAGTAATTTTCACCTACATACCAAAATCATGTTTTTTTATATCAAGGCATCAAGGAAAATGTTGTGAAACAAATGTTTCCATTATTATAAAAATTACAATTTTGCTATATGCTTTTCAATAATATTTTTAAAAAAAAAAACTTACCATGCTGTTCAAATAGTCACACAATATTCACTCTACGTTCTTGTATTTGCTTTAAATAGTCTGACTGATTAACAACCACCTCGAACCCCAATAAATGCCATTTTGTTATATATTGAATGCTGTATGATAGTCATGAACAGCACATATTTCTATAAGAAAACTCACCATCTACCATATTTGCTTAATACACCTGATGAAAAGAATATACGAAATATCAGTTAGATCTATAACAATAACACCTTGTATGATCTTGTATAAGTAAAAGTCTGTAGACTATGGTACTAGGGGTAGGGGTAAACAAATAATCATAAAATAAATAACTAGAGCATCAATCGCACTGTTCGGCCATGCACACAGTCCGTGAGTTTATGTTTGAAGTGAGCTCCCCCCGTTATAGAGTTCACCAAATTTATTTATTTATTTATTTTTTTATAAAGCATTGAAGATACAAAATTTTGTGATTTTAATAAATTTTAGTACCTCTTGGACTTCATAATTTGTTCTGTTTCATGTCAGACGTAAAAATTCACGGTTTATGTGAATGGCCGGTTTTAGCGACTGGTGCTCTAGAGAGACTACCGTAGAAGGTGTATGTCATTTTTTTTTCCTTAATGAGTATACTTTTCAATAAACACTATGTTAATGGCTATATCAGCATACAGGCTTTTCAATAGATATGTTAATGGGGTCGTTAATGTACTTGCCCAAAATCAATGCACCACGTTTTGTGTTACCATGCTGCTTCAGTGAACTCCCTCCAGCACTGTGTGTAGGCCCTATATATTCCAACAGAAAATACGATACATAGAAAGGCCAATCAATTAGCTTTAAAAAGACACCATATAAGCCTGTGTTCACATGCTAGTTTTTCATATAAGAGCCAATTCAGTCAGTGGAAGGGTGTTTCAGTTTTTCTGAATTTTTTCCCCGACCCTTCAATACTAAAATATCCATAACTTTTTAGTGACAACGCTATGGCCGGTTAGAATGACGTCATGCTGCGTACACAAGTTATCATTTAATGCGACGACAATATATATATCAAACTAATGAGGATGCTACATCCCTCCTTTTCTTGGACAAATTCTTAATACTAAATTAGTTTAACAAATAACAAATGTTAGAACAATTTTAAAACATCACTTTATAACATCAACGATTTTTTTTCACGCTTAATTCAGTTCCTACTGTTCTTCACAATCAAAATTCTTAATACTAAATTAGTTTAACAACTGACAAATTTTTTTTTTTTAACAATTTTAAAACATCACGTTATATCAACGACAATTTTCACACTTAATTCAGTCCCTACTGTTCTTCAATGAGTCTTTTAGGCTTTCTAATAACTCTTTTTGGTCTCTCCTGTTTTGCAGAATTATTTTCACTCATGTTATTTCCATCATTTGCACTACTTTCTCCTGTTTCATTAGTTTGCATTTGTTCATTTTGGTCATTCTTTTCCATGTCATCATCCTTTCTTTGAACTAATAATTCTGGCTGTGAATCAAACTTTTTGAATTTTGATTTGTTTCTTGTCACCTCCTTTCCATTTGGATATTTTGCTGTTATCATGCTGTGATTTGAGTCAGATACTATCAAAGGTTGTGGATCCCTGGGAGAATCAGTCTTGTTATCTTTTTTTCTTTGAAGCAGTACAACATCACCGACAGTAATGTTTTCTTGTCTTGCCTGTCTTCTCTCATCTGCATATTCCTTCATTTTCTGTTTTTGAGTTTCATCTCTAGCTCTAACTGCCTCGTCATCACTATGTTTTGTTTCATTAAACCTCATCTGAGGGAGTTTAGTTTTTGGATCGCGCCCAAATAATAGTCTGTATGGTGTAAATTGTGTAGTTGCATGAGGTGTGCACCTATACATTCTCAGAAACTCAATCATTGCACTTTTCCAATTTCTACGTTCCACTATTGCAGCGCGAATTGCTTTCATTAATGGCTTGTTGAATGACTCAGCTTGAGCATTTGCTTGAGGCCACAATGGTGTTATTTTTCTTGCTTTAATGCCTCTGTCATTTAAGAAGCTTTTCCATGCACTGCTTTGGAAAGGGCTTCCATTGTCTGACTTGATAGTCTCAGGAAAACTAAACATTGCAAATATGTTGTCTAATAGCGGCGCAACAGTCTCAAAGGATGTATTGCGGACAACATGCACAATTGGATATCTCGAAAATTCATCCATTAACACCAGAAGATATTCACCTGTAGGTATTGGCCCACAGAAGTCTATGCTAAGCTTTAGCCATGGTCCTCTTGGTAACTCTGACATTTGAAGTGGTTCATGTTTTATACGATTATCATTCACTGAACATGCAATGCATTTAGACACATGATCTTCACACAGTTTATCAATGTTGGGAAACCATACTTTGCTTCGGAGTAGAGATTTTGTTTTGCACATGCCTTGATGGCCTTCATGAGCGAGGTCAACGGTACGATTCTGGAGTGCAAGTGGTATCACTATTCGGTTTCCTCTCAAAATTACTTTTCCTTCATCAGTCACGCTCACACTGAGTTCATCTTTTACAGATCTGAATACTTTCAATGAATCATACTGAATCTCTCCTTGATTTTTGTATCGGTCCATATCTTTCCATTGGCCCGACGTGATTAGTTCAATTACCGCTTGGAGTGTTTTGTCTTGACTCGTTACATGTCTAATTTCGGCTTCACTTATTGCTATCGGAGACGACTCTTTAATTGTGAAATTTACATATTCTTCAGCAATTTTCTCCTCCCTGCTGCAATTTTGAGCTTGAGTAGTTGGGTGACGTGACATGAAATCTGCTGGGTTGTTTTTACCAGGACTATATTTGAGCTTTATGTCATACGGTTGCAGGCGGAGTCCCCATCTAATCATGCGTGGTGAACCAGATGGCTTGTTCCAGATACCCAACAGTGGTTGATGATCAGTAACAATGGTAACTGGGGCACCACTTATGTACGTGTGAAAGTGCTCACACGCCCATACCACGGCAAGCGCTTCACGTTCGGTTTGAGAGTAGCGCGTTTCCACATCGGTCAGTGACCTACTTGCATAGTTCACTGCTCTTCCATCTTGAGATAGAATACCAGCTAATCCTACGGGACTGGCATCCACGTATATGGTGGTTTCTTTTCTTGTATCAAAGTATGCTGTTGTTGCATCACTTGACAACTTTTCCTTCACTTCTTGGAGTGCATTTTCTTGTTGTCTGCCCCAAGCCCACTCCGTGTCTTTCTTTGTGAGCTTTCTCAGCGGCTCGGTTATTGTGGAGAAATTTTCGATGTATCTTGCACTATATTGTGCCATGCCTAGGAATGAGCGCATTTCGGATGCATTTGTTGGCCTCCTGGCATCATGTAGTGCTTTCACTTTTTCTGGATCCGGTGAAATTCCCTTGGCAGAGAAAACATGTCCAAAAAATGTCACTTCATCACGGTTGAATTCACATTTCTTTTCATTTACAGTTAGGCCACAGCTGTGTAGTTTACTTAGTGTTTTCTCCAAAGCTGAATCATGTTCCTCTTTGGTTTTGCCAAAAACAATTATATCATCACTCACATTCTTAGCTCCTTTAATGTCGCTAATGAGATTTTGAATGGTATGTTGAAAGATTTCAGCGGCGGCGTTTACCCCAAATATTAGTCTCTTGTATCTGTAGAGCCCACAATGTGATGCAAATGTTGTGATGTAGCGGCTATCAGGATGCAGGCTAAGCTGATGGTAGCCAGACCTTAGATCAATTTTACTGAAAATTGATGCACCACGAAGATCACAGACAAGTTCATCTAAGGTCGGTGTAACATGACGAGTGCGGAGTATGGCTTTGTTGGGCTCGCGCATGTCGATGCATATGCGCACTTCAGACGGCGATTTGGGCTTACTGGTTACGACGATCGGTGATATCCATTCTGTAGGCCCGCTCACTTTCTCTATTATGTCTTCATTCTCTAGCCTCATTATTTCAGCAGCAACTTTCTTTCGCAGATGAAACGGTACACGGCTATGTTTTCTGGCGATCGGTGGCACGGTTGGATCGATATGTAGCTTGACACTGTGATTTTTCAGTTTGCCAACACCTCGGGTTATTCCTGGATACTTTTTCTCCAGGCGCTGTACTTCATCAGTGATCAGGTTGACATGATCTAGGCTTAATATTTTCAGAGCTCTGGCAGAATCACTCTTGACATGACCAAAATTTATTAACTAAAAACATTCTAAGTTACACCTTTCTCTACAGATAAAGTTTCATAACATTCATTATTGAGCATCATCATCATCATCTATACCATCATCCACAGTTTCAACTTCTTCAGTATTGTTTGGATTATCACAGTTTTCAGTTTGGCAAGTGCCACATGCAGCAGTGCAGGGGAGCCCGTAGCGTCTGCAGTCACATTTAGAGGATTTGCACTCCTTTGAAAAGTTGCAATTAATTATTTTCAAAAATTCCTCAGGTGCAGTACTGTTATGGGTCATAATTGGAATCAATTGATCATTTTCCCGTTTCCATATCCCCATTCAGTTGGGTCCATTTCATTTCCCATACCCATCCATACCATAATTTGGAAGTATACATTCTGGCAATGGAATCTTGTTGCAGCTGATGTTGGGGGAAAACGTTCATAAGTAACAAAAGCTTGAGCATTTTCCACTTTTTTTGGTGAAAATGATATGGCGCATGGATGATATTGTGTAATTAGGCTTGCCACCAAAGAGATTAACCATCAGGATCTCACCAAGATCTGATATGTCTTTTTGAGATTTACGTTGAATAATGAATGCACTAGCAGAGGATTTAATGACCGGATCAGATTTCACTAACCTCTGGAAGACTGACTTTTTTCCAATGCCAAAGATTCTTGAAGTAGAATCACATCCTGAGTAGGCATTGACAAAAAACAACTCGTTGCACAAAACATCTCCTAAAGTTTCTTTTGATAGGTTAATATTACACACTTTGCATTCTTTGCTTGTATCAGAACGGAAGTAAATGATCTTGTTGTCTGTTCTGGCGTAATGAAGGAGCAAGATAAGCAAGTCTGTATCCTCACCGACCAATGTTGCCTTGCAATGATGAGATTGTTCAACAGTTGCCTTAATCTCGCGGTGACTGAATGACATGCCATCCTTTTTTAGTTAATGCTGGACTGATGAAAGCAATCATGTTTGCTTTGTTTTTGTCACGCGACAAAGTCCTCCATCTTGCCTGAAAACTCTGTGTCTGCAGTGAAACTCACTATTGAATGTGCAGTGTTTCCTAGTTGTTGATGTGCATTGTCTTTTATCAAAGGACCTTCACCATAACCATCAAACACAACTGTTGCCCGCCCATAATGTTTCTCAGTGTAGAGTGCATAAGACTCAGCTATTGAACCATATGAGTCCCGGGCCTTTCTTCCATGATAAACAATGGATCAAAGAGCCACCATCAAGCATGTAACAATCTGTTTTGGAAATATTGTTAATCACAGCCATACTTGATAAATCTGCAACATGCTCTTGAATTGCGTGAATTGCGTTTCGAAGAATGTTCCTCGTCTCGAATAGAGCTGAAGGATAAGGGCTTAGCTCATACTCTAAAACCTCTTCAAGAGAAAAATCTCCTGACTTCAAAACAAGAAGGAAACACTGGAACAGAAGGGCAGGATCAATGGTACGATCAGGAGCAACCTTCACAGCTGAGATATTTCCAAGTGTTCGTGCTCTTTCTTTACGCTTGAATTTGTAGGTAAATGCAGCCTTTTCAATTATATTCTTAATGATATTTTCCCCAACCAATTTGAAGTCATGTACATTCACATCTGGCCCAGCCACTATCCCAGTGACAATGTTCCTCAGATTTAGGATCAGATGTGAAGGGTGAGTCACTGAGTAGGCCTCAAACTTTAGCTGAATTTTTTCCAGATCAGATGCATCTCTTTTCATGGGTGCTTTAGTTGATTCTTTGTGGTAGTATATTTTACGTTTGTGAAATCCTGCATTGCAATATTATACTCAGATGTTACAGGTGCAGATAAAGTCCAAAGGTTTCGCATGTCCTCGGTCATCCCACTGCCTCGAGTTAAACCATCAGTGCTCTTTAGAGACCGCATTAAGGTTGGTTCAATGACAATATCAGTACTAAGCCCTGCCCAGCACTGATTGCTCCTATGAACAACATGAAACCCATCAAGAAACTTTTGATAAACATCTGGGTGTTCTCCCTCCAGGTTGTTCATTTGCTGAAGGTAGTAATAAGCTGATCTCAGGTAATTGAAGTGTCCAGCTGTAGCAAAGACAGGTAAACAATCAGACGCTGCCTGCAAATGCATCAACCAGGACCCAGTACGATCTGCCTTGATCAACATTCTTACCATGGCAACCATGCGCTGATAATTCAACCACAACTGGCTCGTCTTTGAGGTCTGAGCAAGTTCACATTTTTTACTGTCTATTACTGTATCAAGTTTGATCAACACCTCAGCACAAGCAGCATCCCTCAGTGTTGTCTCTCTGTTAAAAAGGGAAGAGTACAGTTCCTCGGCTTGATCTAGCAATGTTTGAATTTCAGAATTGTCTTTGGCCAGTTCTGTTACAAGCTGACTGTGTAGGCACTTGTCAACAAGAAGATGGCTCCGCAAAGCTCTCTGGACAGATTTCTCTGTCATCATGTGCATGACTGCATTTTATCCAAAGACAGTCTCAAGTATATTTTTGAGACCAGTCCCTTCCATGAGCATGATAATATTGCGGTCCACATTATCAGCAGCAAAGAGGACAGCCATATCCAGCAAATCTACATCACCACCAGGCTCCACGCAATCTGCGGCATTTTTTTCAAATCTCATCACTTCAGTGTACGAAGAACAGAATCCCATTTCGTGTAGAGTATCAACAATGAGACTTGAACGATAGAGATGATGGATTTGCACAGCAAGTCCTATTTGTAGTGGTGCAATGATAGATCTTGGGCAAACTGCTTGAATTATGGCTTGACCTACTGCCGCAGCTTTGCATCTTGCGTCTTTGTCCACAAACAATATCTCCAGTGCTGTCCGCAGACTAGTCAGAATGAGCAATAGAGCTGAATCAAGGTTTAAATCATCAGAACTTGGATACTGATTTGTCACTGTAGACACCAGAGATTTTATGTCAATTTTGATTAATTTAGCAGCAGTTTCAATGACAACACTTTTCTGAGATTCTTCATCACCTTCCTCACACTTTTGCTTGTACAGTACAACCTCTATTATCCGAATCTGTTGGGATGTTAGTTAGATATTCGGATAAAAGAGGATTTCGGATAAGGGAGGTGGGCATTACCAGTCAAATATCACAACACCATTACTACGCGACCGTGGGTGATAATAGAAGAAACAACTTTTATTGTTGCAAATCTCCGGTTAATAGCTTCATAATTATGACAAAAAAGATTTCAATTACAGTTTAAAGGCAATTTATTGTACTTACAAATGCATATTTACAATACATACATAATATTCACAGCAATCAGACAATTTTATTCAATATTTACAATTTCAATTAGGAAATGCATTTGATCACATGATTACATACTAAACTTTCAGTAATCTTTAGGTACAACACATCTTTTCATGAAAGTCTTTGAAATTATTGTTTAAGTGTTGCCACAACACAATTCCACCAACAACTCCTCAACCAAGTTGTTGTGAAAATAACTGTTGCCACAACAAGTCAATTAAAATGTTCTAACACTTCAAAGGCCGGGACCGCCTTTGATGCCTGTTTGTAGTCGGGCGTGTGAGACCTCTTTGACTAACGGTTTTTCATCTGCTGTACTGAACTTTAATATTGCACATAAACAATCACACGTGTTTGTAAAGTTTTAGATGCTTTAATTGAAACAAATATGTATATGTATTGCATTTATAATGTGCTTGATGTAATCATAGATTGAATACCAAACTGGAACCAGGATATGTAAGTCTATGAATGCGATTCAGATACGTAGTTGATTGAACCAAGTAGATTTTGTGATGATGTGAGTAGAAAATGCGAAATTACGAAGCTTATGCTGCTGAAAATCGGGATTTTCCCAGAGCATTCGGATAATTGGAAAATTCGGATGATAGATATTCGGATAATAGAGGTTGTACTGTAATATGACCTCAGAATCAGTCACGTTTGTTCTCTCGTTGTTACAATACTGTCCACACCTTCGCCTTCACAAAAATTAATAAAAAATGATCTTTAGATGCTTTTTAAAGCAGAGCTTTGCAGAAGATACGAGCTTTATAGTCGTCGTAGGCGTTTCATTCTGTTCCCGGTACACCGCCATTACGTTTACTATAAGCCTATTCATACGCGCTGAAATTAGTGCCCAATTTGAATTTATCAATGAAACTTGAACCAGCCGACAATCGCCGATGTTAATGAGCTGGGGAAAACGCCAATTACATTGCAGCCGATCAAAATTAATATGCCGTGTTTGTTCTTTTTTTCTGTCTATCCGGCATGCATGCAACAACTTCGATTTATATCGCATGTTGTAGTAATTTCACGCACATTTCATTCAAGAGAGACTTATAACAGGACATACATTATACAAATATCATGTTAAAGTTTGCTTAACAGCGGTATCTTAGTTTTTATTACGATTATAAAGATTAGCACAACAACCTCGATTATCAAGTCATTGCCACCATGGTCACAATGCACTCCCAGCCGATATTGCTGCATAACAATCTCAAGCTCGGCTTTTCTCAGGAGTCTCACTCCTTTGATTCAAACTGTCGGTGTCATATGGTTCTGAATCTGGATTAGAAAGATAACCTTTCATCATACGCTTCAAAGATGATTTATTAGATGGGGGCAGGGATATATACAGCATTCAACACATTTTTCCGGAAAATTTATAGAAAATTCCATTTAACCTGTTAAATAATGGCCCTTTTTAATTTATAATAGTCTTAATGTGTTCCTTGCCCCACAATACCTGGATTTAGACACTAAGATCATCAACTTGGTAATGATAGGTACATAGTTATGACCATTAATAGGTTTGGCAGCCATCTTGGACGCCATCTTGAAAAACACATTTTTCTGACTATCCTACTTTGGTAAACTTTTATTATGGTATAGAGTAAACTAATCCCTACTAGAAACAGTTGAGAAACCTTTTGTAGCAATTTTTGGGGGGTTAGGGGTAGTTTTCACATATATTGACTCGACTAACTGGCTTCTACTGTAGCATGTAACGGCGAAGATGCATATGGATGAATGACTCGGGTACTTTTCACAAAGCGGACACCCCTTTCTTGAAGTCTGTCTCGTATACTACTGTTAATTATATTACATGTCGCTCCTGAATCGACTATCATTTTTACAGGTTCTTTGTCAATGTTCACGGTGGCATGTCATTCCTCTCTTGTTTTCTGCTACACAGAATCCAAATTCTTTATCACTAGTCCCAGCATCATCAGCCTGAGCTTCAACTTTACCTTTGGACACATATTTCACACCATGCTTTTGTTCTTGTAATTGCACAATTTTGCTTTTGTACACGGACCTGAAGTGTCCCATTTTTCCGCAACGGTAGCACTTGACATTTCTGCTAATTTGGCTGTCTTTACCTGTGTGTCCCCTGAAGCCACATCTGTAGCAGCTGTTGTCACCAGAGGCGGGGCTAGCATTTCCAGCAGGTTTTTTTCCCATTTTTGTGGTTGTTATGCTTGTGGTGTTTAGCACCAGACACAGCAAATGTTCTGTCGGTCTCCTCGAACGAGCGTGCCCTACTTTCAGATGCCTCATACTTTAGCTTGCGCTCGTAGCTTGCGTTCGTAGAGATTTTGACTTACATTTGTCGATCACTTGATCCCTGATAAAATCATCTTTGGAATCCCCAAACTCACACGGACCTGCCAATTGTCTCAGTCTTGTGACATATTGGATAATGCTTTCGTCATCTTTTTGTCCCTCTGATCTGAATAAATGTCTGGTATACGGTATATTCTTTAGTGGCGTGAAATATGCCGTAAGTTTATCCTTTGCAGTTTTATAATTTTCACGTGTTGCCTCTAGTGTGTCAAATATGTCATGTACTTCTGTGCCTGCACAATGTAACAGCAATTGCCTTTTCTGCTTGTCGTCTTTGACACCCGATGCTGCTGCAAACGTCTCAGTCTCTTGTTCATTTTTGCCACTTTGTCGATAGATCATGCGTGTGCGGATTAAACGTCGGTACGGGAGGCACATTAATGTTCACTGCCATCTTCAATTACTTATACACGGTTCGGCGGGGTTTTTTTTTGTACAATATTCGGCTGTTTGGGTTCAATTTTTGTATTCCTCATCGCCAATGCAAAGTGGCAACGCTATGGCCGGTCTAGAACTCATTTATTATTCATCGACGCGCAACACAGTATGGTGACATCATGCTGCGTACACAAGTTATCGGTTAATGCGACGACAATATATATATCAAACTAATGAGGATACTACAGCATTATGACATATTATGACAGTCAGTGTATTTTCCTTTTTACTTATATTCATATATGTCGATAAAATGAAATAAAACGAAAGGAACTAACCCATAACCATACGTAGCCATGGTCGTCAAGTGCTCTTTCAGCTGACTCTCTACATCGCCAAGGAGAGGCTCAGGACCACTCTTGTCCGTCGAATGGCCGCGCTTGCCTCGTAGAATATACTACCTTCATTAACTAATTCCACCGCCCTCAACAAGTTGTCTTTGGGGTATACCTTCTTCAATCTGATAATATAGGCCAAAATAAAAGTGTGATTACTATGTGATATTGTGAATAGTCACTAATGCAATCATAAGAAAATAGCTTAAGTACAAAATTAATTACAAGGGAATGCCACCTTTTAAATACCCATGAAGACAAAAGATTAATAAATTAAATAATATGCAATACAGGAGAGAAACTGCATCCCCCCCCCGCCACCACCCATCCAAACACACACACACTCTGACAAAACCCACACTACTCACCCCACCTGTCTCACCACAAAATTACTTCTAGTCTGTGATAATAGGATATATCGTGGTTATAAGTTTTTATGACAGAGCAGCTATGTGTAGTTTTTTTAGGGTTTTCAAAAATAAATAAATAAAAAAACAAAACAAAAAAACTTGAAATATTTACAGATGACATAAATTTATAGATGACAGAAATGGCATTGCATAGCAAGCACAAATTTAATATGCTCATAAGTAACCTCTATCAATTTGCATCGAGCCGCTAATTGCCTTACGTCAAACGTAACAATTGTGGCTACGTCAGAAAGGTCAAGGATGGTTAGAAATACAAAAATATGAAATGAAATGAAAGCCTATTTTTTGTAAAAATTAACTCGCACGAGTGTTCTATAGATATTAAGTTATTATAACTTTTATGATGATATTAAGTATCTATTACCTGGCTCCACAGCATTTTCTTTATCCAACTTGCAGCAAAACCGTTTGTTGACAAACACGCACTTGTTCTGCTGTATAACGTTTCACGTTACCTGGTTATGGCCCAATTAGTACACATGCACCCGGAATTTTCGGTAACCCGACTGGCCAACTCATACGGTAACTCAACCCACTCTAGTATCTAAGAAAGCAAAGTATGTAAATCTGATATGAACTACATGTATAGTCTACAAATGTACAAACAAGATCTCTCACGCTGGGTCTCCCCTAGCACATCTACATTTCTCGCAAAGGTGGACCTGAAAAGTGGTGACTTGACTTTCTTTTCATCATCGATTGTTGTTATATGGTTCTGAAAACCTGCGCCAATGACCAATGAGCATTTTTCGTGCTTTTTGTTCAAAAAGTTTGAAAAAAATCATGAAAAATGCTATTTTCTACATTTTGCGTCAATATTGTGATTAAAAATCAACACTCAAAGAATATATTTTGTAATATTTGGTTGAGATTTAATGACACTACCACTTACATTTTTAACATTTACTTAACGTTATGCTCATCATCACGGACCTTCAACAGAAGTGACTTCTTCTGGTCTTTTTTGATGACGCCGTCACGGCGCTTCGTCTGACAGGTGGAATTCCCGCCAGACAGCAGGTGGAGGAGGGTCGGGGGATGCTCTTGCCTTGGTTAAGGTTTAGCTGCGGTTGGTGCTTGTAGATCTCTACTGCTTCTAGGATCTTCCTTCGGTGTATGTTATCCTCTCTGCCGATGATCTTCGCAGAGTCTTGATTGAACAAGTGTCCTGTACTGCTGGTGTGGATTTGTACAGCTGACTGAGAGGATTTCGGGTCTAAGTGCTCTTTCAGGCGGGTTTCCAGGTTTCTGCCCGTTTCCCCTATGTACGTCTCCTTGCAGCTGGGACAAGAGATGTTGTATATAATCCCACATGTCTTCTTGGGATCGTTCTTGTCTTTGGGGCGTACTAATAGGTTACGTATGGTATTGAAGGGCTTGTGGAACGAGGGAATGCCATGTTTTTTAAGCACTCTTTGGACAGCTTCAGAAGCACCTTTAATGTACGGTAGTTTGACCGGGAACTTCTTGCGTGTCGACTCACTCGGTTCAGTCGGTTCCTTGTTCTTCTTGGGCGGGATCTTAAAGGCCCATGGTTTATAACCATTGATCTTGAGTACCTTCTTCACGTGGCTAGTTTCTTTTCTGCGGTCTTCTTCATCGGTCACCAATTGTTCTGCTCTTCTCAGTAGAGTTCAGACGACGGAGCGCTTATGTTCTAAGTGGTGATTGGATTCCCAGTTGAGGTACTGATCATTATGGGTTGGCTTTCGGTACACATTAACTTTCAGGGACCCATCTTCCAGTCTCTCTATGCATGTGTCCAAAAAGGCTAGCTTGCAGTTCTCTTCTTCCTCTATGGTGAATTGGATGCTTCTATTCTGGGAGTTCAGGTAGCTGGTAAACTCTTCGATTCTGTTTTGGGGAAGCACCGTGAATGTGTCATCCACATATCTAAACCATACGGAAGGCACTACTGGGGGGTTCTGTAAGGCTCTCTCTTCAAACTCTTCCATCATCAGATCAGCTACTGCTGGTGATACCGGCGAACCCATGGGAGCTCCTTGTACTTGTCTGTAGAAGACTCCATTGCAAACAAAGTAGGTGGTTTCCAGACAAAATCTTAGGATAGTCATGATTTGTTCCACATCTAGTTCGCATCTTTCTGGTAGAGTCTCATCCTCAGAAAGTCTCTTATGGATGACCCTAATCGCCTCCTCTATGGGGATGCTCGTGAATAGTGCGGACACATCATACGATACAAGTACTCTAGGTGGTGGAATCTCTAGACCATGTATCTTCTTAACAAACGCTTCATCAAAAAAAGACCAGAAGAAGTCACTTCTGTTGAAGGTCCCGTGATGGTGACCGTAACGTTAAGTAAATGTTAAAAAATGTAAGTGGTAGTGTCATTAAGTCTTCATAAAGATATATTTTGTAATATTTTATTTTGAACATATATACAGTTCCAAGGTAAGGAACTTGCAGTTTTTGTTGTTCCTCTGGCCTTTTTCACATTTACACTGTCTTTAAGAGTTTGTGGGCAAAGCAGTGTATCGCTATCACATTTGGGGCTTCATCTTTCAGCTTCTTGCAAACACCAGACTTGTCTCCTTGCAGAAACACCATCAGTAGTCAATCATCATACCATATACACTTTCCTCATCACCACTGTACTCATCATCACTACCTTCTTCCAACCCACTATCAAAACCATCCAAACAATCATTCAACGATCATTGGCTGCTCTACCCTAATTGGCTCATCATGAGCCTTCACTTCAATTGATGGTTCATTGACCTGCACCTCATCATTCTCATTCTCCTCCAACTCTATTTTCCTCTTACAATCATTTGCAACAGCTGGACGTCTGTCCTTCTCCTCCCACCACAACTTCACTGCTTTCATAGGATTGTATACCTCAATGGCAGGGGTCCTTAAACCGAATGAACATCAGGTCAGTAAGGTGATCATTTCTAGCGTTGAGCGCCGGTCTGTTTTGATCAGCTTCATAATATTAAAAACCACGCCTCCACCCAGTACTGGATGCTTGAATGGTGGCAAGCAGATCAAGCAGGGTCAAGATATTGGGGTGGTCTCTCTGAAAGCTCTTGTCCAGGAATTCCAGATCTGCTTTCTTGAAAATCCTCTTCTTTCCTTGAACAGACAAATATGTTTCCAAAAATTAATGCAATGGATTTAATGTGATAATTTTCAGCTGTGATACTAAACCTAATCCTTTATCATTTATGTCCAAATGTAAGAACAATTATAGTCAGATATTACTGTGTATTTATGATAGCAAATATTTATATTTATTAAGTTTATTTTTATCTACTTGTCATATAGTTCTACTTTTAAAGATTGCATTTTTAAATTATCTTTGAAATCAATTTTACATATCAAATACAGATTCTTCAGAGATGTCCACTCCCATTCTAGCTTTTCCAGATCGACACCATTGGAAAGCAGTTGAAGTTTGAAATGTTTCACAATGTTATCAATTAGACGGCGCAGCTAGCGCACCTACCGTGGCACCCCCCCAGGATCCTCCCGACATTGGTGTACCAAAATGATCCTTGATGTCCCCCCTCCATTTCAAAAAATGTTTCCATCAATAAGTTGGGATGAACTACCTCATTTTTGCATAAAAACAAGATGGTCGTCAGCACTTTTTCGAGAATAGTACTAAATACGGTTTTACGTAATATCTTTACTCCTGTTTAACATTTTCAAGTCATTTAAAATGCTAAACTTACATTATAAATATAGAAGAATACAAAAAAGTGAAACAAATCATGATGTGGTTAATTTATCATATCTTAATTAGCATAAATCCAAGATGGCCGACCCCAATTTTCAACATAATTCACTTTTTTTCTCTATATAACCCATTATTCTGTATTCTGTTCATTGCCAACTTGCTAAAATATACAGCAGGGTCCCCTAATGCTATTTCATAACTGTTATTGGGTATATACTTGCATACACTGGCTCATTTGCATAAAAAACAAATGGGGTACCCCCATCATAGAAAATTCAAAAAAATCCAATTTCCGTCATATCATCAGCTTTTATTAACACTTTGAAGCCATTTTACAAAGCTAATCTGAATTATTTTCTATAAATTACTATACTACCAGGTATAAACACTTTATAAATTTATACTTTAATGCTATATTATTAACATGTATAATATTTATGCCAACATAACTATAACGTTCAAATTAGATCTATATATGAATTTGATATGGATCACATATACCTCTTAATCATTCTGATATTTCTAGTACAGAAGAATTATGATTTAATAAATTAAATGATTTCAAATATCTATGAATTTGTATTTCAGCTAATGCATCTAATGCTAGATGTGAGCACAGCACTCAGTTGTATTTAAAGTGCATATTCTCACCTAGCCCATATTAGTCTAAAACCATGAGTCATCAATAGCAGTGATACTGAGTTGAGTACTATTGCTGAGTAGCTGTTCTTTAAATGGAAACTGCAAGTGACTTGCAATATTTGTTCTTGATCTTATTATGTAATTAATATTGTTTGGATCTGATTTGACACAATTGGAATATCAATATGACCTACAGTTTCAATTTTTCCTCGTGTTCTCTGCTTGAAGCTACATTGTATTATTTCTTCATTTTATGGTGAGTAATATTTAACCTATTATTTCCTTACATCCATAATAGTAAAGAGATTGTAAAATAGAATAGAGTGTGTGAAATATTTTTTGGATGATTCCAAATTACAATACAAATGGTAAATGTCGTTTAAGGATCTTGCAATGGACTTACACAAATGTTATTGTCATGGCCATACGTATTCTATCCCTTCTTTGTATTTAAATAATTCAAACTCACGGCACCATGCATTACATTACCCACACTCTTTTTAGGTAATACACCTCAAACTAAAAGAAAATGGATCCCCAAAAAGAAAACATGATAGCCCTACGAAAAGCCATGGACAAGCAAAATTCGTAAAACGACAATGTATTATCCATTATAGTGGGTCAACGTGTGGAACATTCATTGCTTTCAAAGACTTATCAGATGCAGAGGCAAGGTTTCAGAAGATTAAAGAAATATCCAAATTAAGATTATCACAACCAAAAGAATCAATCTACAGAATGACAGATGTCTGTAACAACATACCTGCTGAATTTTCCAAAGATGATGGATATCATAGGGATTGCTACCAAAGATTTACAAACCACATCAATCGATTGAGCAGAGACATCACTCCTTTACCTGAACCAAGCACGTCAAGAACAAGAAGGTCATCCTCTTTGGATAAAGATCAAATAATATTCAAACCAGATTGTATATTCTGTCGAATTGAAACGTCGAAAGATAAAGAAAGGTGGTTCTTGGACAACAGAAGGCACATCATCGTTTGAGTTTGACGGATGGAAAGCTGTGGTGGAAATGGCTATTAGCAAACAAGATGAAGAACTACTAACTAGGATTAGAGGATATGATCTATTTGCATGTGAAGCCAAATATCATAGCCAATGTAGAAAGAAATACATGCAGAAACCAGATTATTGGCGAAGTAGTGATACAAAGACTAGATCAGATCAGCAAAATATGGAAGGTGCACATGCTCAAGCTTTTGCAGAGGTTTGTAAAGTTATTGACCAGGAAGTTATCAAAGGTCAGCAAATCATAAAACTCACAGATCTGTTAAAGTGTACACTGATGAACTGGACAAAAACCAGCTTTCCAAATCAAAATTATAGAGGCGAAAAACTGAAATCTAAGCCAGAGAAAGATTCTGACTATAAAAAGTGATATCTTTCTGCAAGCTGGACAACTCAGGGAAGTTCTCTACCCACTTAGTTTACAATACAGATACTACCATTGAAGTAGCTATTAAAAATGGCATATCAACTTGGAACTGTTGATATGGTAGGAGAGGTTGCACTCTATCTGAGAGGGATCATATTAGAAGCTTTTTAAAACGCTGATGACATGCCATGGCCTCCTACATTTGAGTACTTACAGAAAATAAATGTAATACCTGCTCATCTGAATAAGTTTCTGGAATATCTGTTGGCTGGAAGGTCAGGTGATCTTTCAGAACGGATTAATCGTCTAGTGTGCTCCAATAGGCCAAGATATATGTAGAGCTACAACTAATGGTCAATGGAAACTTCAAAACATATCTTGATATGTATGACACTTCGACATCTGTTCAGAAGTGCAGAACTGATCACCATGGTCAACAGATTTGGCCATTCAGAGAGTTACTCATTTTCATTAGAGTTGGAGACAGCAATTGCTGTAGCATTGAATGAAACATCTCATTTGTTATCGGAGCAGATCATACAGAAACCCAAATGGACCGTCCATTTTTTCACTCTGAGTTTGATAATTTTGACCAGATGATAAATGATATAACTGGTGCAGGTTCAGTACATACATCCCATGGTATCATGTTACAGGAAGTTCCTGAAAAATCATGGAGGTATTGTTATGGAAATTTCATCAGCTGGTTTACGAAACAAAGATGGAAAGAGAACCTCAAGCTTGACCCTCCTGCAAAACTGATGACTGTTACATCGGTGTCGCAAGTCCCCGGGAATTAAAAATTAAACAGAAATTCATTCCTGGATCAGAATCTTAGCAAAGCAGGAAAAAAGAAGAAGACTCTATGGACCTTTCTCAGAAAACAGTATCAAGGAGAACATAAAGTACCAGGTTGGAGTGGCTTTTTTGTATCCAC
>CM032664.1:48265618-48306657 GCA_019095985.1 Streblospio benedicti | reverse complement strand
TTTGAAATTATTGTTTTAAGTGTTGCCACAACACAATTCCACCAACAACTCCTCAATCAAGTTGTTGTGAAAATAACTGTTGCCACAACAAGTCAATTAAAATGTTCTAACACTTCAAAGGCCGGGACCGCCTTTGATGCCTGTTTGTAGTCGGGCGTGTGAGACCTCTTTGACTAACGGTTTTTCATCTGCTGTACTGAACTTTAATATTGCACATAAACAATCACACGTGTTTGTAAAGTTTTTAGATGCTTTAATTGAAACAAATATGTATATGTATTGCATTTATAATGTGCTTGATGTAATCATAGATTGAATACCAAACTGGAACCAGGATATGTAAGTCTATGAATGCGATTCAGATACGTAGTTGATTGAACCAAGTAGATTTTGTGATGATGTGAGTAGAAAATGCGAAATTACGAAGCTTATGCTGCTGAAAATCGGGATTTTCCCAGAGCATTCGGATAATTTGGAAAATTCGGATGATAGATATTCGGATAATAGAGAGGTTGTACTGTAATATGACCTCAGAATCAGTCACGTTTGTTCTCTCGTTGTTACAATACTGTCCACACCTTCGCCTTCACAAAATTAATAAAAATGATCTTTGATGCTTTTAAAGCCGAGCTTCTCGCAGAAGATACGAGCTTTATAGTCGCTCGTGAGGGCGCCATTCTGTTCCCGGTACACCGCCATTACGCTACTATAAGCCTATTCATACGCTGAAATTAGTGCCCAATTTGAATTTATCAATGAAACTTGAACCAGCCGAAAATCGCCGATGTTAATGAGCTGGGGAAAACGCCACCATATTGCAGCCGATCAAAATAATATGCCGTGAGCTTGTTCTTTTTTCTGTCTATCCGCATGCATAACAACTTCATTTATATTGCATGTTGTAGTACTACTAATATTTCATTCAAGAGAGACTTATAACAGGACATATACATTGGCGCTAAATATCATGTTAAAGTTTGCTTAACAGCGGTATCTTAGTTTTTATTACGATTATAAAGATTAGCACAACAAATCTCGATTATCAAGTCATTGCCACCTCATGGTCACAATGCACTCCCAGCCGATATTGCTGCATAACAATCTCAAGCTCGCTTTCTCAGGAGTCTCACCTTTGATTCAAACTGTCGTGCTCATATGGTTCCTTTGAATCTGATTAGAAAGATAACCTTTCATCATACGCTCAAAGATGATTTATTAGATGGGGGCAGGGATATATACAGCATTCAACACATTTTCAGGAAAATTTATAGAAAAATTCCATTTAACCTGTTAAATAATGGCCCTTTTTTAATTTCTAATAGTCTTAATGTGTTCCTTGCCCCACAATACCTGGATTTGAACACCAAGATCATCAACTTGGTAATGATAGGTACATAGTTATGACCATTAATAGGTTTTGGCAGCCATCTTGGACGCCATCTTGAAAAACACATTTTTCTGACTATCCTACTTTTGGTAAACTTTTTAGTATGGTATAGAGTAAACTAATCCCTACTAGAAACAGTTGAGAAACCTTTTTTGTAGCAATTTTTGGGGGTTAGGGGGTAGTTTTCACATATATTGACTCGACTAAACTGGCTTCTACTGTAGCATGTAGCAATTGCGAAGATGCATATGGATGAATGACTCGGTACTTTTTCACAAAGCGGACACCCCTTTCTTGAAGTCTGTCTATTATACTGGTGAATCTTAATTATATTACATGTGGCCTCCTGAATCGACTATCATTTTACAGGTTCTTTGTCAATGTTCACGGTGGCATGTCATTTCCTCTCTTGTTTTCTGCTACACAGAATCCAAATTCTTCATCACTAGTGCCAGCATCATCAGCCTGAGCTTCAACTTTACCTTCGGACACATATTTCACACCATGCTTTTGTTCTTGTAATTGCACAATTTTGCTTTTGCACACGGACCTGAAGTGTCCCATTTTTCCGCAACGGTAGCACTTGACATTTTTGCTAATTCGGCAGTCTTTACCTGCGTGTCCCCTGAAGCCACATCTGTAGCAGCTGTTGTCACCAGAGGCGGGGCTAGCATTTCCAGCAGGTTTTTCCCCATTTTTGTGGTTGTTATGCTTGTGGTGTTTAGCACCAGACACAGCAAATGTTCTGTCGGTCTCCTCGAACGAGCGTGCCCTACGTTCCGATGCCTCTTTAGCTTGCACAATCTCTAGCAGTTTTTCAACTTAACTCTGGTTCAGCTAGTAATTTTGTACGTAGAGATTTTGACTTACATTTGTCGATCACTTGATCCCTGATAAAATCATCTTTGGAATCCCCAAACTCACACGGACCTGCCAATTGTCTCAGTCTTGTGACATATTGGATAATACTTTCGTCATCTTTTTGTCCCTCTGACCTGAATAAATGTCTGCTATACGGTATATTCTTTAGTGGCGTGAAATATGCAGTAAGTTTATCCTTTGCAGTTTTATAATTTTCACCTGTTGCCTCTAGGGTGTCAAATATGTCATGTACTTCTGTGCCTGCACAATGTAACAGCAATTGCCTCTTCTGCTTTTCGTCTTTGACACCCGATGCTGCTGCAAACGTCTCAAAGTCTCTTGTCCATTTTTGCCACTGTCGATAGATCATGCGTGTGCGGATTAAACATCGGTACGGGAGGCACATTAATGTTCACTGCTATCTTTAATTACTTATACACGTTTTGGCGTCTTTTATATTGTACAATTTCGGCTGTTTGGGTTCAATTTTTTAATTCCTTGTCGCTAATGTAAAATGCTAAGTGACAATGCCATGGCTGGTCTAGAACTCATTTATTATTCATCGACGCGCACACAATATGGTGACGTCATGCTGCGTACACAAGTTATCGGTTAATGCGACGACAATGTATATATCAAACTAATGAGGATGCTACAGCTGGTCGTCAAATTGCTCTTTCAGCTGACTCTCTACATCGCCAAGGAGGCTCGGGACCACTCTTGTCCGTCGAATCAATAGCGCTTGCCTCGTAGAATATACTACCTTCATTAACTAATTCCACCGCCCTCAACAAGTTGTCTTTTGGGTATACCTTCTTCAATCTGATAATATAGGCCAAAATAAAAAGTGTGATTACTATGTGATATTGTGAATAGTCACTAATGCAATCATAAGAAAATAGCTTAAGTACAAAATTAATTACAAGGGAATGCCACCTTTTAAATACCCATGAAAAAAAGATTAATAAATTAAATAATATGCAATACAGGAGAGCCACCCCCCCCCCCCCCCCGCCACCACCCATCCTAAAACACACACACACTCTGACAAAACCCCACTACTCACCCCACCTGTCTCACCACAAAATTACTTCTAGTCTGTGATAAGGGATATATTTTGGTTATAAGTTTTTATGACAGAAAGCAGCTCGTGTAGTTTTTAGGGTTTTCAAAAATAAATAAATAAAAAAAAAAAACAAAAAACTTGAAATATTTACAGATGACATAAATTTATAGATGACAGAAATGGCATTGCATAGCAAGCACAAATTTAAATATGCTCATATAACCTCTATTTTTTGCATCGGCTAATTGCCTTACACAAACGTAACAATTGTGGCGCTTTTTCAGAAAGGTCAAGGATGGTTAGAAATACAAAATATGAAATGAAATGAAAGCCTATTTTTGTAAATGGTTAACTAGACAAGATGTTCTATAAGATATTATTAAGTTATTATAACTTTCAGCAGTGATCAATCTATTACCTGGCTCCACAGCATTTTCTTTATCCAACTTTCGCCGTTTGGCAACAACGTTTGACACTTGTTCTGCTGTATAACTTTTCGTTACCTGGTTATGGCCCAATTAGTACAAATACCCTAATTTTCATATTTTTGGGTAACTCAACCGCGCTAGTATCTAAGAAAGCAAAAGTATGTTCTGATATGAGTATAGTCTACAAATTAATGACACTACCACTTACATTTTTAACATTTTCTTAACGTTGCGGTCACCATCACGGGACCTTCAACAGAAGTGACTTCTTCTGGTCTTTTTTGATGACGTCACTACCGGCATTTTTAACATTTCGTCTGACAGGTGGAATTCCCGTCAGACAGCAGATGGAGGAGGGTCGGGGGGATGCTCTTGCCTTGGTTAAGGTTTAGCTGGGCGGTTGGTGCTTGTAGATCTCTACTGCTTCTAGGATCTTCCTTCGGTGTATATTGTCCTCTCTGCCGATGATCTTCGCAGAGTCTTGATTGAACAAGTGTCCTGTACTGCTGGTGTGGATTTGTACAGCTGACTGAGAGGATTTCGGGTCTAAGTGCTCTTTCAGGCGGGTTTCCAGGTTTCTGCCTGTTTCCCCTATGTACGTCTCCTTGCAGCTGGGACAAGAGATGTTGTATATAATCCCACACGTCTTCTTGGGATCGTTCTTGTCTTTGGGGCGTACTAATAGGTTACGTATGGTATTGAAAGGCTTGTGGAACGAGGGAATGCCATGTTTTTTTAAGCACTCTTTGGACAGCTTCAGAAGCACCTTTAATGTACGGTAGTTTGACCGGGAACTTCTTGCGTGTCGACTCACTCGGTTCAGTCGGTTCCTTGTTCTTCTTGGGCGGGATCTTAAAAGGCCCATGGTTTATAACCATTAAGTACCTTCTTCACGTGGCTAGTTTCTTTTTTCTGCGGTCTTCTTCATCGGTCACCAATTGTTCTGCTCTTCTCTTAGACGGACCGGGCGCTTATGTTCTAAGTGGTGATTGGATTCCCAGTTGAGGTACTGATCAGTATGGGTTGCTTTTCTCATTAACTTTCAGGGACCCATCTTCCAGTCTCTCTATGCATGTGTCCAAAAGGCTGGCTTGCAGTTCTCTTCTTCCTCTCTATGGTGAATTGGATGCTTCTATTCTGGGAGTTCAGGTGCTGGTAAACTCTTCGATTCTGTTTTGGGGAAGCACCGTGAATGTGTCATCCACATATCTAAACCGGCACGGAGGAGGCACTACTGGGGGGTTCTGTAAGGCTCTCTCTTCAAACTCTTCCATCATCAGATCAGCTACTGCTGGTGATACCGGCCGAACCCATGGGAGCTCCTTGTGTACTTGTTCTGTAGAAGACTCCATTGCAAACAAAGTAGGTGGTTTCCAGACAAAATCTTAGGATAGTCATGATTTGTTCCACATTTAGTTCGCATCTTTCTGGTAGAGTCTCATCCTCAGAAAGTCTCTTATGGATGACCCTAATCGCCTCCTCTATGGGGATGCTCGTGAATAATTGCGGACACATCATACGATACAAGTACTCTAGGTGGTGGAATCTCTAGACCATGTATCTTCTTGTGGCGTCATCAAAAAGACCAGAAGAAGTCACTTCTGTTGAAGGTCCCGTGATGGTGACCGTAACGTTAAGTAAATGTTAAAAAATGTAAGTGGTAGTGTCATTAAATCTCAACCAAATGGATATTCCTACTACTAAAAACAGTCTTCATAAAGATATATTTTGTAATATTTTATTTGAACATATATACAGTTCCAAGGTAAGGAACTTGCAGTTTTGTTGTTCCTCTGGCCTTTTCACATTTACACTGTCTTTAAGAGTTTGTGGGCAAAGCAGTGTATCGCTATCACATTTGGGGCTTCATCTTTCAGCTTCTTGCAAACACCAGACTTGTCTCCTTGCAGAAACACCATCAGTAGTCAATCATCATACCATATACACTTTCCTCATCACCACTGTACTCATCATCACTACCTTCTTCCAACCCACTATCAAAACCATCCAAACAATCATTCAACGATCATTGGCTGCTCTACCCTAATTGGCTCATCATGAGCCTTCACTTCAATTGATGGTTCATTGACCTGCACCTCATCATTCTCATTCTCCTCCAACTCTATTTTCCTCTTACAATCATTTGCAACAGCTGGACGTCTGTCGTTCTCCTCCCACCACAATTTCACTGCTTTCGTAGGATTGTATACCTCAATGGCAGGGGTCCCTAACCGAATCAACATCAGCTCATTAAGGTGATCATTTCTTAGTGTTGAGCGTCGGTCTTTTTTGATCAGCTTCATAATATTAAAACCACGCTCCACCTCAGTACTGGATGCTGGAATGGTTGCAAGCAGATCAAGCAGGGTCAAGATATTGGGGTGGTCTCTCTGAAAGCTCTTGTGCAGGAATTCCAAATCTGCTTTCTGAAAATCCTCTTCTTTCCTTGAACAGACAAATATGTTTCAAAATTAATGCAATGGATTTAATGTGATAATTTTCAGCTGTGATACTAATCGAACTTTATCATTTATGTCCAAATGTAAGAACAATTATAGTCAGATATTACTGTGTATTTATGATAGCAAATATTTATATTTATTAAGTTTATTTTTATCTACTTATCATATAGTTCTACTTTTAAAGATTGCATTTTCAAATTATCTTTGAAATCAATTCTTACATATCAAATACAGATTCTTTCAGAGATGTCCACACCCATTCTAGCTTTTCCAGATCAACACCATTGGAAAGCAGTTGAAGTTTGAAATGTTTCACAATGTTATCAATATGATCATCACCAAAACTACCTGAAAATATGAAACATTAGTTTAAGAATGTTAATTGAACATATTTATTTTGAAAATAATGTTAGCCGGCAGATTAGCTTAATAGAATACCTTCATCAGTTTTTCTAGGCCAAGATGGAACTGCAAGAATATTGCAGGCCTTTAACACCTCATGGTCTTGCTCACTCGCAAAAATCTATTCTCAAGGGAGGTTAGTAGCATTTTCAGCATGTTCTTGCTGCCTGCATCGAACTCCCGAAGGTCCCCTTTCAATTCCAAAGACTCCAGTTTCTCAAGACCTTTCTTGAGGTACGGGCCATGACTGGAATAAAATTTCCATGTTTTCAATTCAAATTGTAACTATAATTAAATATCATGCAAAACATCTAAAAGGTAGAAACAAACATTACATACCAAGTTTCGTATTTTTTTCAAAGATTTTATAGCCGGCCCTGAAGTCTTGTGTAGCTCTCCAGGACCAGCTGTAGTCATCTGGAATGCCTCTGACATATGCTTTAAAACCTGAAGCACATCTCGGAGGAAATGGAGAAACACAAAAGAGGACTTTGTCTCCATGATCTTTAAGAAGTACTTTGCTTTTCCATATGATGTAAGTGTTGTCTCTCGCTCTGCATGCTCGGTCTGTGTTATCTGAAGCAAAAACAGTTGTTGTTGCTAATAATGGTACTTCTTTGATGCAACAATGAAATCACTAAAATATTAGCAAACTTGTTATTAATTTTTAAGCTACATTTGTAAATACCTGCTGAAGATGATTCATCAGGACATCAAATGAAATCAAATAGTGGTCAACAGCTCTCAAAGTATGCCCAATCCATCTGGTTCCCCTAAAACGAGTGAGCAGCACCTTGCGAATATGTGGGAACACAGCATATGACCTTCGGAGCATGGATTTGTTTAGTGGGGAATTATGATAGAAATGGAACAACCCCGCTAGGAGCATCTTTACACATTTTTCATAAATCGATAAACTTGCAGCTTTTGTTGTTCCTCTGGCCTTTTTCACATTTACACTGTCTTTAGAGTTTGTGGGCAAAGCAGTGTATCGCTATCACATCTGGGGCTTCATCTTTCAGCTTCTTACAAAAACATCTTTTCGTCATGGGTTTCAAATTATATATTATATTTTTTCTTTAGAATGACAAGATTTTGCATGTGTTTGATACACGTACATACACTGGCTTTTTCAAAATTAATATCAATGTCTGGCTCATACCCGACTATCTCTATTATAACACCAATTACTTTCTTCCATTTATTACCATTTACTTTATGTAAACGGTAGCCACGGAGCTGTTTGCAGCCGATGCAGCCACTAATGGGCTTTTTTTGGTGGGCGTGTCTACCATCGTTTGTTTTGTTTTGAAGTCCCTACAACGTCCCCGGTTTGAAAATTGTACATACGACCAAGGGAAATAAGTCCCAAGATTACATAGCAATATACACACCTATGAAATGTTCTCGAAATTTGACTGACATGTATAAACATTTTGTATGTTATAAAGTTGCAACCAATCTAATAAAAAATGTTGCTAATCTGCTAACCATACCTTTTGTTTTTTTTTGATATGTGGAACTTTGCTCCTATTATTCAGATCAGTGCCTCTTAAAAATCTGCCCAGAAGCAAACACTCGTTGCGATGGTTGATGGATGATATATCGCATCACTTCAATTGCTGTCGAATCATCTCTATCGAATGGTGTACGAATTCTGCTTCTGGGCTTTTCGTACATATTTTGCTGTACATTAAGCCATTTCTTGAGATCTTCTTAGCTGCCTTGAATAATTGGGGAACACACTCGCCAAGTTTCTGATGGAAGTAACGTTCTTCTGCTGCCGTTAGATCTTTGAGTGGTTCCATTGTGATAATGGTACACTGCTTTTTGCGGTTTGAGCATTTTTATGCACTTTTCCATCTAACATCATCTTCTTCACAAATTGGTTTGCTCTTGATTGCTCTGGTCATTCAGCTGACTTATTAATCACTCGCTTTTGAGCCTGAAGTTTCCAAAACACATCTTTGCACACACATTTCCTTTGCCGTGAATGCTGCTGATAATGTCACCATTGTATGATTCAAATGGAAAGAAGGACCAACCCCACAGAGGACCCCACTTCTCAACCATATCAGGTAAGTGTAAAATGTTGTGCACTTTCATGCTCATATATCTCACACCATAATGAACTTCCACATTCTTCACGAAGCTAGTGAAGAGTACTTTGGCTCTTTGAATTTCCTCTTTCGTTATTCCTTCTTGAAGAAGTAATAATATGCGTGCCCCAACAAGACAGCAGAAGTGTGGAAGAAATGGATCATTCATCATGTCAATTAAGCATGGTATACTGTAAAACAGAAACCAATGTCGGAGCTCAGAGGCTTTCCAATGGTTGCGGTGATTGCTGATGGATCTTGGTTGTCTGTGAATGAAGTATGGAGGGAAAAGTTTTGCAAGTCTCTTATCTATCAACTGGACTTTGTTTCCAAGGTACCACTTTTCTTTTGCATACTTTGGGTCAAACCAAAGTTCCAACATCTTCTTACAAACACCAAGAAGGATGCCATGCATGTAATCTATCACTACAGTTTCTGAGAGCTTGAAATATGGCAGAAACATTAAGGCGCATTCACCATAAAAGCCATCAATCCTTCTACCAAAAGCTCTAACACCTCTGTTATACTGGCGACCTTCCATTACACTGGACACTGACCCCTCTGCAACAATGCCTCCTATGATGATATCTTTCAGTCCAGCATCTTGGAATTGTTTGCCTATGATAGAAAGTAAGTTACATACGGTGTGGAAAGCTCCCATACATAAAATTATATTTTGGAATTTCTGTGGAAGCTTCCACACAATCTCCAAGGCCTTAGCGTATAAGCATGATCAAAAACAACTACAATATTCGGTATCTTCAGCATTTCTTTGATTTGCATGGATTTATTTATATAGTATTTCATTTACACAATTGCTTACGATGTGAAGTTGTCTGATGTAATGTGTGTTAATGTATTGGCGGCCATCTTGGATTTATCAAAATGTAAATTTCAAAGTGGAAAAAGTTGTAGATGATTTAACTATGTTAGTTTTATTTGAAAATTATGCTTTCTGCAAAGTTATTTAATGGTCATGGAGATTTTTGTGACTAGGCTTATTTTTAGGGCAGCGGCCATATTGGCGGCCATTTTGAATCATTAAGCTACTCATCTGAGCTTGCTATCATGGCCTATCTTAAAGCACATGAAAAGACCTTAATGATATCAAACAACCTTTGCCACCTTGAGTGGTACCGACCGACCCCTGTAGCTGACGGACTAAAAAGTATTGTCTGTTTTATCCCTTTCTCTCACTAATTTCATCCTGTTAATGCGTATCACATTTTGCTGAGATCAAACTTAAAAGTAATGAACAATATTGATCAAATACAATACAAATTATTGTAACAAAGTCTACTATTATATGTTTAGAAAGCACATCACAACACAATTGTGGAATGTGTACATGCCTAAAGAATAGCAAGATAAAAAAATCAAATCAGATCTTAGTGAAGTATATCAAGATCAACAAAATCAAATCAAATCATAGTGTTAAAGCATATAATACAAATAAGCAAACCAAATCATATCACACGTATATCAACTTAGAAATAATCAAATCAAATCATAGTGAAGCATATAAAATAGAAAGAATCAAAACAAATAATAGAAATAATCAAATCATATCATAGTGAAGCATAATCAACATTTTAAAAAAGCTCTTATAAGTGAGGCATATCAAGATCGACAAAATCAAATCAAATCAGTGTTAAAGCATATAATACAAATATGCAAACCAAATCATATCACACGTATATCAACTTAGAAATAATCAAATCAAATCAAATCATAGTGAAGCATATAAAATAGAAAGAATCAAAACAAATAATAGAAATAATCAAATCATATCATAGTGAAGCATAATCAACATCTTAAAAAAGCTGTTATAAGTGAGGCACATCAAGATCGACAAAATCAAATCAAATCAGTGTAAAAGCATATAATTTTAATTTCATCAGGGCGGGCGCCGCAACAGATGAAATTATAATTTTATGAGGGAACGTAGTTAGATATAATAAGGCATTTTCTTCCAAAAATGCTGTCATGCGACCATTTTAAAGTTTATTAAACTTTCGAACTCATGTTCGTAAAACCAAACTCGGGCGTGCGCATGCGCAAACACTTTTTTCTGTCGTCCTACTTCACTAGTCAAGTTCAGTAGTTTGCTCCCCAGGTACGTGAAGGGAGCAAATAGGTAGCTTAAATGAGGTTGAATAGAGTGGAAATATTTGTTTTCCACAGTACAAGGGCACTTGCCTCGTAACCAACAATGAGCATTATAGGGTTACCCAAATTAAGTTGGATCTATATTTCTACGTTGTATTTACCACCTATCCCAAAGTTCAAAGGGCACTCACCTGTTATTGTTCTTTGCTCGGGTTGTGGAACAAGATCAGTAAACCAACATATGTACAGTGGTAACAACGAACATGTAGCAACAAACTCAATGGTAACTCGAACATATATACATATATACATCTTCATCCTCTTCTATCTTCTATTTATTTGCTGAAAACGATAGAGGGAGTCCATGTCATATGGGTAAACTTTGTCCGGGTAAAGTACATTGTTATTGTTTATAATGATATCTCTTAAGTTTCCAAATAAGATCTTAAGTCTTATTTCTTAAACTTTACAATTGTTCAAAATTTATATCTATGTGCAAGTATGTCTAGAAGTATAAATGTACATATTTATTTCATACTACTTGCCTGATAGATCTTGGGTGTGGTGGGCAGGCTTATTATATCTAACTACGTTCCCTCATAAAATTATAATTTCATCTGTTATGGCGCTTTTGCGCCTGATGAAATTAAGAATTTCATTTCAGGAACTCCGTTAGATATAATAAGGCATGTTCAAAGCCGAGTATACTTACCTTTGTGCAAGATAGCTTTGCGCTATCTCCTGCGACTTTCCCACGATGGCCTTTTTGTCTATTGTAAAATTTATTGAAAGTGTTAGCATTTCGCCAATTTGCCCACGACAGGATCTCCGAAGCGGAAAACCCCAGTGCTGCTGCTTTGGATGTCGACGCTGATCTTGTCGAGTGACCTTTGAATTCTTTGGTGTTTATGCCTGCCATCTCAAGGCCCTTTTACTAGCCAGCCTGAGAGGGTACTGGTGCTACTGGATTGTGCGGGTTCACATAACTGAGTAAAAAGCGTTTGTTGGTCTTCTGAGATACGCCAGGATCTTGACCTGTTAAAGTATGTTCTCAAGCAACTAAGGACACACAGCTTATTATCTTCTTCGAATCCCCTGAAGGTCATTTTGATGACTTTGGGATTCGACTTATGTCTTGTTTTGGATAGACCTGTTTGATGGAATTGAATCTCTTCGCCCAGGTCTACCATGTGTCTCATATTTAGTAAATGAAGGTCTGATGCTCTGCCTGCTGACGTGAGTGCTAAGAGCATTGTTAACTTCCATGATAATGACTTATCGTCCAACTCAGTATTCTCTGACTGAGATCTCCAAAAGGTGAGGACAGCATCTACATCCCAGGTGCTAGTGTACCTCGTCTGAGGTGGTCTCTCATTGAAGACTCCTGACATGGCTTGTTTCACCGACAGGTGCTGACCTATGGGCTGGCCTTCATATCCCTTTGTGCCATGCTGATATAGCTGAGCGATGGCTATTGATTGTGCTGTATGCATATCCTTTTTGGAATAGCGAGGTTAAGAACTCTATCACAGACTCCACAGGGGCTGAAAACGGATCCATCCCCTTGACCCCACACCAGCTGTTCCACTTCTGCCAGCCTGAGTTGTAGGCCACTTCAAGCGTCCCTCTTTCTCCATGATTTGGACAAGAGGTCTGCTGCTTGTTGTGAAAGGCTCTCTCTTGTTGATGGCGCCTGAAACTGTCCAGGCCGCTAGAGATAATGTCCCCTCTGCTAAGAGGGGTGAATCTGACCGTTCGGGTTTAAAAGCAATTGATTGTACTGGGGTAGCAGTATTGGGTAAGCTATTGACAGCTGTAGAAGTTCTGCATACCAGGGTTGGGTCGGCCACACTGGCGTAATTATGATCAATGTGCACCGATCCTGTCTGACTTTGGCCAAGCATCTCCCAATCATGCAGAACGGCGGGAAAGCGTGCCTATTTCGTTCCCCAATGCATTGTCAGTGAGTCCACTGCCACTGCATCTGGGTCCGCTTCCAACTCACGAACCTGGGCAGTTGTGTGTTGCTTCTGGAAGCAAAGAGGTCTATGGTGCATCTCCCCAGGCGGTTCATCAGTTGCGAGAACACTGCTGGATCCAGTTTCCAATCGCTGCTCTCTCGCTGTCGACGAGACAATTGTCTGCGATCTGGTTCTGACAACCCGGTAAATACTCCGCTGTCAACCAAATCCTCCTGTTGTTGCAGAAGGACCATATTTCCTTCGTCAGATCTACAAGAGATGACGACTGTGCCCCCCCAATTTGTTCAGGTGGGCTACAGTCGTAATATTGTCTGATCTGCACAAGACATGAATGTTCTTGTGTTTCGTTAGGAGTGTTCTGCACGCCAATAGCACTGCCTTCAGTTCCAGGCAGTTGATATGCAAGTTCTGCTCCTCCAAAGTCCATAGGCCTGCTGCCGTCGGACCATTCACTAGTCTTGCTCCCCATCCTGTATTGGATGCATCCGTCTCCATCCAGACACTCGGAGGCATCAACGAGATTGCTTTCCCATTGGCCGTTTTGAGGTGAAGGAGCCACCATCTGACTTCCTCCTTGGCCTCCACTGACAAGAGGATTCGTGTCTCGTAGGACCTCCCCCGAAGCAACCCTTCTGTCTTTAGCATCTGCAGTTTTCTGTAATGCAGTGGAGCTTGCATGACCGCTGGTGCTGCTGCTGCCAGCGTGCCAATCACTTTTGCCAGCGATCTCACAGTATGTGATTTCTTTCTGAGTGTCTGTTGACACATTGACTTTATGGATGACACTTTCCTCTCCGGGAGGCGAAGCATCATCTCTTTTGAGTCCAGCATGACTCCCAGGTACTCTATTTCTTGTGTTGGGGTCAATATTGACTTCCCCGAATTTATCACAAATCCTAGTCTCTCCAGTAAAAATTTCACTGAATGTGTTATTACTATTAGTTTCTCGCGGTTCTCGTTTAATAGTAAAATGTCGTCGAGATAAATGACCATTCGAATCCCTAGGCGGCTGAGGAAGCTCAGTACGGGCTTCAGAAGCTTTGTAAAGATTCGTGGAGCTGACGCCAGACCGAATGGTAGTGCCACATATTGGTAAATCTCCTTCTCTATCCAGAAGGTTAGAAATTTCTGATCTTGTTGATTGATTGGTACACTCAGATATGCATCTTTGAGGTCCAGCTTCGTTAGCCAGTCGGCTGGTTGTATTAACGTTTTTACTACCTCTAAATTCTCCATTTTGAAATGTCTGTATGGGACATAAAGGTTCAATGGTTTTAGATTGAAAATGGTCCTTTGTGAACCATCTGGTTTTTGTCTCAGGAACAGGTGTCCTATGAATTTTGGTGGTTCGCTCGACAATCTTTTTACTACTACACCTTTGTTTATAAGTTTTTTCACCTCCTCTTTGAGGAGTAGGTTAGAGGCTGGGGTCTTTTGATAGACCCCGGAATCTGGCCTGACGGCACTTGTATCAGTTCTAAGGACAGACCCTGTACAATGTTCAATATAACTGGTTCTGAGGTTAATCGTTTCCAGTTGTTGAGGAAGAATGACAGTCTTCCTCCTATGAGATCTGAACTCACCTGTATGTTTTGTAGATCCAGATTCAGCAATTCTGGTAGAAGACTTACCTCTCTGTCGTTTTGAGGTATGATGTTTCTGATTATAGGTACAATCTCTATTTTTGAATCTAACATACCTGGTTTTTCCTCCCCTGAGCGTCTTGCCCTTCTTGTTGGGCCGTCCACTCTGGTAGTTGAACTGCCCCGCCGAATCCAGGTTGACTTTCGGGGGGCGCTGGGGAAAGGGCTTGTTCTGTAAACTAGATGCGTAATTAGTTTTCTGCACAGTCGGTGGTTTACCAGAGGTTGTGATTCCAGGTTTTGGTTTTGGCTTCACAGTTGGGCAGAGAACTGATAGACCTTTTGTGGCCTTATCTTTCCCTTTCTCTACCATTTTAATAAAATCATCACCGAACAGTTGTCCCCCATCTGCGAGGTATTTACTATATCTGCTTAGCACTTTCCGTGCCTTTTTATCGCCTCTAGATAATGTAACTAGAGCCCTTTTTTCGCCTCAGATGGTTAAGGGCCACATTTGTTTGGCCAGAAAAAAGCACGGCTGCTTCTGCCAAGCGTAGAAGCTTGTTTAGGCTGACTTTGGAGCCATCTTTCCTGTGTGAATCTAGTAAAAGCCACAGTTTTCCCAAAGGACCCATGATTCTCAATGCTTTCTTTTGAATGAACTTCAGCTTGTTATCTAGACTTATAAAAGCCTCTGCTGGATTTTTGGGAACATTTTCAGTTATGTTGTCTCTAATAGTTTCATCTAAGCCTGGAGCTTCTAGGAAAGAATTAGAAGGGACAGGAACCTTTTTTATGGTGTCCTGAAGGTCTTGTTCTGTTAGAAATTCTGTGAACCTTGCTTTGGCGTAAACCTTACATTTACCTTTAAGACGCCATGAACTGGCTTTTTTAGTAGCAGGGGAGAACATTATATAATCACTATCATCTCCAGAGCTACCAGAACTATTAGAGTTACTGGACACAGAGGGAGTTCTCTTAGAACGTTTTTGTTTGAGGTATAAGAGAAGGAGAGCTGTCAGCTGAACTATCTCTAGTTTTGCTATGTTTGCCTTTACGTTTTTGGCTCCGACCAGACCTAACAGACATCTTTTCAAATTCACTAAATTCACTTACAGCCGCCAGGTCTGACATTGGGGTGTCTGAGTCCACAGACTCCTCCAGAGAACTCTCCTCCACAGGTCGCTTGTCTTCCAAGCTTTTGGAGGAGTGGGGCTTGTCTTTCAAGCTTTTGGAGGAGAGTGGGGTGTAACCTTGGCCAAGTCTGGCATCCCCTGACTGCTCACTTCTATGTTATCATTCGTTGTGAGCATGTCTCCCGCCGGTCCCTGGCTCTCCATTACGGAGGCCTGACTTTGACGGTCATTTATTGTCTCAATCGGCCGCTGGCACTCTATTGAGGCCTGGCTTCGATTGGAAGATGGTGAGGGTTGTCTCGACATGTTGAGACGTAATACAAGAAAACTTACCAAACTGGGTAAAACCGAAAAAAACACAGAAAAATTTAAAGACTTGACTGCCACGTAGACGACGGAAGAAAAAAGTGTTTGCGCATGCGCACGCCGAGTTTGGTTTCGAACATGAGTTCGAAAGTTTAATAAACTTTAAAAATGGTCGCATGACAGCATTTTGGAAGAAAATGCCTTATTATATCTAACGGAGTTCCTGAAATGAAATACAAATATGCAAATAAAATCATAGTAAAGCATACCAACATAGAAATAAACAAATCAATTTTGTTTTAAGTATCAATTTGAGAAATGAAGAAAATAAATAGAGCAATTAAAAAATTATAAATTTAGACGGCCCAACAAAACAATAACCAAAATAATTGAATTATGTTAACTTATGTCTCAATCAATTCATTAGTAATAATCAAATCATATTGAATTTAACAATACTCCAATATTTTTTACACTTTAAAATAGTACCCAAATGAAATGGAATTGTCTAAAGATTTTATTTTATTTTATATATATATTTTTTTTTTTTTTGTCCTGTCTTGGCCTACCTTGGGCCAGAAAGCAGGTCGTGACCCTCAGTGGGGATCGGATTATACAGGATTTGATTCTTTATTTTCTTCTGAACAATCTCTTCATCATATTTTTTAATCCACAAACTTTGAACTTCTCAGGTGGTAAGATTGCTTGTTCATCAGTGATGTTGATCTGTGATGAGGCTTCCATTGGTGCATCACCTGAAATTAGAAATAATCCAATTAAAACAGAAATAATGATGATACTTGATAATGACATTCTAATTTTGATTTGCAAATAAATTGCCAATTATGAGGGTCCGTCTGTTGCTGACTGGATAGGGGTTTGGAATTGTGACCAGAAGGTCGGGAGTTTGAGTCTTGGTCCCATGGTCCCAATGTAAAAGTCTCTTTCAAGGGATTTTTGCAAGCTTGTATGCATGAAATCTATAAAATCCACTGGCAGCACAAAACCTTTTGGAAAACCTGGATCTACCAGTGTTGAGCAAACTCATCCCTAAAACGTTGCATTCTGCATCCGTGGCAGCTATACATTACATAAATGAGTTCATATCCATTCAATTATGAATAGTCATAGGAAATAAACTTTGAAAAGTTATGCTACCTGCCAAAATATGACTATAGAATAAATAATACCGTAACATATTAGAAACAAACTAAGGAACATCACATGACAAATTACAAAAGAACACTAAATTTCCAAAGACCACAACCCGACTTAACATTCACACCAAGTCATTGGCATTCTTTTAGAAACGATACTACCTTTCTCTACTCCTTAGCAACCGTGCACAACTTGCTACCGTAGCACATTAAAAAGGTGACGCCCAACCCAACATAATAAATATATAGTATAAGAAAGTCAACTGAGAGTATGGTCAGTTGACAATAAACCTCCTGCATCTACATCCATTATACATAAACCTGCCATCATCTACAAGCCAAATTTGAGTACCCTAGCTCTAACAATGCAGCCTGTAGAGGAGTAACAAACCAGATGGATGGATGGTCAGTTGGACGGATGGACGAACACAATTAATAGTGTATAAGCCAGAGTGTAGAAACACTCTGGAAAAGTACGAGAATGCTATGTTACCTGCCATCATCAGTACAGCAGGTAGGGGGTGCTAATGGCCTCTCCCTCGATGGGGAGGATGGGATGGTCTCCAGCAGCCAATTGCAACTTCCAATCCAACTCGAGCTCGCGTTCTGACTCCTCCCAGCGCCTGAACATTTCTACTATGGCCGCTCTAGCCAATAGTTTCTTCACCCTGCGCTCTTGCACTGTAAATTCAAGTTGTTCTTTAGAGAAGAAAAATGATTATTAAAATGAGGTATTTTAAAAGATAGGAAGTCTTAGCACGGATTATAATTATTATTTGGTTTGTCAATGTCATGTTGTAAAATAGAATTTTTAAAACAATAATTCATCAATACTTTTATTTAAATATTTTTGATTAAATAGTTAAATATTGAAAAAATAAAATGTGAATTAATTTGTTTTTGTGAAGCTACTTTCTTCAGTTTTATTTTATAGTCAATATTTGGTCGTATAGCTATAATTAAGTGTTTAGAATTCTTAGAATCAGTATTTTTTGTTTGTCACTTAAAAATATATAGACACAATATCAAATCTGTAAAATTAGTCCTATGAAATTGCGCTTTCTCCAAAATTCTACCTTAGCTAGTGTAAACATTGGAACAAGCTGGCAAAAATATATAATTGCAAGAAAATTGACATTTACGTTCAAATTATGTTTAGATATAATGTACATGGTAGTTTTTCGTTTAGAGATATGGGAGGGTGATAGGATCCGGAAAGCAAAAAGAAGGAAACAATAGATATAGAAAACTCTCTCCACTTGTTCAGGCGACAGTTTTCAAATGACGTAACGATATACTGCCTAAACCTTCGCCATGCTTCTATCATGCTTTCTATGCAATACTCTAACGTATCTAATATTTTGTTATCCATGTTCATGATCAAATTTGTGAAAGTTGCTAACAACTTTAAAGACTAAAATGATCTTACGTGATACGTACCTGGAGGAAACGTTAATCATAATCGTTATGTTGAGTTTTTTCTCATGTTTTTTTTTTCTTGTTTTAATTTTTATTTTTTTATTGTGATTATTTTGTTAACAGCTTGTTTTTTACCTCTAGCCCCAGTAGCCAGGGCGCCTTCTGTTTTTATAGTAGATGGTAAAGAAGATACCATGGCAGCTGATGGCGTGAAATGGGAGGGGAACAAGTGGCACTTAGTGAGAAGTTATTCACCTCAGTTTCCCTATCCTTTTCCTCGGATACTATGACCTCTGCTCTATCCAGTAATGTCCTCACAACTCCTAACTTGTGTATGGTAGGGTGATGTGAATTAAAGTTAAGGTATTGGTTCGTATGGGTGCTCTTCCTGTACACTCTTGTCTTCAAGCTGCCATCTTCTTTTACAGAGATGAGCGTGTCCAGGAAAGGTATGCTGTTGTCTATACATTCATGTGTGAAAACAATACTGTGTGTGGAGTCTACTTGGTTGAGGTGAGTATTAAGTCTCTCAACTCTTCCTATGGGAATCTTAGCCAATACATCATCCACATATCGTTTCCACCATATGGGTTTAATGTCTAATTCTGCTGTGGCTATGGCTGTCTGTTCTAGGTGTTCCATGAACAAATTGGCCACTATTGGGGGAGACGGACTGCCCATTGCAGTACCAAACTTTTGTTGATATGAAGTGTCATTGAAACTAAGATAGGTTGTAGTCAGCACTAGACTCAATAACTCCATTAATACCATTATGTCTGGTTATGTTTTGCGGCTGCTTATGTTTTGCGGTTTAACATACCACTACTAAACATCGTATATGTCTTCAATATACTACAAGTACAGTAAAATCACTTTTAAAAACTTGATGGATTTAACAGATATGTTCTTGACTTTTGATTTACCCATAGATCTAATACTTATTCCTGAAGTTACATCAAATCCAGGGGCATTTTCAACACTATTGTTGTCCAGCATATTCATTCCCTCATCAAATGTGATATGCATCCCCACTAGACTTCTGTATAATTCGGACAAGCAGGGCAGCTCTTTCATGCTTCCATTTTATTATTTTCTAAACAGACCTTTTTTATTCCTGGGTACAGAATCTGTTTATGCTGTACAATACTGATCCAATCAGGACACGGAACCAAAATATTAAGTGTACCTGGATACGTTCAGGTTATTCATAAATGTTAATAAGGTGTAGAAGAATGAAGGTTAACAACTTCTTAGATTGTAGGTTTTGTGAAAAACAATGACAATGCCTTTTGAATGGATGAAGAAGCTTAAAAAGTACATGTAGCTCGGAAGCAACACTTTGAGTTAATTTTCCTGGAACTAAGAAAACCTATCCTATGAACCTCCCATTGAAGGTTCCGGTATCCAAATCAACCTGGAGATAATATCCAAGGTTTTCTCACAGATGGGAATGGGCAAGGCAGCTAGTCCGTCAGGTGAAAGTGAAGAAATACTAAATTCTCAATGCGAAAAAGTGTGAATGTCTATGGAAATTAAATTGATGCATCATTTAACACTTATTTATTGTCACTCACTTTGCCAGGATGAGTACATGCATTAAATACACCATTCTTTGCTAGTCATGGCACCCACTTTTGGCAAATCAAACTGGCTGCAGCTTTGACTTCCTCACTTGTTTCATTAAGTAATTCTTTAACAGTGAGGTGTTCGGACACCACATTTGTGCAGCAAGAGTGTAACATCATGTCGTGTCTATTCCCTACTTGTTTACAACTTGTACATATCACTTGCAGCATTTATCATTTCAGTTTTTTCATGCACAAAATTTATCTTTGTACATTTAGAGCATTTTGTGGTATTGGCATCATCACTGATAAATGCAGAAATATTTGCACTGTACATGGCCACATGGCAACATTTCACTGACTGGGTTTATTGCATTACAACAAATTCCACATGTTAAGTGGTATGGAACAGATATACATGTATGTACTAAACAGTGTGAGTGTAGGATTTGACAACGAGATAGGAGTGTCAATCGTGAAATTGAGCATGTTGACGTCGACGTCACACTTAACGAGAGTCTGTTTCATTTTTACCTTTAAAATAAATCATATCAAAACAGTTGCATTGCCAGTTTGACCATTCGACGTGAGTGGCTGTATAGATAATGTGACCTTACTAATCTAGTTTAGGCTGTGGTACGGCGCGTGCAGTAAATCGTACATTTGAGCACGCAGCTGGACCAATCAGAGTGGGCTATTGGCGGTGATTTTTGCACGAAATGATAGAATGTCAAATTTACAATTTGTTTCATATAGTACTTTTTTTTAGAAAAACCTCCACCCTTTGAATATTCTGAACCCAAATAACAGATATCGCAACCCTCTTTGCAATTGTTTTGCCACAAACGTTTACAAAATTTCTTGGAAATATCATTGGATCACCCAGCAAAACTGGGGCACATCACTTAGTTCTTTAGATATATGTATATTGCCACAGAACTGGGGTGCATTGGATTTGATCAGTGTTAATTTCATATGGTCATAGCATTTCTGACAAAAATATTTAGGATCATGATCATTGTGAATAATATTAAAATATTTAAGTAACTCTTGTTTGTAATCCATACAAATATATCTTCTCTTTTTATCATTTACAGCAATTATTTGGACTGCACAAATTCTACAAAGACTTTCTAAATATAGTTGATGTGCCATTATTGAGAATAGATAACAAATATAATTTATAAAATACACAACTGGTTGATTTTTTTTCTATGGCTTATCTACTTACACTACCACAAGACTGAAGCAAGTAAAGCAAGTTTTAAAATCTGAAATAAAAAAAATCACAGTCATTTCACAAAAAGGACTATTGTGAAGTAATAAAGTCCACAAACTAATCTTTCATTGTCAAATACATACACATTGTAGGCGCTGTTGATTTGTTATAAAGTACAAAGAATTTGAGAGATCATCAAATTTTGTTGACATCATAACAAAGCTGAAGTCTTAGAAAATATACCATTATTTCATTTTAATCTTTTAATCCGATTTACAAGATCACGAGTTTGTACTGTATAATAAATTATCAATTGAACTTACTTTGAAACTGACTGTCCTGTTGAAGTAATCACTAATGGATAAAACATAATGCATTCTAAAAATAATCACTTGCTGCAGCCTCATTTGAACTTTATTGTCCATTTTTACGTCCCGCGTAGCATGTTTTACATCTGCTGAATTGCTGCTTCTGTGTGCAATGGAACCAGCGTGTGAGGTTACCATAAGAAAAAGAATATTTTTGAAAGCTCATTACCACGCTGTCCATTTTGACAGATTTTTGTTAAAATGGGTGTCTACTAGGTCTGCACTTTGAAGCCAATCAGTGCTGTCGCTGTATCGGAAATATATGAGAATGACCGAACAAATGCGAATATTTATATGCTAAAAATTATCAAAGGTGGACGCCAATGTGCAGAAATAGTAGAAAATATTCTTATTTTTGTTTTCTCTGTTCATTTCTTAAATTGTAAGTGCCGTAGTTTCAGCGAGAGAGCAGTTCCAAGAAAACCATGATGGCAATTACTTTGCTTCGAAATGTTACGATTTATTACATTTTATTGCGCCGATTCCTCTCATTTTCGTAACGTTTATGTATCTTTTTGACTCAGTCAATACTGTATGCCTTCGAAGAAAAAGCTTACGAGGGATTTTAATTTATTTATTGATGAATTATCAATGTTTTTGTATTGATTGTCAAGAAATTTAAAAAATCAGTGTTTTTCAAACTCAACATGCATGTAAAAATGCATCGTAGGCCTACGGGAATTTCTTTTACACTGCACATATATTCAGCGTTGCAATAACTACCTGAGGGTTAAGAACCCACAGTCCAAATTCCTAAAATTACTTACGTCTACAGCCAATCAGAGTAATGGTCTGTTGCATACATGCTTTGAAAAAATATTGCACACAGTCATGGCCAAAAGAGGTAGCTGATTTAAGCTTGACACCATTTCAACCAATCAAAGCCCTCTGGCATTCCCTTCTTTACTAGTAGCACATGTTCAAAGATGGCAGATAAACTAAAGCTGAAAATATCTATCTTCTTGCAGCAAGTTGTTTGTATTTTCATCAATCAAAGACACTTCATGGGAGTTAATACTGAGGTGATCTATCCATGAACAAAATGATAGTAGTACTAGTACTATCTCAGCTTGGGTGGAATAATTATGTGGCGGGATATGAAACTAAGTAGATCTGCTGTTTTCTATTCATACATAGAACTGGGGTGCTTTTTTCATATCCTGGCACATGATTGTTCAAACAAAACATGTTGAAAAGTTAAAACAATAAAGTCTTATGGTTACTACCGCTATTATACTATGTATGATACTGAGGTAACCATATTTAGATCAAAATTAATTAAAATATTTTTTGATGCACATAATATATTTACTTCTTTAAATGAAACTAGGTCACACACAGCTAGCCATTGGATGTATGACGTCATAGGCGTTTCCCAGGTCATCTGGGGTCACATATTATTACATATGTAATGTTAATGATGCACTTTAGGGATATTTGACAGGGGTGAAAGAACTAAGTGATACATGTGCTCTAGTTTTATTGGGTGAGTCAAAGTCAAACGCAAAATCAATACTCGGTTTCTATTACTTGGTCAATTGAAATCATTTCGGTAGTGGGGCTTCTAACTGGTTTGAACGTAAGTTCCACAAATATTAATAGGGTTCACGGCTATTATAATACTGTGTATACAGCCATGAGATATGACGATGGTAAAAATGGTACACAAGACAAAGTAGTAACATTTGCACTAACTATTTGATATCAAATTCAGCATTAACTTGTATACTTCAAACCACATTATATCATTAGATAAGATTATTACCGACACAGCAAGGTGTAATTCATAAAACTGGAAGCAATAGTAATAGAACTTCGAATTCTAGTAAAAACCTAAATTAACCTTCCTGTACCCTTAAGTCCTCCAGCTGGTCTAAAAGAGATGTCATACTGCAATTTTATTAGCCTCTTAGGAAATGAACTAAATGATCTGTTATTATGGTGTCTCTTATAGCATGTATAGCTGGAGGGCCCCTGTCAGAAATCCCCGCTGGTTTTCCCAGCGTTAGATAATCATCGGTTGGTTAGTTACAGGTAAATCATGTTCTTGTAAATCAAATTAATGGCTAGTTAAATTGCATTATTTTCAAAACAACAGGAGACTGCATGTAACAACAGGAGACTGCATGTAACATTCAAATTTCAAAAGTGGTGTCATTTTTGATTTTATGTTCATCCTATTGTTACTATATGACTTAACTAGTACATTTCGTGTCCTAATTGCAGCTAGGTAATTTATGTATTGTAATAATTTTGTTCAATGTGAATCTCAATTTTTACATCTTTTTAAACATTAATGTACATCACTATGACCATACTTTTAGTGTTTAACCATCATCATTCGTAACTGACCTCCAGATCTGGTCATCATCTGTGCTTAATGATGTGTGACATGCTGACACGTCTACTCCTGCTGTGTCTGCCACATCTTTTTTATTCAACCTGTTGAACTGTTCAATTGACCATAAAGTGTATTTGCCGTACGTCTTTCTAGATTTAGCTTTTGAATACAATTTCTGATATGGGCTAACATGTACTTTGCTTGTGACAATTGTTTTATTTCCATTTATACTTGTTGTACAAGTCTTAATTTGTTCCCCTGTAAGTGGCTAAAGCTGGTTTAAAAGTTTGAAAACAGGTGTGAACAGGCAGCTGCTGTCCTGGGATGGACCAGTGGGTGACTGCTCCAGGTCATCGGACTATGACCCTTCAGGTGGTCAGGATGTTCACAGGAGGTGACCACTGATGAAGGACATTATTCATTCCATGTTTTTTTTTCTTAGAATAGCTTTTTTGACAAAATTTGAGACCATTTTATGATGCCGTTGAGTTGACTTTACTTATAAACAGTCATGAAGTTTGATGTTATAAATGGTAAATAGATTCTTACAATAGATCCCTAGCTGAGTAATAGAAATTTGGGAATTTCACTGATTAAATCAGCAGTCTGTGCACCCTACAAGATGCTTCTTTTTATTTCTGTTTCATTTACCAAAAACTGATCAAAGGAAACCTATTTGTTGCTTGTTGAATGGAATCTTAGTTTAGTACAGCTCTTGTTTAACCAAACCTACCTAATCTAAGGAGATGTTCAAAATGCTTAAATTTTCATAATGTGTATTGAAATGCTAATTTGAGTATGCAATTAAACCATGAAGTGTGTTTCACCCCACCTGCTGTTAATCATTATCACTCTCCTGTCAGTTGTCACCAACAAATAGTCAGAACCCGGCCTTGAGTTATGATTGTAAAATGCAATATGACCCAATACTCATTTATTTTGCCTGTGGGGTGGGGACATTATCATTTTTTTCTGTGAAAGTGTTATTGCAAAACTGCAGGAGTTAGTCATGATGCTCAAGTGTGTAATCACAGTCGATCGTGTGATACCATAATTGAATTCCAATTTTGTCAATGGCATTTTGTTACATTTTAGGGAAAATCCAGAAGCTCATATGCTTATTGTTTCATAATCCATACATAGCAGTATGTGCCTAATAACAATAGATTTGATTCATGTACAAGTCATTGTTTTTAGTTGGCAAGAACTTACTTTTGTGTTTTCTTCTGTGAGTCTGTCTACAGGTACATGTATGTGTAATTTTACAACTTAAAATAGAATTTATGAGGTATATAGCATGTGGTCTCATATTCCTTCAGGAATATAGGAATATATAATTTTACAGTCAATTGGTATTTATCAAGTTCAGATAATTTTTATTGATATGAAAAGATGTCATGATGTACCACCGATATTTCAAACTATTTTTGTTTGAAACATGCATGTACCTGAAGCACATTGTTAAATTAGTTACCGTATTCCGCAGTCCATTAAAAGTGGTGACCGTATTGATAAGTGGCTCGTTTTTGTGGTTCCTTTATATTGAAGTAAATAGAGATGTCACTTTAAAGGCCTGAACTTAATGAAGTGGAGTGCAATGATTTATTTAGCTTTCAAGTCTGAATGGGAACTAGCAAAGGACCATTCAAATGGTCATTAATCTAACTTGGTTTTAATGCTGATGAAAATTCTGACTGATGCCATTTAGTGTTTGTATTTATCATTTATGGAAGGAGAGATAACAAATGAATTTTAAGCTCAAAGTTGCAGAAACTGATTGCTAAAAAAATGATGTACATGTATTTTAATATGACATATTTTTACTGGAAATAGTATTTAATGGTGCGAACATTTTTCTGTTTATTTTTGTGGAAAATATATTATGGATCCATGTTAAGAAAAGCTAATCCTGCTTCCTGTAATTCTATTTATTTTATTACTTATTAACACTTGCTCATCACACAGCGTGGATTCAAAGTATACCATTATGAAGTGGTAACATGAAAGTTTGATCAGAGATTATTTTTATTGCATTTCTTTTGTTCTCTCTTGACATGAATCTTCCATTTTGGATCCAGAAACAATGCCACAGAGACAGTGAGGAAGTAATGGTTCCTCTGTATAAATGACCATCCATTTGTAATCTGATCCCTAAGGAAAGAGTGTATCAAATTTACCATTGTGGTAGAAGTTCTCTTCAATTAGTATTTTCTTGTAATAAAGTTATTTCGATCTTTCTGCATATGCATTGTTTGATCCTCAAAGGTTTCTAGATTTTATGTGAGTTTATTGTGCACGTCTTTTAATTCGGACTGAAGTGTGAGATGACAAGCCCCCACATCAAGAAGGTTTACTATCACAGTTATCACTAATGGATACCAACAAAACAGTGTCTCCTTTTTGCGAAGTATGGATATGGAAGAAGTTGTTAAGTCTATTTTTTTTCTCTTTCAACCTGTGCCATTGAAGAGGCCACCATTATTTACAGAAGAAAGGGGGTCACAAAAAGTAGTCAACTCCTAATGGGGGTTGTCATGATTGTATCATCCCAGGTGGAGGTGGGGGTGCGTCAAAAAATATTTTCCATGTCTAGTAATACACTGTTATGCATATACCACATTCCCGAGCATTAAAACCCATGGACTTGTAACTGAAAAAGATCACATTTTAGACCTTTTGAAAGTGGAAATGAAAAACGCTGAAAAGCCCAAGAGCCCATATTCACACACTTAGCTCACCTTTGTCTTGGCAATGAATATTCAATAAGTATTTGCTCACATATTGGATAACTATGAAGGTAATATATTTCTTAACCATGGACTTTTGTGTGTGGACATACAAGATTCAACCTGCTTTGGCGATGAAAGTATTGATGATACATGAAGCTTAGCTCTTAACACAAATGGTCATTATTGCCATTATATATGTTCTAGAAGTGACTTCTTGGTATTCCGTATCATTACAATATTTTTCATAGCTTGGTAACATCATACAAACCTTATTTAACTAAATATTTTATCTACAGAAGTTTGCTGTTACAGATGGTGTTTAAACATATCGAAAGGAATTAATGATTTAAGTGCGCGTCTGTTTCAATTTCATACTACATTTTAAAGGTCGTGTTGCGTAAAGCTCATACAAAATAATGTATCATTGAAACAAAAATGCTGTCTGTAAGATTTCAAGAAAAATATATACATATATATTTTACTTATAAATTATCACTTTGGATGTATTCTGGCTGCAGTTTAACACAGATATATGCAATCAATCATTGTGAAAGCCCCTCTTACATTTTTATTGATCAAAACATGATTGATACATGTCATTTTGAACTACATAATTAATGTATATAGGTCACTTGATTAGACAATACCTTTTATGGTCTTCAAAGAGAATCAAAAGTTTTCAGACATACTTGGTAATGCATGCAAAGCAGGATTTGCATTGCTTTATGAATTGTACCACTTGATAATTATACAATGTATCATTAGGACATCTATTTTATTGGATCCGTTGTCTTTGAGAGTACATTTTCAAAGTTATCTATATCTAATTAACAAATAGTATGTGGATGTATGAATATGTACCAGTATGTTTTTATTTAAGATCAGTATGTGATTTATTTGTAAGAAAATATTCACGTAGATAATAATGAGATGTGTATCATTATACCACATAAGGAAAATCATTGGGTTCATTGATCCGTGTAAATTGATAACAGATTCTAATTGTCTTTTATACTTTACTTAGCTATTTTTGATATCTTGATCTGTTCATGTCTTCATACCGTAATAAAATCGTAAAACGTCTTCAGTTTCACATTGAAAGGAAGTTTAATTTTTAGTCATTCATTTACGTTTAACATAGACACTCAAGCCTACTGGACCATATCTGGTTGATGTGACCAGAAATTTTTCATTACACCATAATGCGGGATAGTTCATAACAATATTCACGGGTCAGAGATAGGTACCTCCCAACAGTGTCCACAATGAAAATTTTGGATTACAGTTATTTATTTTGACGTGTGGATGTGATTTAGGACAATTAAATGTGGTATTAAAACTATTAATATAATTAGTTTGCATGCCTATTGTCTTTACAAAAAGGCAATGTTGTCCTTAGAAAATTGTTTCTGTTAAGAGTGAATATCAATACAAAACTAAACAAAAATCTTAGATGTTGGCTTTTTTGAAAGTCTGAATATATGCAATTTTAGATTTGTAAGTAAATAATGTCGCTTGAATAGTAATTTCCTTCCTAAATCTTGATCATAACATAAATTAATATGATAATGGCTCCTAGTCATAAGTTCTGTAACCTGAATGCAAGCATTGATATGAACTGAGGCTGTATGTTACATATGTACAAATATGTGTTATATGAGGAAAAAATGCTGAAAGGTAGTAGGGGATCTAAGGAAAATGGTTGCCCAGAAAGAATGGACTGGGCAGTAAAATAGAGTGCTAGACTTATGAACTGAATTCTTGACCCCTTATAGCTAACTCCATTCCCCCATTGTATGTCATCAATCTCGTCTGCTTAACAAGATGAATCTCACGGCTACTGAGTTTAAACTCCTTAGCAACATCACTGTGATGTTGTTTATGGTAGCTTTTTAACACCTGGACTCTTGTATTTTGTGCATAGATGTTATGAGGAAGAACTCCACCCACTCACTTCACACAGCATGTGGTGTCTCTTTGAAAAGTGTGGTCTATTGTACTTGTGTAATTGTGTGTCTTCCGTTATGGTAGTCTTACACAATATGGTAGCGGCTTGTCTTTTGACCACTTTGTGTCAAAACTAATGAACTTTATGCCTAATTGATTGATTTAATTGATGGCTTCTTCTTTTTTCTTTGAACTTAAATCACAATGGTTTCAGTGTGTCTGCTTATCTTGACTTAAGTCCAATATGGAATGAAATGTGTCTGAACTTTAAAAGTAGTATGTGGTCCTCTTCAAAATAATTATTTGAATAATACAATGAAGTTGAATAAAGGATTTCAACTAATGCATACTCATGGGATTCCTGGGGTGTCAAAGCGTGGAAATCCATAAACAGCATTTATGCACACCTTCTACCCTTGTTAGCCAGTTTTTATGGGTCACACTTGACACTCGTTCCTTACCTAAATACAACGTGCACACCTTGGCAGAAAGCCAGGCAGCCATTTGTGATATTTATGGGGAAACCCTGTCTATTGTCTTAAAATAGAGGATGACGGCCCACCGCTGTTTGAGAAAAAAAAAAGAATAAGGAAATTGAAGATTTCATGTTTTTGTCTTGCAACTGAAGCAGTGACTATTTTCATGGTACAGTCGGACCCTTTTACTCGAGCTTGCTTACAATATAAGTTGAGCACCCGCGTAAGTAGAGCTCATTTTATTCAGTAGCGGTTTTATAGCATCTGAATTCATCATTAGGAGAAGGTACAAACCTACTCAGATACTCAGAAAGAAGCATTTGAATAGGTTTGTACCTTCTAAAGAGCTCATTTGGATTTCCCTTCAAACTTAATATTAATTGTAAGTAAAAAAAGACCTGCTTATTCAGAACCTTTTAAATCATTAAACTCGCCTATTTCGAGCAAAATATCACATCCCCCTTGATGTATTAACCCACTGAACTCGAGCAAATAAGAAATAAGCATATCGTATATTCACTAACAGTGCATAATGCTGTGAGACTTCTAGCCAGTGCAGGGTTGAGTTGATACAACAATTAAGTTCAAAGACATTACGTAAATCCATTTTACTGTGAATAGTGACCAGTGACCTTAAATGACCAGATACTTGACTCATTATGATGACTCCACATGTCTCGTCTTTGGGCTGATTCTGTTGTTTATACTGTAATACGAGATAAACACCACACAGTGCAGTAAGTGACATGACAGCGAACCATAAAGCACCGGGCTTCTGCAAGTATTTGTGTATCACGTACATGTAGGTGGTGTAACGTGCTGAATAGAGCCTATAAATGATTGTTTATTTACCAAAGACCTTAAATGACCAGTTAATGGACTCATTCTGACAAAATACTGTTAGTCAGTGTGTAAAAGGGGTTATGGGACATACCGTATTCGCTCTAATAAGCGCACTGTAGAGCGCTTACAAAAAACAAATTTCAAACAAAAAACAACAAAAACACATGAGATGTCTAATAGCCGCACCCCGGAATGTTTATGCGGTTCATGCATTTTTTTCTTCTATTGTTCACTTGATAAATGTCAACCTGTATAAACTGCGAAGATTGTTTCTATTTCATTTATTAGTTTACAATATTTGTTCTCATAGTTGAATTGTGCAAAAAAAAGCGTGAAAAATTTTAACATCGGATTAACGACAGTTGTGAACTTGGAAGGTGATTTAGTCAGGGATGTTGCGTTAATAAGAATGGATTTTGCAATGCTTATTGCCAGTGTTCTTGTCGAGGTTTGCTTTTGAGAATAATGCAATTAATGACTTTATTGCCAGTGATTGACAATTTTGACACCAAAATTGAATGATTTTTATCTTATCAGTGTAGGACACAAAAAAAAGCACTTCTATAACGTATTTACATATTTTATTAGAAAATTATTCGGCCGATTGAATTTTATTTAACTTTAAACCCGCATACGTAGACACTTTTATAAAAAAAAAAAAAAAAAAAAGATACTGACAATTTAAAAATACATTCCCAGCTAGAGCAGAATTTTATGTCGGATATCATCATGTTGCTGAACTGGGAATGGTCTTGAAAAGGTCTAGTGTGCGGGAGGCAAGGAAAAGTCCTGGAATTCTGTCAAAAAACAGCAAAACGTAGGCACTGTAGACTTCTTCGTCGTGGACACCATCTTCGAGATTTTTGACTTTGGCAACACGGGAAACCTTCTCATTCGAACCACTTTTGAATTGTGAAGCCGTATACATCTGCCGCGTTGCTTTTATAGCGAAAGTGCGGACGCAATGGTGAGCCCAAGCAGGTGCGCTGAGTGTGACGTGACACGCGAAACTCGGTCAACATGGTCGGCCAGTTTTGTCAACTGATTTGTGTCTATTTCATTTATTAGTTTGGATTTTGTTCTCATAGTTCGTTGTTTTTAGCGTGTTTAATTTTAACATCGGATGTACACGACAGTTGTCTTCAACTTGTCCTTATTGATTTGGTCAAGATGTTGCATTAATCGTGTTATTTTGCAATGTTTATGGCCATGGCTCGATCGACTTTTGCTTTTGAGAAAGTATTGTCTGACTTTATTGCCAGTTATTGTGACAATAACGCAGTATTGAATGAAATATCTATCAGTGTAGCAAGACAAAGCACTTCTATAACGTATTTACATATTTTATTAGAAAATTATTCGGCCGATTGAATTTTATTTAACTTTAAACCCGCATACGTAGACACTTTAATTAAAAAAAAAAAAAAAAAAAAAAAAAGATACTGACAATTTAAAAATACATTCCCAGCTAGAGCAGAATTTTATGTCGGATATCATCATGTTGCTGAACTGGGAATGGTCTTGAAAAGGTCTAGTGTGCGGGAGGCAAGGAAAAGTCCTGGAATTCTGTCAAAACACAGCAAAACCGGGAAAACACCTTATATTTGACAAATTATGTTTAAAAATATGCATAATATTTTTCTTTGTCTACTTAGTACATGGATGCAACCAAATTTTGAGTGTTCTTAGACAGAACGATTGCATGAGGGTACATTCGGCGTGGTAAAAGCATATCCCGATATGTGGGAAGCATGTCAATGAACTAAATTGCGCAGGCTTGGGGGGAGGCAAAGTTATTGTCGCCAGTGGTCTTGTATGAAATTAGATTGGCGATCATATAATTAGCTTTAACATGGACCCAAAAGTTTAAAAGTAGAAATTAATGATAAACCTGGTACTTTGTTTCTATATGGTTGATACACTACTATATAACCGTTTAATGAAAACTTTACATATATCTCAAGATATGACAATCATAAAACATGCACTGTGTAATATTATCGTACATACAAATGACTAGCTCAACACTTGCGACTTGTCAAAAGGGTGCTGCAGATCGTTGGTCTACGGGAATCTCTTTTACTCTGTGCATAAACCAGTATTACAATATCTTCGAATTTTTTGCAATAAGAGTTGATTTTTTTAATTTTTTAAGTTTAAGTAGGAGAAAAAAAATTTAGTTGTAACAAAAATGAACATAACAGATTCTTTGGTATTTTTTTTGTGTGAATTTGATATATGTGTTTAATATGAAGAACAAAAAATTCAAAATTCATTCAACAAGCAGTTATATCCAGAGTCTATAGGTGATTGAACTTTAGTAATCATGCAATCATTTTCTTCATCTTTAACAGAATTCATCTTTCTATGTTTTGATTCCCATTCATCTACCAAATCCATTCTGTGAATTTTATGTTTACGATTAGCGGCATCCAGCGGACTGTCTTCTTTTATATCCCAGTCTCCATCTTTACGGAATTGAATGTGTGTTGCAGTTTTAGCTTTGTTGATGACTTCCAATATCAGGCCATCTACATAGAGGCTTTCGTATGGCACTTTGATGTTGCAAATAGGACATTTCATTTTTGGTTTCGTGCATTTTTCATTCATTTGTAGGTAGCTGTCTGCATCAAAACACTACACAATATAAAAATAAAATTGGTTAGGTAAACAAAGTTATAGGTGACCATACTGGTATGTGAATATTATTTGTCAAGGCAAAGTTTTAGCTAATACACTAAACATATATATGTCTAAACCAAATCTAAAGACAAGTTTCAGGAGCGAGAAAATTAAAATACCCTACTTGGAGGTGCTGACAAGCCTTGGACCTGACTGGTAGAGCCATTCGAGACATGCTGATGGGGCAAATGAGAGGCACGCAAATAGATGAAGTAGTGACATCATTTTCCTCATCTCTCTTGAGCAATTGTTTAGCAAGAGATTTGGTAAATGTTTTATCTTTCACTTGGTTGATCTTTAAATCATGCATTATTCTACTGCTGATCGCTCGATTTAAGTGCAAAAACATTTCAAATATAGTTTCCATTGTGCTATTCCTTGAGCCTTTGACTCTTGTAGTATCTTGCTTAAATCACCAACTAGCCAGAGAAATAAACCCACAAATATAGTTTTGTTTGTATTAGTTGTAAAAATATATCCATTGAATAAAGACAGAAATGTTTGCCTCACTGAGATACTGAGATTAGTAATAGGAACAAAAATATTAACATGTTTGGGAAATCCATAACTACAACCACTAACCTCAAGCTGCTAACCATCTTTCAGACTGATTTCACTTTCATTTTTTTGTGTTTCCCGATGAGGCTATAACGTCATAGACTGCTCGTGATCAAAATATGATATTTATTTTCACACGTTTCTGATATTATATGCCTATTGAATATTTGAATTTAACCTGACTCCAAGTTGTGGATTGATATCATTTTATGATGCATGTCATACATGTATTTGTATGGTTTTAAGTAAGGTAGTATTTGAGTTTCAATTGAAATAATTCTTAGGTTGTTTAACATATAAAGACTTTTTCATTATATTTTGTATATAGGGCAGTAAAGGAATGTACCGAATTATCACATTATTTGTTTTCCAAAATACACCCGGGCTAGTTATTAGATATTCAGGGATTGTGGGGTGGGGCTGATCTTTTAGGTGGTGTGTTAATTTTTTTTCTCCAGATAATTTTATAAGATGGTAGCTTGTTTTACATTTCAAAACATGTGATTAATTCAAACTTCAATGGCTTTATTGATCTACAATCTTTGGTCTGTCAGTGACCAACATTTTTCCACTCCCAGTTCCCTTGAGTTCATCTATTGGCTTGTCCCTCATTCAACTTTTTTTCACATTTCAAAACATGTAAATTCAAACTTCATTGGTTTTGTTGATCTGCAAACTTTTGCTTTAAGTAATTGTCAGTGACCAACATTTTCCCACTCCTAGTCCCCTTGAGTTCATCTATTGGCTTGCCCCTCGTTTAAAGGAGCAATATTTGAAGCTTTGATTCGAGATTTTTGTTTAAAAACAAGTAGTGAAATTGATGTCTAAGTTGGATACAAAACTCATGAAAATTTGCTCCATGCGCACAGAGTTGTCAACTATGAAAATTAGCCAGCCCTTAATTTTTGCTGATTTCAAAATATTGTAAAACTAGCATAGATGTTCATTTGGACCCATTTTATTTTACAGATTCAAATCAAATGTTTAAAGTTTTACAACAATCACATATTTCATTACAATTTTTTTAATCTGGTTTACAAGTCATAAATCACAAAGAGAATCATTCTAAATGTGAAATATGCAATGTGCTTATTATATTGCTGGTTGACAATCTAAAAATGATCTAGGTAATCTACAGATTCTGAGTTGATCGCATTTGGATCAGATCCAAAATTAGAGTCACCGGTGCCCGGTATATCAAAGTACATGGTACTTAAGTACAAATTGATATGAAACTAAATGAATGCTTCTTCAACAACACTAAATTTCACATTATTATTACAGTGTAGAACAAATGACTATGTCCATTTCAGAATCTCGCACTGCAAATGTCAGTCCGAGCGGCTTCTGATTGTCTTAATGGAGTCGAACACGTGTGAGAGTTGGTGGTTCACTGTTATCGTGCTCTAGCGACTTTACATATTTACACCAGGTCATTGGCATCCTTGTCACACTATATCCTTCTCAACTCCCCGGGGAGCATACAGCACATCGCTACCGTAGCGCAGACGTCCTATTCACTCACATTTGCGTTCACTCGCCTGACCTGTACACATTTAACGTGTAGGTACCACGGAGCAGTGTGCACCCTGTTAGAGGTAGGTTTGCTCAACGCCGACCAACAGACTCGACTGGGAATCGAACCCGCGGCCTTCTGGTCACGAGTCCAACTCCCTATCCACTCGGCCACGGAATGCACTACTAGCATTTCAATCTTGAGCATGGCATTCTTTACTTCTGTTTTAAGAAGCTCCATTGATATTTCTGCTCTTGTTTTTCCTTTTTTTTTCTTGGTTCTGCATGTATGCTAGAGGTAGCAGGCGGTGTTAATGATAATGAGTTTGCATGTATGAGGTTGTTGTTGTTGGTATTATTGTCATTTGCTGAAGATGGTGCTGGAGCTGGAGAAGTTGATGTGGACGGTGTAGCGGATGATGGTGCTGGAGCTGTTGAGGCTGGGGAGAATGGTCCTGGAGCTTGTGATGCTGGCTGATGCGGACGGTCGCGCTGCTTTTCTCTTTAGGGCCTGACTAAAAATGAGATGAACAATGTAAAATTTGATTGAATTTATAAATGTAGAACTATTTGACAAATATGATACATTCCAAAATTTAGAAACAAACAAACTAATACAAATTCTAAATTGTTAAATTTTATGTATTTGAATACGGAAATGCAGCATTATAATGTATGATAATTTTGTATTATTGATTAACCAAAATTTGTCTTAGCACTCTTCTTCACAACTCCCACCCATGAACTACTGTCGCTGCCCTTAATCTTAAGGAGCAATTGTTCGATCGCGCCCAATGGTGATGGTGCTGCTCCTCCTAAAATGTAATTGAAGTTGAAATTTGGTAAAGTGTTAACAGCAAATAATAGCATTATGTATATAAATCCGAGGGGCAAGAACACTTATGACAAATTTAGACATGTGTAGACATTTTTCTTGGCTAATGTAATTTATAGATATTATGAAAGCAGTATGCATTAAATAGCTTTTAAAGCATAGACATTAACTAAATTTTACAAGCAAGATTATGATTTAAATAAGTCTTTGAATCATTTATTATTAGCTGTTTGAAAATTAAGTCATTATTTGATAGACTAAAATTGCACGTAATAAGTTAAATAACAAGTTTATATAACAATCCTATATTGTTGTAAATTTTTTTTACATATTTATTAACAATCAACATTGAATTATGCTTAATTATTGAAAATTTATGAACAGAATGTTATTTTAACAACAAAAAGAATAAGGTAATAATACACTGCTATAACTTTTAATGAGTGGGTACCATAATATGTAAAACAAAAAAACATCACATTGCATGAAATTTATTTGTACTGGATTGGTTCTTTAATTTCAAATATCTTGTCAACGACGAGCTGAAAAATTTGTGACTTGACCTGCGATGCAGTTCTCATAATTTGCTCTTTCTGGAGCTCTTCTGCCACTTCTGGCCATAATCTTTTCTTTGTACCTAATTCAATTAAGGGAACAAAATAAATTATTCCACAAACATAAAGATCGAAGAGCTATTGCTATTGCCCCAGGTCTGTGAAATCAGAACAATCTGAACTGTCATTGGCATTGGGCTGTCTGTACTTCAGAGTCTGGTCTAAGGAAAGAAAGTCAGAATCTTCCTAAAGTACGCTCTACCGCGGCCAGCCATTTACAGTAATTTCCATCAAAAGACTTGCCACATTTGCAGATGGGTAGCGTGTGAAGTAGCGATTTACAGACACCCACTGATTGACCTCAGGTGCTGTGACCAAATCACAACCATGATTACAACTGCTGATGTCTTGATTTTTGAACATGACTATTTTGTGTGGTCTAAAACGAGTTTCTCAGGCTGATAAGATCTAATGTTTCTTTAAATTATGCCACGTTCTCTCACCACTGCTTTTGAAGTGTGAGGGTAAATGAGCGAAAAATTGCTAGGCTGGTCACTTGAAAGGATTCCACTGCTGAAATATAATAGAGAATCCTTAATTGGTACCTTCTATTTTACCAGAGGAACAGGTGCATAAAATATCCTTGTGTGACATCTATATTGTTTGTTTTTTTGTTTTTGTTTTGTTTTTTGTTTTTACAAAATAACATCTTTATTTATATGGTGTACAAGCCTTTTTATACAAAGGGCAACAGGTTTGTAAATGAAGAAAAGATAACATCTGAAATCGTCATCTCATCTTCTTAACGCCAACGTTTTGACAAAGTTTTACCAATTTAGAAATGCATAAATGAACAACCAAAATCGTTATAACTAAGAGTTAAATTTAAAATGACAACCAAATATTCACTTCAAAATGTTTGTAATGTTTTTAAGACATTATTTTTTGTAACACAATTTTCTTGTTCCTTGATCTTGAAATACATTTCATAAAAAATTCACAATTATCCCTGAAATTACTTTTGCTTGTTTTTTCATGAAAATATTGCCTTATTCCCATTCACTTTATCACAGGAATGAATAGTATGTACAGTACAGTAGAAGCCAGTTTATACATATATAATAAAGAATTTTTTAAGATTAGACTTATATGTCTAAATACATTAGAATACTACAACACAACAAAGGCAGTTTCAAAGTCAACGCTTTGGAACCGTATGCTACTGGGTGTGAATCCTGTAATAGGACATACCCGACCCCTTTTGAGCTAGCATTAACTGAGAGCACAACAGGTAATGATGGGTCAAAAAATTTCAGGACTGGATTTTTGACTACAATATCTTTCAGAGTTTCAAAACTCTCCTGTTGCTCTTTTCCCCAATGTACAGAATGAATCTACAGAGCTTACTGCTCTCCTGGTCTAGACGTACAGATCAGTACCCATTACTAGCATCTAACACTGTGAAGATTTTTGCACCTTCCAATTGTGTGGCAACATTTTCAAAAGTATTTATGGGAAAATTGATATTTAAAATGACAAAATACAGGTCTTTGTACCTCACAGCTACTTCAATTTTACCTACATTTTTACAGCATGACCACCAAAAGCATTTGCCTTTGTTTTACACTTTTGATACTTAGGAGCTTTAACTACTTTTTCCAACGTACGTTTACTTATCAGGTTTATGTCAGCCCTGTGTCTATTTTACAACTAACTGGCTTATTTTAAACATACACAATACACTTAAATTTATCACTTTTTGAGTCTGCTTTAACCACCCCAGTTCTGTGGCAATATACATATATATGAACTAAAGAACTAAGTGATGTGCCCCAGTTTTGCTGGGTGGCTTTAACCATTCCAACAAAAAAATCAGAGTCTGTGTCAGAGTCACTGTCACTTTCGGAGACTACGTTCACTTTTGCTGCACCCCGACCTGATTTTTGACGTTTTGGGTTGGCTTTACTCATCTTGTTCATTGTTCGTTGTCTTTCATCTGTTGACTTTGACTTCCTCTCCTTTGTTCGGCAGCATCTCTCATAGTGTCCAACGGATTTGCACTTCCTACACTCTACTTTGCTTTCTGGACACTCATCGTACGTATATTATGTTTATGGAACCCACATGCACTACACTTTTTTCCATTGACTTTAACTTCGTGGACACTGGTCCGCTTGCTTGGTTCTCTGTGAGTGATTTTAGGTGTAATTTAGACATTTCTTCAGCTCGACACATGTCTATACACTTTTCAAGGGTTAGCTCACTGTCCCTTAGAAGCCTGATACGCACGTCATCACTTTGGACTCCACAAACGATTCTATCACGAAGTAAGGACTCTTCTAAAGCACCAAATTCACAGTCTTTCGCCTTGCTTTTCAACTCAGTGACATACAAATCAATTGCCTCACTGTCACCTTGATTTCTAGCAATGTGTAGAAATAATGCACATTGAACATCTTCAGCTTTAATTCCGTAACCACTTGCTTTAACATAGAGTTCGTACCTTTGTAACCAATTCTGATAATTCTGGGCAACATTCCCGACAAAAACTCAGTTCTCCTGGTACTTTTAACCGATCCATTTCAATCAGTAAAAGACAAAAATTGTCCCAGACTGACACCATGTGACAACAACGTCAAGATGGTGGAACAGGAAGTGATGTGTTTATTCATAGGTCTCATAACACTAAATACATTAGGGCTCATATCACTAGATACATGAAGATATGTTACATGTGCGATAACATTTTAACATCTATTCAATTGATCATTTTATATGCATCTTGAGTTTAATAAACACCGATTTCCTGAAATTTCTTGACAATCAATACAAAAACATGCACCCGCATGCACCCGCAGAAAATAAATGGAATTTACAACACAAATGGTGCAATTTGAGAGCTATTTTACTTACTTTTCTATGACCACTCCGACATGGGTGATAATTGAGGTATCGTACGTTTTTTCTTATCCCAATTGCAATCATTGTATGATCTTTGTATCTTTCGAGGTTTACAGAATATGATAATATGGATGCATATTCTAGTATATCTGAATCTGACGAGGTGTGATGGCGAAAACATCAAATTTGATGACTATCGCCCAACGTTGGTTGTGTTGTGCACAAAGAGGAAAGAAAATAGTGTTCGTAAGAGTGGGATGGGGCCGATAGTAAGAAAAAATGATAGATAAATACAGTTGTTAGTTGTGCTTGTTAAAAACAGAAATGAAAATAAAGATTTAGAAGTGGGCGTGGGCTAGGTGGTTTTTAAACGCTTCCAGTGTTGCAACGCTGACCACCTAAGCTGGCAGATTGTTCCAGAGAATGACTGCCCGGAAAAAAATGAATCTGTAATAGTCAGTCAATGTTGGGATTTCAAAGTAGGTTTGGCTGTGAGTTCTTCTGAATCTTATGGTTGCTGGATGAATATGATGAGGCATTGATATATTAACAAGATGGTGATGAATTTTGAAAACCATGCACAATTTCATCTTCTTCCTTCTTTACTCTAGGTCCTCCCAACCTAGTTCCTTCAGCATGGCTGTTGGGCTGCTGGTGTTGTGATATCTGTTTGTGGGATACCTGGCTGCTCTTCTTTGTACTTGTTGTAGTTTGCGGATATCAGAATGTGAGTATGGGTCCCATATGGTTGCTGAGTATTCTAGAACTGGTCAGGCGAGAGTGTTGTAAGCTGTTGTTTTTATCTGTACATTATTACTTTTGATGTTTCTCCTCACCATACCCAAGATCTTGCTTGATTTTGTGGTATTCCTACTAACATGGTGACACCATCTGAGATCCATGCGGATTGTGACGCCTAGGTAGGTGGAGCTGTCAGTGTTCTCTAATGTCGTTCCTTTTAGTGTGTAATCCATACAATATACTATTTGGTGCCATCAATTTCATATGTAAATTAACCTGAAATACAGAGTCAGTGTCTTTTATTGGATTTTTAATTATCTACAATACTATTAATTCATAGGTTTTCACTTTTTCATATGAGTTTCCATAGAATAGTGATATTTTTATAAAAGCTACTCATTACAGATGTCCACCAAGCATTTTCTGTTAGCTTAGACATGTAACTAACTAAAACGCATTGTCACAATTTGTCCATCTTTATGGTACTAATCAGCCAATTTTCTGCCGCCAGCTCACCGACTACACAAGGGGTCTGTGGTTAATGATGATGAAGTTCGTGAAATGTTCTCAAATTAAAAAAACTCAGTTGAAGTGGGACAAATAGGGTATTGCTTGTGTTTGAATGTGAGATGAGGAAATATCTCACTAAGTGGAGTTGTCACAGTTCCAGTGGAGTGAGCATTAGCGAACGAGAACTGTGACAACTGCACCCAATAAAATATTCCCCCATTTCACATTCAAACACATACAATGCCTTTTTAATAATAGTACTCACTTTGTGTATGAAAGAAATTTTTCATGCAAGATCACAAAATTAGATTTCAATTCCTTAGTATGAGGAGAGGTACAAGAAAGATGTGACCTTCCTTAGTTGTTAACAAGAGTGGACGTAATGGGTTCTTCGGGAGTAATCGCCAAATGTCAACATATGGCACTGTAATGAAGTTAATTTATGGATGTTGATTTAGCATCTAACCTTTATGCAACACATCCTCTTTTTATATGTAAAATTTAGTATATCAGTTTGGGACATTTGCAATGATTCTTTCAAAAATCTTTGTTTCTAACTGAAAATATACTACCAGGTTGCGTACAATGTTACCAAAAAAATGAACTTTTTGCTATGGAAAATTAACCATAGGTAAAAGAATTTAAACAATCAAGCAAATAGCACCCTTCTTGCTATGTTTTTAGGACACAGATTTATACTGGTCCAACTTACCATTATCACAATAAAAGATATATTTTAGTTGTAAAACAAAGTAGTAATATGATATTTACATTTCTTTTATCACTCATCTGTATCGTCTGTGCACTTTCCCCATCTTGTTTGTGACATATCAGAAATGGTTTATGCAAGTAGGTATG
>CM032664.1:48213100-48244742 GCA_019095985.1 Streblospio benedicti | reverse complement strand
TAACTGAAGATAAATTTGAAGGCAAGAAAACTTTTTGTATTAGTTATTGGCAATTAACAAATTAGATAACAATGGCAGATCTTGATTATTGGAAAAGTGAGCAAAAGATTCTATGGGTTTTGTAGAATGTAAAAACGTCATGAAAATGACATTTTGATAAAACGTTTGTTGCCGGCTTCCCTGTATCTGTCTATGGATAAAATTAACGGCAGATATTGAACAGCTAAAATATTTCATCATTGACATATTGTTCTAGATATTACAATTTTAATTCCAATAGAAAAGACATTGTTTGACCAGTAATATAGCAGCTCTTTATATTGACTCACACGGAGATACCGTAGTAAAGTCTTCTCTCACTGGAATGTTGGCTGTTGTTAGTTCTGTCTCGACATCCCCAGATAGATCGTCACTGTCAGATGTTGAAGATGGAGGTTTACAACAGTGTAAGTAGCTGGGATCACACACATAGCCATAGTCCCAGGTCCAACCATCAGAACAAAAGTCTACTTCAAATATTTCATCACCACACTTGCCACCAATATCAACACAAGCTGTAGGGTAAAAGTTGATAATTATCAAGGTCGTTACTCAATGAACTTCAAGGGAAGAAACTATATTTTAGGCATATATTATTTTATATCATTATGATATAGTTCTGAAGATTAAACTCACAAGGGGATACTGTAGTAAAGTCTTCTCTCACTGGAATGCTGGCTGTTGTTAGTTCTGTCTCGACATCCCCAGATAGATCATCACTGTCAGATGTTGAAGATGGAGGTTTACAACAGTATAAGTAGCTGGGATCACACACATAGTCATAGTCCCAGGTCCAACCATCAGAACAAAAGTCTGCTTCAAATATTTCATCACCACACTTGCCACCAATATCAACACATGCTGCAATGTAAAATTTGCTAAAAATCAAGGTCATCACTTATTAATGAACTTCAAGGCAAGAAAATATATGTGAGGCATATATTAATGTGATTGCAATTTGCAAAAAAGAGGTGAAACATGCAGGTAAAAGACTCTATGATATAGTTCTGAAGATTAAACTCACAAGGAGATACTGTAGTAAAGTCTTCTCTCACTGGAATGCTGGCTGTTGTTAGTTCTGTCTCGACATCCCCAGATAGATCATCACTGTCAGATGTTGAAGATGGAGGTTTACAACAGTATAAGTAGCTGGGATCACACACATAGTCATAGTCCCAGGTCCAACCATCAGAACAAAAGTCTACTTCAAATATTTCATCACCACACTTTGCCACCAATATCAACACACGCTGCATAAAAGTAAATTTTTGATAAATATCAAGGTTGTCATTCAAGGAACTTCAAATCAAGGCAAGAGACCATATTTGAGGCATATATTATATGATGGAAATTCACAAATGAGATAATATGACATGCAGGTAAAAGACTCATTATGATATAGTTCTGAAGATTAAACTCACAAGGAGATACTGTAAAAAAATACTCTTCATCTCACTGGAATGTTTGGCCAGTTAGCATAGGCATTACTGTAGTCTGTCTCTGTCTTCACATCCCCAGATAGATCGTCACTGTCAGATGTTGAAGGTGGAGGTTTACAACAGTTTAAGTAGCTGGGATCACACACATAGTCATAGTTCCAGGTCCAACCATCAGAACAAAAGTCTGCTTCAAATATTTCATCACCACACTTGCCACCAATATCAACATTCACAATCTGCTGCAGAAGGTAAAATTTGATAAATATCAAGATTGTCACTCAATGAATTTCAAGGCAAGACACTATATTTTAGGCATATATTATTTCATATCACAATCTGCAAACGAGATAACATGGCATGAAGGTAAATAGTTCTGAAGATTAACTCACAAGGAGATACTGTAGTAAAGTCTTCTCTCACTGGAATGCTTGCTGTTGTTGGTTCTGGCTCGACATCCCCAGATAGATCGTCACTGTCAGATGTTGAAGATGGAGGTTTACAACAGTTTAAGTAGCTGGGATCACACACATAGTCATAATCCCAGGTCCAACCATCAGAACAAAAGTCTGCTTCAAATATTTCATCACCACACTTGCCACCAATATCTAAGCAGCCTGTGAATGATACAAAGTCATTTTTTAACTTTATTTTTTAACTTTATCTATTGATTTAAATGTTTCATATGAACGCTGTTTTGCAAAATCTTTATGAATAACATTTAATGAAATTTTGAATTTATCAGGTATTTTTAGCTTTTTTACTTGCAACAGTCGTGAGATCGGCTTCAAATGTTGGTAAAACAATACTAGTTGTGGTAGCTTCATCTCTACCAGAAGTTTCTTCAGTAGCATAGGCAACTTTCATAGTTGTAACATCAATATCACTAGTTAGTTGAACTAAAGTATCAGTGACAATAGAAGTTTTCTCATCAGCGTAGGTTTCCATTCTTGTGGTTTCAACAATACTTGTTGGTTGAACTGTAATCTTAGAGTTTCCTTCAGAGACTGAAGATTCTGTCACAGTTGTGTGAGAAATACTTGTTATTGGAAATGTAGTTTTAACTACTACAGAAGTTTCTTCACTGGTATAGGTTTCTGACCCAGATAAACCACTTATTCCGGTAGAACTTGATGTTGGTGATATAGTTGTGAGTATAGAATATAAAGTCTCATCTTGTTTGACACCACTGTCTGCAACTGATCCTCCTTTAACAGTTGTAGGTGTGGTCGGGGATTGCACCTGATGTAAAATGGAAACTGGATTATATTTTAACCCAAAACTAGTCATGTAACCAAGATAAGCTTCAAGCATTTAATTTTAACATACATCATTCTGACTTGCAGTTTCAAATTGATTTGGCGTTTTCAAACCGACATACATGTATGTACCGATACATTTTAGATATATATTCATTTGAAAACCCATGTCCGTTTGAAAACACAGGTCATATCAGAATGACAGCCAACGTATCTACTCTACAAAGATGCATGATTAAAATTTAATGCATGAAGCTACACAGCAATTTCTAACTTCATCAAATTTTCTAAAATGTAAATCATTTTGCCTGTTCATGGTCATTCCTCAGATTTTGTTTTTGTCATAGGTATGAGCATTTTTGTATGTGTATTGAGGATTGTTATGAATTGATCAGATAAAATAAAATTTTTCCTCATGCTATCATAGTTACAATATTCTTACTGTCACTGCAACTTTTTAAAACCTGTTTTATTTATTAATTATTATTATAACATTGTATTTGAGAATACAATCATATTATTGATAGCTTTTTTTTTAACAGTTTCTGTAAATGAACTTGTCAATGTAATGAAGTTTTGAACCCCGCCATAATTTTTGATAGTTTACTGTCACCTTAGGTAGGCTGTTGGTCTGGCTGAGCATTTCTGCTGTACTTAGGACAGTTGTGGAATCCAAGATCGGGGAGTCAACCACTGCATATGTTTTGTTTGTATTTCCAATCACACCTAGAATAAAGATATGATTTATTTAAACTTTTTGCTCAACATATACCCTATAATTTGAAGTAACATAAATAGTGCTGTAGCCTTGTACACTCCAATAACATTCATATTCTTTGATGTACATGTACCGGTAATTAAGTTGTGTCAAAATCAAAATCATTGATGAGATCAGCTTTCTTCTTGAAGTTACCATAGTTATTATTAATCAGTCGGTTTTGAGTCACTAGTGAACCTGATATTTATATGGATTTTACCAGATATTTATGTGTTTTTTGCCAGTTTAATTTAACATTAACACAATAATTTTTACTGTCACAAGAATATAAGCTTACCTGAGAGAGCAAGCCCTGTCACCGTGCTTATAGCGCCCAATCCTAATAAGGATAGAAGTGTTGTAACAAAGATCTTCAGTCTCCTATTCTTCCTTTTTTTTCTTGTCAAGATCAAAATCATTGATGAGTTCAGATTTCTTCTTGAAGTTACCATAGTTGTTATTCATCAGTCGGTTCTCAGTCATTTGTGAACCTGATATTTATATGGATGTTAACCAGTTGTAAAGTATGTGTTTGCTAAATAACCTGTCACAAGAATAACTTTTAGAATTGTTTGAATTGTCATATTGATTATAAGTAAAAACAACCTATCAAATCACAGAATGTAAGCTTCTATTGGGTTCCATTTTACTCAAATATATAAATAGTGAATTACTTATGTAGCTACCTATTGGAACCTGTCATTTTCGTCTTTGGCAAGACTTTTTCGCTCTTGTCTCAAGAGCTTCGTCAGGCCTAATGAAAAGATCCTACTCACTGGGTCACATGACTGCCACAGATTTGGCATCATGTGACAGCACGTTCATGGGGGAAAGTCGTAGCCGGTGTCACGGTTCATCCAGGGTCGGCGCTCTCTGATTTCAATGGCCTCACGGATCTTCCTGCACAGCTCCAGTTCCTCACGTGCTACCACTCTTAAGTCACTAGGGCTGATCTTGTGCCCTGTATCCTGGACTCGGATGAACCGCAACACCGGCTACGACTTGCCCCCCGTGTACACAGCTCTGCTGTCACATGATTGCCAAATCCGTGGCGGTCATGTGATCCAGTGAGAGGATCTTATTATTAGGCCTGACGAAGCTCTTGAGACAAGAGCGAAAGTCTTAAAGATGCAATGATAAACGGGTATATCAATATATCCGTATCATAAACAGCCATGATACGTCTTGATACAGTGACTACATCTACAATAAATATGCATATTACTCAGTAGGCCCCATTCTTTGCATTGGCCTCATGACATTGTTAAGTGATTTTAGTGAATACTTTTAAAATGAAGCCATCTAATTGCCTTTAAAATGTACAAGTTTTCTATTTCTTTTTCACAACCAACTTTGGCAACATTATGACATATCAAGACGCGCAATATCAATAAATCAATTTTTAGCATTAATCCAGTAGTATAGGGGGGCGATTGCCTACACGTGTTGCAGGGAACATTAGTACTCCTCAGAGGGCAAATTTAAATGCTGATAATGTTGACAAACTTATATTTAAAGAAAAGTGTATATGAATTAAATGATTTTAGTGTCTTGAACTTTATACCAATTTAGTGAATTAATATGATACAATTTCTGTTGTTATTGTTAAAATATCTGTTATTGAATTACTTAATCAAAAATGAACCAAAGCTTAACAGTTTATTTAACCCTTTCAAATCCCCAAGGTAGTAGTATCTCAAAGCATATCACCGTTGCTTGTTTATCGTGATACATATCGTATCGTGACATTCTGTATCGTTGCATTTCTTATTAACACGCATCACTCAACACAACGTACGCGCAACAAACCTAAACTGAACAGTAGTAATAGTGTAAGATAGGAAATGCTCAGTTTATAAGCTAATATTTTGAGATTAATGTCATATTGTAGACTTTGAGAAAGAGATAACACAAGAGACAGTCTGATACTGAATCCAAAGATAGAGTGACAAGATACTTGTATCTTACCATTAGGTGGTACTGGCTTTCCAATAGACGGTGATTTAGACACAACAATGTCTGTAAGAGTGACAGGTTTGGCTAGATCGGGATCCAGTGGTGTTGTGGACTCCTGTTCCCTGAGCCATGGTGCACTGTGGTGGAAATAAGAGATCTGCTTAAATCGTTGAGAAGGAATATTTTTGATCAGTGACCTTATCATTCTATGCCAAATCCGTCAGTCCCAACCAATTATTTTTACTCATGTCTGACAATTATTTGCAGATAGTTGGTCCTGATGATCGAGATGATTTATAGACACCAACAAAATAGAAAAAAAATAGCTTTTTTAAATCATCACTTTGCTTTGAATGGGGGCTGCCATAATATTGTTAAACAGATAGGCGTCACACGATCATACAAACAACATCCCACAATGATTTAATGAACGCTGTATACCACATAATCAACGTATGTATGAATAATGTGCAACAGGCAAATACCTAAAACAGCCACAGCATTTTTAAAAATGAATTTATTGGTTTGGAAGTGTATGTTGATATGGTATACATGTGTATTTAGCAGTATAGTAAAATGAATAACTTTTGAAGCATTTTTGGGGGGTGATTGCCTTCCCTTGGTTCAACTTCAGTGTTGGTTGGTGTTTGTGGATTTCAATCACTTCTCTTGTCTTCCATCTGGACCAATTGTCTTCTTTGGCTATCACTTTAATGTTCTTATCTGGGAATAAGTGTCCCACATTTTTTCTATATAGAGACAAAAATGTGGTTCCTAAATATTTTTTTAATGTCTAAAAATAGGCATTTTATTTGGCCAGCTGCTTCGGACAGTTTAAGTTCTAATAAGTAATGTGGCCACCTTGAACTTGCTCTATCCAATGTTTTGACAACAATTACATGTAAGTAATATGTAAGTAATTCTGACATGTCCTTCGTAGACTGTGGAGACTAAAAACCTAGCTTAGGAGCACTATAAATGATGCTAGGCTGTTCAATTTAGGTGTGTTAAATGTACACCAAGATGAAAATATCGATCCAGAAATTATTTTAAGAGACTTTGACACAAGTGCTCACAGGCATATCAATTTATTTTTCAAATGATGTATAAACGATGTTGTACATATATATTTTATTGTAAAAACATATTGTACACAAAAAATGAGCAGAAAAAATATCTCAACTTATCCGTAATACTCTATGACTATCTGCATATTTATTCTACCAACAATTTGATAATGATAAAGAGGGAGATTAATGATACTGATGTCATAAAAACGCGACTGTATTGCGACACATGTCGCGAATGTCGGGCTGCCTGCACTTTGGTCCTAACGGTGCAATTTGTGCGTACCTTTATAAAAAGTCTGGCTACCCCCCTGAGTTACAGGTGCGTTCTTAATAGGTATTTCTTCAAACTCTTTCATGGTTAGATCTGCCACAGCTGGTGAAACTGAAGCCCCCTTTGGTGCTCCCTGTATATGGCAGTAAAAGACACCATCTGACAAAATATGTGGTCCCAACGCAGAGCGTTAGAAGACTGATCTGCTGGTTTACATTTAACTCGCATCTAATCTTCAACGAGTCATATGATACTAATTAACGAGGTGGTGGAATTTCTAAATGTTGAATCTTCTTGACAAAATCTTCACTATTCTTGATGGCATGGATGGTTTTACCTTTGACTGGGTTAAGAATAGATGACAAGTATTTGGCTGCGGTCTATGTGATACTTCCAATACTGGACACTATCGGTCTAAGTGGGGTGTCCTTCTTGTGTATTTTTGGAAGACCATAGAATTTTGATGCCAAGAATATGCGCAATAGATCTGCGCAGTTGCCAGTCGAAGGGAGAACATTTCCCCAAAACGTAGCACTTTTGTGTGAAAAAATGTAAGTTTCTGAGCCATAAACATTATGTTGCTATCTTCATATTATGAATCCAGAAACTATAAAATTTCTAGTAAAAAATAATCTGGTCTTGATATGAATAAAGCATTGGAACAAATTTTATTTTAAAGTTCATATAACATGTCAACTTCAATAGATTCAATGATGAAGGCTATTTTTCTGAAAAGTGATTTATTCCTTTCGCAACTAGATAACAAAATCTTTGCAGAAAATCATGACCCCTTTAGTTGTGGGTGCTTTCTCTGTCCAGCTATATTTTCCATTATCAGCAAAAAGTTTGGACTGACAGAAACCATTTAGACTGACAATTTTTCAGGACTTGTCAAGGCGGATGACTGACACAGAATTTTCACATTTGGCATAGACTGCCTTATATGTGAATTCCACAATTAAGACATCGTGGCCAAGAAACGCAATGGCTCTTGAACTGTATTTTAGGGAAGGTGTCTGTTGGTGCTGCTTCACATGAACACATACAACTGTCTTTATTGTATATTTATTTATATGTAACAACTATATGTATATGTTCGGAGCCTGATAGAGAGGCTGCCAAAGTAGTGCTGACTGGATCACTGTGAGGCTGATGGCTTAAGAAGGGTTGTGTAGATTTCTAGGGGATGGTTAGCTCTGAGTTTAGATTTTCAGGTCATGAGATCTTACCAGTGGTCTGAAGATCTTGAACAGACTGAGGTATTGATTTATTGTAGGCGAGTAAATTGTAGAATTTGACAATGAGATTGTCGTGTCAATCGTGAAATTGAGCATGCCGACGTCAGCATGCTCAATTTCACGATTGACACGACAATCGAGTGGTCAAATACCATTCTATCATGACTAAAATCCACACTATATGAGTGTATGATTCGTTTTTATTTTAAAATAAATCATATCATAACGTTCTCATTGCCATTTTGACCATGCGACGTCAGCAGCTGTATAGAAAATGTGACGGTACTAGTCTAGTGTAGACTGTGGTCCATGACGTTGCATGGTCAAAATGGCAATGAGACCGTTATGATATGATGTATTTCAAAATAAAAACGAATAGACACTCATTTAGTGTGGATTTTAGTCATGATAGAATGAGACTGGTATTCGGTTAAAACCTTTGAATTTAGCCTAGTTTCGAAATTATCCACTGTAAAAACATTTGTGAATGATAAAAGACCAATATGCGATTGATTTTTGACACCAAGAAATAATAAATACAACAACTATAAGTTAGTACCTAGACTGTGGTGTGGTGGTGTCGTAGCGTGCAGTCAATCGTATAATTGAGCACATGATTGACCAATCAGCGTGGGTTATTGGCAGTGATTTTTGCACGGAATGATGGAATGCAGTAGTTTGCAGGTGGTTAAAAATAGGATCATTTCATAGTGACAAAGTACATGTATGTTTTGCATTCCACATTATATCGCTATATTTGTCATAACTCCTGTGCTTATTCATCACCAAAACAGGGGTGGGCTTCATGTTTGAATAGATGCCTATTATTTATAACTTTTTTCACTTTCAAATGGTCCAAAAATAACCATTTTCCAGATATGAGCTTATGGGCTTTATCTGCGGGAATACAGTTCTGAGAAGGTTAGTATGTACAGGTATGTGATGAAAATAGTGTAATAAATTGTGAATATTATTTTTGTCTCTATTCAACCATTTTTCTTATCATTACAACTAAAAAAATCTTCATATTTTCAATTTATATGAAATATTCATATTTTCAATTTATATGAAATAGTGGTATGATGATACACTTACCTGCCGTGATAGACCGACACAGGAAGATTGTTCATAATTCAGATCTCGATTCCAAACATCCACAAAGTAAAGATATTTCAGAGAAAATACCCTATTTTGTAATTCTAAAGACGACTTTCTCTGTGTTTTCTATATGCTTTACTAGAAATATATGATCTTTGAAGTTTTGATATGCACTGAAACTAGTGCCATAACAAGCACACCATCACTGGTCATTACCGGATACAAGTATGTCCAGGTTCAGCACTATACATCAACTTCTGTAGATCCCAACAATTACGAAATGTGTTAAAAAGAACCTGTTTATTTACATTTGTGTGAACTTGATATTAACTTTATTTGAATGACCAGAGAAATTAACAACTAATTGAGGCTGTATTCTTAAGAAAATGTTACTCAGCAAATAACCCTGATTGACTGTGTTGTTTGCAAGTCAATAATGTATGTTCAAGGTTAGGCGAGTCAAATATTTTAAACTTCACAGGGCTGTTTTAATTTTGAATGGATGTGACCTATTTGCTCAAGATATAATTTCTTCTACGAGTGGCAATCTTCCATCAAGTATACAAAAAACGGGGTTATAAAATGTCCCACAAAGAAACCAGTTGATATAGATGTGATTAACATCCCTGGCTATTGCCTTTATTCAGGGCCTTCCTGAAATGCGAGAAAAAAGGCAACTTACATGTATGTGAAGTTTTTAAAGTTTTTCACATTTTGGAACTTTGTTAATTATATTGTGTTCTTTTTGTAAATGTAAATGTACTGGTTAAGGCTGTGTCCCGCATTGCGTCAGAAAAGTAGATGGAGAGTGGGTAAACATTAGGAGTAACCAGTAACTCGTAAGAGTTGAGTCACTAGGTGGACGATTCATGGCACTACCGGGTGTAGGCACAAACACACTTCCAAAAGGCATTTCAGGTGACTTTACACTCATGTTGAAATCTTCAGGAGGTTCAATATACTGGGCAATCAAAGTTGTCAAGCTGGTCTCCGCAGATGGAGGAGCCTGCTGAGTGGGCTGCTGTTGCTGTGTAGGACGAGGTGTAGTGTATAGCTTGTAGGGACTTGAAACTGTTGTGACACTTGAGGCTGAAACGAATGGTATGGCAGCTGGTGCCGTGGTGGTGTAGTTCAAAACTAGGAGGGGCTGACTGTGGTCTAGGTCCAGCTGGCAATGGCATGTTCTGTAACACATGAGGGGACAGCACGAGGCTTGTAACACACCAGCGTCATCGGCATCCATGTCACACTAGTTATCTCTCAACTCTCTGGGGAGCATACAACAATGGCTACACACATTTTCAATAATAGATTCCAAACTCTTTGACATACATCATTCATACTTGATATACCATATACATAACTCATTATATATGATTGAAAAAGAAATTTTATAGCTAATCCAATTTCTTCACAAAATGTAATTGCTACTTCATCCCAGACATAACTAATAGGGGAGCTACCTGCTTTATTTCTGTTGCGTCATATTCTGTCATAAATTATTAGATAATTTTGACAAATAATGAATTACTGTCCACTAATGCATACAGAAGTCCCTCATGCATTAATCCAGTTCCCATATACATTAAATAATTGAGTGTTGCCCATGCACGGACACCCCATATATTGTGAGAATTCACATCATCAACAGCCTTGCCGCCGCACCATGTTTATGAAGTGAGAAATGGACGTCATATTAATGCATTTTTCCCTTCATTATTCATAGCTGTAATTGTGAGTCCTTCAACTTGCTTATTTATATGGATTCCCAAAGTGCTTTTTAAAGTGATTGTTTTTGGTCTATACCATGTGCTGTTTTGTTACATTATGTTGTTGGTAGATCACATACAAAGGTGGACTTCTATTTGGCAATAATTATGTTAAGGTATTCATATGTCCTATAAGTCGGTCAGTACCATAGTCCAAGCTCATATGTTTGATCTTGTTCGGCCTAATTTTCCAACCATTATGAGGTTTGTGTACCAAATCAATATAATATAATAGATGTATAGACTATATATGCTTTGAATTAAGTCAATAATGTGTAATCGCGAATTACATTACATTAGACGGAACAAAAACTCGAGACAGAGGAAGACATGGACCCTTTTTGCATTCAAAACCATGAGAGAACCATGGATTTAGAAAATATTTTGATAGTGAAAAAAGTACCCAGTTATGTCCGACATCGATGTATATTTAAACACTATGACCAATCCTTTGAGCATAAATATGCTTTGGCTTTTTAAACACAGTAGACAAAACATGTTTCTTATGCGCGAACTTGCAGTATTTTTCTATTTAAGTGGACAATGATAAATGCTTGTACGTTTGACAACTGCCATGAATCTGAACTCTGAACAAATAGCATTTATCGGTGCCATCAATTCAAGTCAAAAATAAATAAATAAATAAATTAATTAATAAATGAATAAGTAGATTCTAGTCATGGGCACCAGTATCATGAGAGTGGGAAGGGGGGTTATGTTTACTACATTTGTTTTACAAACCCGTTACCATATAATACCATATTGGAAGCTTTTCGACCCCACTTCACAGGGTGGCTTGATGGACTTCTCGTTGTGTTGACTTAGTGATGACGTATGAGCATGAGCCATGCTAGGCCCTTCACTACATGCCGCCTCACTTTTTTGCCAGATTTTGGTCTGAAATAGAGAAAATATTAAAAAGTGCCCTCTCACTTTTTTTGAAAAAAAAAAAAAATCTTTATTTGGCTTGAAAATGCACCACAATTGCTCTCAGAGTATCTAATTTTCAAACTTTTCCAAGGGGAAAAACCCCTGGGACCCCCCTTGAATGTGCTTGGATTGACACAAATGCTTGCACCATCATTTTTACTGCAGAAATTAAAGTTTTCCGGGGGAGCACTGCCCCCCCCCCCCAGAACCCTCTAGCTGTGGCCAAGCTGACAATCATTTCTGTGCCCCCCCCCCTCACTTTTCTTGTTCAGTTACACACACAATATTCAGTTATAAGCCTATAGGATTCTATTTGAACATCACATGGAATTAAAATGGTTCATGATTTATTGGACATATAATTATATGTAATTAAGTCATTAGACTTATGACTCAAAGTCAGGTTAGGACTATATCACATAGTCTCTGTGGGGATTCAAACCCAGGACCATACAGCACTAAATCGGCTAGCATTTCAAACCATTAAGGCAACATGTGTGTGAACACAAAAAGTTAATTCATAATAATATCAATAATACCAAGAAGACCAGTGTGGTTTCAGGATAACTCTCTAAGAAAACTGTCATCCGACCTATGTTTTTTGGACCTAGTCCTGGTGGCAGAATGGGCTAGTGAGTTAACGTGAACTGCTAAGCGATTTAGTGTCTGGTTCAAATCCCAGCAGAGACTGTATGATATAGTCCTAACCTGACTTGGAGTAATAAGTCTAATGAATTAATTATCAATGGATATTGTAGAAAGGGTTATATGCTTACATGCTGTCATTATTCATAAGGTGGTGACATCTGGTGTCCCCAAAGAAAATAAGGTGCCCATGACACATCATTGTAATCACCATCCAGATTTCCCTGGTGAGGAGATTCTGCCTAACTCATCCTTGTTAACCTTGTAGCATTTGAATTAGTGCAAATATGGTGTTGGGTACTCTTAGACTTTGGTTTTCTTTTCTTTTTCAAAACGTTTGTACACTTATCAACTAATGAGCGCATACATGTTTAGGCACTAAAATGGAAATGCATGTAAGTATCATTATTAGGGTTGAATGCATCTATGGTTTGACATATAAGTTTCAAGTTTCATGAGAAGAGAAAAGTAATATGTTGAATCCAGAAACTATAACAAATCTTCTGAATGATAAAATATACATAATCATACAGCTGACAGTTTCAACAACTGCTGTTGCCATTTTCAAAACATCTCTCTGCGATCATAATGTATTATGTCCAAGCAATTTTTGTTTCCAGGACTGATGCCGCCGACTGTCGATGGGAGAGATAGAAAGATGTGTGTTTTGTCCAGCTTATTGGTGGCAACCAGTTCATTCACCTCACACCTCCTGGCTGATACACCCGATGATACTCCCATGGATGAGTCTGCAGCACTCCTGCTCTCCTCCCACATTGTGATGCTCTTATGTGACAATTTACAAAGGTGCTGGGAAGGTCAAACACTGGTAAACTAAATACTGTTATTTTTTGTTATGTGTTTTTATTGAATCAATTTAATACCTTGGTAATAATTGGTGAAGCCACTTTTAGCGAGATGCATGTTTGTGATACAATTCACTGCTCTTATTGTAGTGTATTCCTGTGCATTAAAGTCCATAGGCATATAAACAAAATGCACCGCATTTTGGACACTTTGAATGTGAAAAAAGTTCCCACTTATAAGCTTAATTGTGGATATTTCAGTACCAAACCCGCCCCCATTTCAACATGAATGAACAAATGAAATATACAGACTAAATTTTTTAACGATGAACGCTTGCACGTGGACATACAATATATCTACTACCTAGGTGAGCGGTAATAAATGTGCTGAAGTTTAACAGTGGCACAAAGCTAAACCTTTTAAGATAAATGGTAATCGGCGGTTTCATATCTATTCTTTAATGAGCATTTCAATGAGATCGCATTATATAAAGCACCTACAAAATCACATATCGTCTAAAACAAAAGTGCATGCCAGTAGGATTTTAACCAAGAATATTTCTTCAATTATGAATTATGAATTCAACCTCATACATGTATATATAAAGGTTTGTATCGATGTAACGGTGCCTTGGACATTAGTAATTTTGAAAGGAAAAAAATATTTTCAGTGTCATTTATGAGCATGTATGGGCTTGTACTCGAACACTAAGCCTATTTTCGATGTGAAGTCCAAGGGTTTCAATGCGCGAGAATATGATACTATTTGAAAAAACCTGGTTTCTCTCTGCCTTATATTGACCAAAAATGCACTGGAGGCTCTGGAGCTGTTTGGTCATTGATGTTATATTTTTACTTTTAACGTGCAATTTAGCATAAGAATTTCAAGCTCAGTTGTCATAAAAAGTAGCAAAGCATAAGTTGACCTTCAAAATGCATCTGGAACCTTATTTATTAGATGTGCAGCCTTCAGTGTAGTGCAGTTGTAAATATAAGCAAATTTAGGGGGTTAAACACAGCCTAAGTAATGGCTGTATGAGCCATTAGGAAAGAGTACCTGGTAATTTGTGCCCAAGTGGCAGGCAACCACACACGTTGCATTATTGAAGAGTTGATATCCCAAGACACCAATTTCACCAGTGAGACTTCACTTCTGTTCAGTTTGTTGGCAAATATTGTCTACGTATGAATTAGGTTAGCATTGTCAAAGAAAGGTGCAAAATTATTTGCCATACAAAATATTTACTTTATACGCTGTGCGGATTGAGTCCTCATACAAGACCATATTAGGGATTGAAGAATATTTATAATATTCAGCTATTTACAGCAATCAAGGAATACTGACATAATTAATAAATACTTTCAATTGGCAAACATGATTACTGAATAGCTGAATAAAGCCCAGGAGTGATTTGAAACAGAAATTCTTAAAAAGGTTCCTGAATAATTGGATAGTGCTAAATTTGCCTTCCATTAAGACACGAAACACAAGTTCTGTCATAATGCACTCAACACTAAAAGAACGCAAATGTCAGTTACAGCCCTACCTGATTCAAACTTCATATGTAGATGGTGTCAAGGCACTGTGAGATCAGTTTCGAGAAGGCCGTGGGTTGAGCATATGCTTGATGTTCTGTTATCTTGGTGGCATGTTATCTAGTGGAGGTGGCTGTGAGCTTGCCACTACAGTCAAATGTGGAACAGCCTTAAGCAAACTCAGAGGACTTATATCTACGTGTATATACAATAAGAATTTATCACTCTTAGCAACTCTAGCTCTGAAACCACTGCAGCAGTAGTTGTAACTGACTCTTAATCTCTTATGTAGAAATGATCTTGCAATAATCAGGTGGATGTAAAGAGTAAAAGCCCCAAAATGACAGTAACACACACAGTCTCTTGGAGAAGCTTGAGGCAAAAGACATTGTAGATGATCTACAATGTTTCCTTCTGATGTTCTTCACACCAACAGATTGAGATGGGTTAGCCATGATGAACGCAGCATGGGTTGGATTGTAAGGTTCAAATGTCGAACCCTTCAGGGAGATCCAGACTGACTTGGAATGAGGCGTTGTTGAGAAGTCGAGCGTTGCAAGTCGTAATGGTAGTGGTGGCACCAGTACTAACAATGCTAGGGATACCTGCCCTGATAATTGGCTTGTAATATTAATCAGTACTTTTTTTAATGCTTGTAAAGGTGAGATTTCATATATTTGACCTATCGTAAACACAGTGATTGGGCAGCATTGGATGGTGACTGACCGGGTGACACTGGTATCATGCATGTGTCACGGATGCTTGGGAAATATTTTGGGTGATAGAGATGAGACAGAAATAGCATACACAAGGTGGCAGAGCCTAATCAGTCTGTGGTTAGAAGCTGGTTAAGGATGAACACCTCTAAGCGTCGGGGGAGGTTAGCCTAATGGTCTAAGGCGTCTGTCCATACACATATAACTGGTCTGGTGTGAACAGAAGATCGTGAGTTCGAGTCCATGGCCTTCAAAATGTTTAAATTTACATTTTAACATCAATTTGAACTGTAATTCTGAATGTGTCTTACAATCCATAAACAAATTTTGGATAAAAAAGTGATAAAACTAGAGCGGTACTCATTAGAGCAAAATTAGTCCCAGCACCGTTGAGAATCTATCAGCAGTTTAAACTAGAGATGTCAATTTTCACTCAATTTCATTATTATAATTAGTCATAGATTCGTTTGTTTTTATGGAATAGGTTGCCAATACCAACAAGATGACCGTTCAGCGTCTAACTGCAGAACTGATAAATTGAAGGCTTCTCGTATAAGGTTCGTTCTTGAAGGGATCAGAAAGTTTGAGGTCATAACATTCAGTAGTTTTCTTCAAAACGTTCTGACATAGGTTAACGCAAATTGAAAATCAGTGGTCCTCTGTACCAGCTTAAAGCTGGTGCTGGTACTAGAAATGGTCAGAGTGGCTGTAGTAATTCCCTGTGTTGCATTATTGACAAGATTTGAGTCCCACCTCGGTGATCTTTTCATGCTTACTTATTCCATGCAGCATAATACCAACAACGATCTAGGAGCACATCGTACTAGCATCTTGACTTTTTAAGGCTTGTGACTTGGTTTTGAGTGCAAATTGCTCATAGCTCTCCCAATTAGAATAACGTATTAAATTTCATCTTCTGGTCAAAAGTCATATTGCTTATTATTTTGTGATGTATATGGATAACTGAAACGAAAACAAGTCAAATGCCGGCCTCTGGCGGCCTGTATTTCAATCATGAGAACATTGTGTAGCCAATACCAAATCTGTGTATTTCAAGCGTTTGGGGGGCAATACACATTTATAATAATAATTCTACACTGGGGAATTACTCAGATTAAGGATAATATTCATTGGCTTTGTTATCTACGCTGTAATTACTGGGAGCAATTAAAGGAGTTTGATTTGGCATGATACGAACCGCATGTTACAGTAGTTTAGAGTACAATGATAGCATGATTTGCATTTACCGGTAATGGATGATTAGTTTGTAGACTGTCAGGAGATGGGATCTATGAGGCATTACAAGCTTATTGTCAGCTGTTATTGTAGAGTGTGCTCACAGAAAAAGTGTACAGGGATGTTGAATTTTGATTTATCATTTGATGAGATGAAGCGCCATTAGATAACAAGCCAGGTAATGCTGATTGTCGTTGGAGCAAATTGCATGGAAAAGGACCATGTGACCATGTGATCTGGTGAAGGCTTTCTTAGCAAATTCATTATGTCAGCATAGTTGTATAGAGCTCACTATGTACTTGAAGTAACTTCACATATTTTTTTTGCATATTGTTGGACTGAATACTAAATGTATAATAACAAATTTACAATGTTACTACTGGCTTTCAACTTGAACATTTTTGTCTACATCTGACCCATTCTTCTTTTATTGTTTGGTTTATGTGTCTGCAATGTGATGTGCACTGTTATTTATTGTTCTCTATCTTTCTGGAGCACTTTTACAAATCCTTGTTAAGCTCAGAGAGAAATCCAGGAGATTTTATTTTCATGACCAGCTCTAATGCTGAGGAAATACTTCATCTTGATTTATTATATGCATCAATTTATCTCTTCAGATACATACGATAATGCTCACATGCATTCACCGTCAATTCAATGACAGTCTTGATTTTAGATCATGTATCTATGCATTTGACACACATTGGTGTACAAAAGAATATCAAGGAAGTCACACCAATGCAGATACAAAGAAAATTACAGATCTCTTATGCACAGGACAACTTTTTATGATGATATTTTGATTATATGTACAGTTTATATAGAGGAAGTCATTTAAAATTGTGAAAATTGCTACCTAATATCAACTTCTGTGAACCACTAGTGTATTAGTATTTCTCATGAATGGCTAATAAAACAGGAAAATTTTAGTTTTTAATAATAAACAGGTGTGAAACTCATAAATCCCTAATAATGTGAGCTTCTCTGGTTTCCCTACCAGGTCTCTGGCTTAGATCTTGATTGATCTTAAACAGCTCCCTATACCCTTGGTAAGGATTTTCCTCTTTCATTCCACTCTAATCACATCATGAAACCTAAAAATTAAACAAGTTAATGTTTATTCATGATAATTCTTAAGTAAATAAAACCAATTACACAAGTAATGTGCTAGATGTTAAAGTCAACAATGGTGAAGTCCTTAGATTTTATTTACAAGGGTTAATTTTTTGCATTTCTCTTGATATCATAGAAACAATATTTGTGATTAGTAAAACAATGATTTCCTGAGCAATAGAGTAATTGGTTACTGTTATTTATACCCACTGGCCCATTTCTGCATGATTTAGAGCAATCTAGTCATTTCATAAATCCCCAATAAGGCTGCATGCAAATCCACAAAAGTGATTTAATGTAATGTCTCCCTGCACAAAAGAAATAATTGCAACACTTGCAATTGGTGCTTTTATTGTGCATGAAATTATTTTCAATAAGTTTTCGTTTTGGATATTATATCTTGATGTCTAATCACTATAAACCCGTAATTATGTTGAAACATACTTTACTGGACATACTTTCTATTGGAGTTTGGTTGGAAACTATTGTAGAAAATTGAAGCAATGACAAGATTTGAAGTCAATAGGGCTGGATGATAGAAATCAGCAGTTTGCGTGGCCCTAGCATCAAATCCAATGTCAATGGATGATTCGGTGATTAGATCTGGGGTTTGCCAAACAGGGATTTATAGTTCTTTAAATAAGAGGAGTTGGCTCAATGCGGCATTAATGTCCAAAATAATGATGTATTGAGAGCTTACAAAAACAAAGAGAAACTTGTTGTAATATATTTTGTCTAATATTGAGTCATTTTGACGAATAAATTTTTAGTTTTTGTCTTTCCATGTTTAGTGTTAATCATTTAGGCAGGTGATGACATTGCTGGATTCACTATATTCATCATTGCAATTACAAGAGCTACAATTGCAGGGTCGGTGAGACTTTGTTCTATATCTTTGACTGTTTATGTTTTCTGAATTATACATTGAATATTGAAAAAAAAAGTGAATAGACAAGAGAAAACCAGATGTAAATCATGAGAGCAGATATCCAGCACAAATCACAGAGTTGCATGTATTTTCTACATTTCCGCATCTCCTATGTAAATTCTTATTTAGGATCCTCGCAAATCTAGTTGCATGAGATTTGACATTAGGTCCATATAAGTCTTCTCTCAACATTGGCTAAAATTGGACTTTTTTAATGCTCAATGTAATTCCAACATTATTTCTGTACCATCACAGAAGTAATTGAAAAATGGAGTATGAAATTCTATTATTATATGTGTGTTATGCTAGAATGTCATCTTTGCTAATTCTTCATTGATCACTGTATATACAGCATAGGTACATGTCTTTGAATGGGGCTTGTTCACACAGATATGATAAACTTAAATTTTTAATGAGCAATCAATCAATCAAATCCTGAATTTATTTGATGAGGCCCCAATTATTCCTCATTCAGAGGGTGTGGACTGAGTGCCCAGCCTACATCTCAACCATCCTCTCCAAGCCTTTCGGCCACCAGGATCTATCGGACTCATGCCCAAACGTGCCCAATCTTTCTGCACTACTGCATCCTAAGTCTGTTTTGGTCTTTTCTTTCCTTTCATTCATTCTATTTCAAGTTTTCTACTTTGCTGATCCAATCAGTGTTGCGCTCAACATGACCGACATGTAGTCATCTCAGTCTCCCTTTACAATGCACACTATCAATATCTGTAATACACAATTTCTCCTGAAGGCTGTTGGTACTAGTATCATCATTAGGCTTCACACCACACATCCAGCAGATCATAGCTCTGTCATTTCTTCTCAGGCAACTTACAGTACTGGAGGATGCTGCCCACTTCTCAGACCCATGAAGCATAGCACTCTGTACATAGGTCACCTGGTGGAATACATTCTACCTCTCGAAGATAAAGGAATGTGCCTGTTGGTTAGGACTGGCAGAAGCTCACAAAATTTGCCCCATGCAGTTTTACATCTGACAGTTGCAGCTAATTCACAGCCTCCACCACTGGACAACATGTCACGTAAAGAACAAACTCTGATAATTGTGGAAAAGAAAATTGACATTAGTAAAATGATGTGGATGAATGAAAACTCGTAATCTTCATGTGCACATGCATTTGATTTCTGACCTCTTCGATGCATGTGCCCATGGTAATCTTGGTATTTGAATAGAAAACCTTGTGGGGTGGGCTGGGTGGCGGAATATTATAGAAAGAAATCCATGTACTGAAGAGATCTTCAAATAAACACCAGGGTGTAATTTTGGTGTAATTTTGTTAGCCATCCTACCGTGTAAAATATACCAGCTGGCTGTCGTTTTACATCAAAACGTACAGACATTAAAATTGGGAAATACATTGATATTCTGAATTACAATTCTTTTATAAAGGTGTATGAAGAATTGTATTGCTAATATATAAAATAACCCGTGTATTCAATCAATCTAGTAATGAATTTGTGAATATTATAGGATCACACTTGATGATGATGTTGATTATTAGTATCTAATGTGACATGAGCCTTTCTTGTTGTTGCTATATAGTAATAATAATATGAGTGTGTATCTGAAAAGTGGAAATACAAACTTGCAACACATATTACAAGTACTCATGATGCACAGGGACTTGATAGGCTTTTTGTCTGTTTGAAACAATGCAAACATTGGCGGGATCATTATTAGAGAAGCCAACATAGGCTTTTGCATGATATCTTCCATTTGTGGAAAAGTGATATGTCCAGAATCATTAAAAGATATGAACCTATAAGTTTTCGTTTGTGTAAACTCACTCTGCTATGCATAACGCTAATTCACTATCCACATGTTGGTGGATTATGTCTTGTTTTACCATTCTGATATCTATAACTCCCAAAACTTACATATACGTACATTTTTTGTATATTGCAAGACCTCAATGTTAGTGAAAGTAGCGTTTCTGTATGTTACTCCACTCTCCCTAATTTATGAAATTTTATCATGTGGCAAAATCCATTACTTGAAAAAATGACACAACACTACATGTACGTAGTAGGGAAAACAATGTCCACCCATAACTTATTCAACTTCCAACAACATGATATGCTCTATTTATACCAATGATTTATCCTTACATGTAATGCATATACAATATTACTATGATAACATACAGAGGTGCTATTTAAATTACATAAAGATAATCAGTGTTTCCCAAGCTTAATTGTGTACCCTGGGGTAGTCAATTCTAGTTGTCTCTCTCAGTTCTCCATAGTGTACATGATTGCAGGTTATTACATATACATGTATATTGACAATAAATTTGACATACATGTAGCTGAAGACAATTTTCCATTTTACTTCTGTTTATTCAAATACAGAGAATTGATTAGATATTTATGATATTTAACAAATAATAATTAAAGGTCTAGCAAATCCTATGCAAGATACATGTATATCATAAAATGGTACACAAAAACACAGAAGTCTAGTTGCATGCTGCTTGACATTAAAGCCTCCTATCATCTTTGATGGCACAAAAATGAATTCATGCTCAGAAGACTTTGGTATTGCCAAGAGACGTGTGCTCTCAGAGGTTTCAAGGGATTTGTAAAGAAACATGGATATCTACTTATAAGACATTTAGAAGAGTTGCCTTTCTTGCTTTTCAGCAGTAGGTGTACATTGTGTACAATAGTAATTAAATTATAATAGAAACACGCTGTAGTGGGTGGACTGGGCTTGCTTATTTAATTTTTCTTTTAACTTATGAATTTCCTGTTTCTGTTTACATATGCCTATGTCTATTTGGCCTTAGCTTTAATCGTACATTATTATGATGTTATAGTTAAGATGGAGATTGATTATGCTTAGGGGATTGTCAATTCAACAAGCTTGTCCCCGCAGTTGATGGATAGTGCTTGTGATGTACAAGGCAATATTATTTACTGTACGAAATTTTTAACCACTACATAATTTCATGGCTGCTTACTACTTTTATTATAACCGGGGGGGTGGAGGGGGGGGGGCGGGGTAGGAGCGAAGCTCAACATGATCAATTGATTACAGTGTTTATGGTATTATGGTAATGCATTGAACAAAGTAAATGATTGAAGTCCTTTTAATAATATTAGTTTGAAAAACACAATGTATTCAAGAGTACACTGTCCTTTGTTGTTAGTGTGGCGATTGTTAAACAAGATGGGGCTGCTAGTGTAGAGATGGATGCTGCTCTGGGGACCGGTGAGGACCTAGCATCTCACTGCTCAATGCCATGTCGTCTTGCTGAACAATGAGCGATGATGATGCAGTGTCTTGACATTAATGCACCCACAGACAGCTCGATGTGTTGTCCAGATCAGTGGGGAGGACCAGTCTTCATGACCTATAATGTATAGGTGGTATTAGCTGCGTGTAATTTAAATTTGGGATACGGCGGGGTAAATGCAACAAATACTTGTGGTGGAAGACTTCCCTTTAGTGATTGTCGGCATTGGCTAAGAAGGGATAACTTTTTTTAAACTAATCATAATATGCATGTCTAAGCATTTGTTTATTGACAGAAATGCGATATAAATTTCATACATTACTTGTTAACACCACTTTATTAACATCTATTGGTTAGTGATTGGCAATTTGTTTAGGGACTTGAAGATCGGTCTTGACAGTGGACATTGTGGCTGTGGCCATATTGTTCACAATATAGCTAAATACAATACCAGTCAATTTAAGCCCTCACTATAGTTACTGGCATTAAATGTGCATGATGGGACCATTGAAAGTTGCTGAATTTTAATTTTTCTTCACAAAGACTTGTAGATTTTTTTTTATAGATGATTCTTCTTGTAAAATTTGAAATATAAACATGTAGGTAAATGTTTAAAATAAAATTTCTTGTTAATTAATTATGTTGTGTCTTCACTGATAGCCCATGCACACTCCACCCATGAATACTTTTCCCGGATATATTTATATGCAATCTCTGAATCACTCGGTATCAATTTTGTGTGATTTATTTACATTTGGCATGTCTTCAATTGAAATAGAAGTAGGTATGTTGCAGATGCGTCCCCAAATATGAAACGTGTGTAAAACACTTTATACATATGCACAAGGAATAGGTTAATGATCAAAATAAGCAAATGCTGATGTTCATTGATATTTATTTATTTACATAAAATAGTTTATGTCGGAGTTTATAGTATACAATCCACAATTACTGCTTTAAGTTGACTGTCATTTACACTATATATTCTGAACATAACAGACAGTAATCATATACATATTCTGAATCGGCATTAAAATATGTTTCTCTCAGAAATAGTTTAATTACCATCCAAACAGCCAGGGCCATTAAATTGAAATTTTCTCAAACTGAGGGTTGGGCTGTTATACAAGAGTGCAATTTCTACGTATACTTAAGGACATTTAAGAAAAAGTTTGGGGAGGGCTGTTACGCGAGGGTAGGCACTTGGATCGCTATATACAGTAATTGCATATTTTGTTCACTTTTATAAAATACATGTAGTCTGGTCCCTTTGTCAAAAAAACATGAAACAAAGCCATATTGGGTCGGGTGCGTCTCCTTTCTTGTGTCAGAAGGATAGTAAAACAGAATGAAATTAGCGGAATCAGCGGAATACAACGTAAGAAATCATAAAATTTCGTAATAAAGTCACAATCATCATGGTTTTCTTGGAAGTGCTCAAAAGCTAAAACTACGACACTTATGATTAACTAAATGAACAGCAAAAAAACATAAAGAACAGAATAATTTCTACTAATTTCACACATTTGCGACTATCTTTGATCATTTATTTAGATGAATGATCAGATTTGTTCAGGTGTTATAGAGACATTTCCGTAAAGTCGAAGCTAAAAAATGCGGACAATATTTTGACACCCATTTGAAACAGCTGGCGTGTACATCGAGTTCGGACTGTTCTTTTTATTGCGAAGAACCTCTGTAAAATGCATAATGTAAGCATGTATTTAGTTGAAATCAGAAGAAAACCTGTTACTTGCGGAAGCAACAGAATGTTTTTTCGTTTGTAACAGTCGTCACAATGAGAAAAAATTGTAAAGAAACGTAAACTATCCGGACATAGCACTGTAACTCTGGTATACAATGTGTGTTGCAACTGTATTATTGGAATATTCGGGTTCCTTTATTGGTGAAACTGATGTAATAACTGTGAGTTACAATTGGAATTCATTGGTGGTCTGGTGTCGGTGATCCTACACTTGATGTGCATGTACATGTACTTGTAGACAGTTCATCAGCAGTGATAGGGGGCATCCTTGGGAGACAAGGGCAGGTATGGATCATGGCTAATTCCCTTGGAGAAGAACCAGGTACTCTTGGTGTCATGTAATGGAACAAAGACCACTGATTGGGATCATGTAACACCCCTTAGTGATGGGAGCTCATGAAGTATGACTCAAATTTTTACATTGCAGTGTATATCTTTTCTGTTTAAAAGAGTTTCCACTTTTTATATCTATATATATAAAGGAAGAGGGGATTTTTTGCGTCACAAAAGGCTTTTTACCCATAAGACGTACACACTCCAAATTATGTATGTACAATCAGGACAACTTGGTGGTCGTTATAATGTCACATTTCAAACCAAATAAATTGGTTTTAATGATAAAATCAAGAAAAAAGAATTTTTATAGAAAGGTTGATTACAGGGCCATGTTTGTTAAAGGTACGTAATACGTTAAACGTTTGTATATGTCGAACTACGTTGCACGTCACACGCACAATCATACAAACGGAGCTGAAGAGGGTGCAGTCAGAATGCAGCTGAAAATTTAACACTTTTGGAAATGATTTTCTACGTCCGCTGCAAAATAATCCCTCTTTTTAGGAGTGCAAAAAATGCAATGTTTCAAAGTAAAAGCCTCTCACATAAAAAGTATTGATCTAATCATGTTCATATTGCACATGCATATATTTCAATTGCTCCTCTTTGTGACACGCTTGTCTATATATATACTAGTTGAGTACTTTATTAACATGCAGTTAAATCATTCATAAGCAGTATATATATTTATATATAGTAAAACCTACCACATGTTATTAACTTGTCAACCACAAGGACAGAATTTCTGGCTTGCAATTTATTTGTACACCCTCACATTTTACATGAGCAGGTGTTTTGAAAATTGAAAATAACACCATTATGTTGAAAAGCAGCCAGATATTTGAAGAAGACCAAGTTCAATTGCTTGCAAGCTCTGCAACAGAATGATTCTATATTACTGCACACGGATATAGTTTCATGATCTAAATGAATGAAAGACTATTACACATTTGTAATGTAATATTACTAATATTTGTTAGAAATTCAGATCCAGCAGTACAACATTGCAAGAACATTCTGGTTCTTGAATTGATAATTGAAAATACAAAAGGTAAGAAAGTGTACGAAAAGAAAAAAAGAAAAAAGGAAGAAAAGTGATTTTAGTATCTTCAAATGTTCTCATCATGCAAATGTCATCCTTTGTCATTCTTAAATGTTAGAAGGCATTGTGGCATTTTAGGACTGCTGTAAAGTTGATTGTCTCAAGTGTGTAGGATGTTGTGAAGGCACACTTTATTTATGAAGTTGAAAAACTTTCTTTTTTTCTCTCCATAATGTCATTGCATAATTATACTAATGAAATAATAGTTAAAAAGCAAACAATGGCAGGATGAATAATTTTAGTGCTATGCAAATATGCTAATCAATGTTGTGTTAACAGTAAGCTCATTGAGACCTGATGGGCTGCCTTCACTGACCACATGTCCACTCTACACCTCAATACCCCATGATGGGATTTAAACAAAACACACTTCAAACAGGAATACATTATGATGACATTAAGTTTAGCAACTTTTCCTAACAACAGAGGATGGTGCCAGTGGTCAAGCTTCATTGAGCAGGCGGGACCCTTTTTAATAACTGGGTTGACCTGCTGAGATCAATATGTCACTGTAATGCAAGACTTTTTTTAATTCAATAGTTTGTGTCTGTTAAGTCATCATTTTGTTCACACATTTTTCATTATAACAAATATTGAATATGAAGTAACCAAGTTTGAATGACGACTTATACACACAGTTGAGCGTTAAATGATGAGACATGTGTCGACCATTACGGGTGATAACTTCTTTTGAGAGAAAAGCCGTAAAAAGGGATCTGCTACTGTCATGCATAATGTGATTGGTATAAAAACACCCCCACATGGTGCTCACCATTTTAGGCACTGTTACATGTATCAGTGTTCTGTAGTTTACAAGGCCTTATTTTCCCTCTTCTGATTTACCCTAGGAGAATTTAGCATCAAAAGAGTTGTTACAATGCTCTCAGTTTTCTTAGTAAATTTAGCTTGATTGATATCCTTATGGATGGTTATGCTTGGTTTCAAACCCAAACTGTTAGTTTTATGAAACAGTTTTCCCCCTTTTGTTATTGGTAGTCCATGTACTTCTTTGAATCTCTTCCTTTTCAAATATCTATACTCTAATACCACCGATCTTTATGATTCCTAAGAAAAATCAGCATTTAGAAGTAGTATGATATAATAGTAACTAATAGTGTAATATGTCGGAAGTGTAATTGTAAACATATTAACCAATTGCGTTTAACTTATCACGAAATAGGATGTACAGATGTGAAGTTAAGACTATTGTTGGCATAATCTGCTGTAGGGTGGAGTCTTCACTGACAGCATGGATGAGTTCTTTTAAGGTCATGGGTGGTGGAGTGAGTGACATGCAAAACAGGTTTGTTGCATTTCTCCCTGTAAACATGAGTGCGTGGGATACACGTACATGATATTTAAACAGAAAATAGGCATTTCCATTCCTCACTGACAGTTGGTACATCTACTAGAAATACTACCCAACAAAGCATGGTGCAAGGACATAGTTTCCATTGTATTTGTTCATTATGACATTTTACGTATTCTCCAATTTACATGGAGCTTTCATATAACAAGCAAGTTCTGGGGAGTTTTAACAACTGAAAATAGAGTGCACATACGTGTTCTAATCCCATATTGTATGGATGAATGCATGATTTTCAAATTTGCATATTCTTGCTAACATGGCTTTATGATTGTCTACACCTTTAAGTGTGTGGGAGTTTCTCTTGTTCTACGATGCTCACACGTTGAGATGTAAGACAATAACGGGACACGTGTCGATTTTATGCTTCATTACACAAACAAGGGTGTGGGTGACAATGGCATTGTGCTGGTCACATTGTCCCCTAATGTTGTTTGGCCACAATAGGTCAAGGATTTATCACTAGCATAGTGTGGCTTCTGAAGACATGTTTCATCATTTGTAGGTTTCATGACTTCAGTTAGTAAACAACTTCAGTTACTATAGAGTTAATGGTGCCTTGCTTTTCTCCATCTCCTCTATTTGGTGCATAGTCTTGAAGGCATGTGATTTTATTTCAGTTCATGTAACATTAGATACCATATTAGCTGTAACATAATAATGTTACATTATACAACTGGTCACTGAATCTGGCAACATGTGGTGGCACATTTCGAACCAATTTCTGGAGGACAATCTTTCTTTATCTTTTTTTTACTTAGCATCCACATAATATTTTTGTTCTATGCTGTATTATAGCAAGATTTTTCATAAAATTCTTCATTTTCCTTAATTCATTCATCATCTTCACCGACTTTTTACACAATAGGTTGTAAATCTTCATGAAAGGATTTTGTTGACAATATGATAATGATCTATGGAGAGGATTATCAGTATGTTTTGGTCGCTGATATTGTATAGCATCTGGATAGTTTGACAGTTACTGGCAATTTCATACATCAGTCATCTCAACCTTTCTCTCTTTCAAATTGGGTATGATCACACGCCTTCCTCTTTTATTTTTCATAACAAATCCCCAAATTACATAAAAACCTAAAAACTGAAGTTTGTGAGCTATGACCAGGATGAACTAACCATTAGAACATGTGGTAACATTAATATATGGATGGTGATGCTCATAGGCAGCTTTTATGCACAAATCACCCACTGAGATAAGCACTATGTGAGATCCATAAAGGTCACTTAAAGGGTTAGTTGGTTTCACAAGTAATGGTCACATAGTGTTCAAATGTCTATATGAAAAGTGCACATCTATTGGTGGGGTTGGGGGTGGGAGCACTTATGGTTTGCTCCCCTGAAGAGGACAAATCCCATCCAAATGTATTGAATTTTAAATGACAAATATTTATCACGAAATCGATTATAAACGCAAGACACAGTACAACCTCTTTTAACTGAATACATACTCTGTGCATGTCCAGGAAAAAATGGGACTACATGTTTAGCAGAACATCCGCTTGATGGAATTATTCGTATTAAGGATACACGGGTAAAAGAGGTTGTACTGTATAACCAGAACAACACAAAGAGGCGTTTACAATCAATAGAATACATATAATAAGAATATTTAGGGTGAGTTTCAATGTAAAGTATCTCCACTCATCTTACAGTATATAATGAAAGATAACCACGCACCCACTCTACCTCCATTGGTATCAAACCATGCTAACAAGCATGAATTACCATACTATAGATTGTTTTTTCTCTAACTTTTTTCATGTGCAACAATTGTCAATATTTCTAAGATGATATGTTCAAATCTCTTACATTCCGGGTTATATTTAATTGAAATATGAATACCATTGTAGATTGTATCTTTGTATCTGGAAAGGCTGGATCTCACAGCTTGATTGGGCTCCACCCCTACCATCTTGGAGCAATAATCTCCATCACAATCAGTTCGTAATGACCAGACCCCCTAATTGAGAAGCACTTGAGTGACCAGGGGTCAGCTCTCATGTGAGCAAACTGATCTCCCAAGTGGCTTGGGGGCTCACTTTCAATTCCTCATTAATCAAACAACAGATTTTCATTCTTGCATATTTCACTGTGATAAAGAAGTTAGTAATTTAACAGTATACTTATACCCTCTAACCAGTTGTCTGCAAACATTTAACATAAATCTATCTTTTATCAAGACATTTACTGATAATTGACAAATATTTTATTTTGATAAATTCAAAGTAATAAGTAATACACCGTAACTTGTCACACAAAATTTCCTGCATACATTTGTGTTTGGCTATAATTAAAGAAAATGTTCTTAAAGTGAGGCGTCCATCTTGCTCTGTTGGAGCAGTTACATGTAGTAAACATACAACCTTTTTGTGCTTTGGCACAGTGATATTTTTCTAATCAGTCGCTAATGGTAGGTCCATATGGTAATTGTGAACTAATATAGAAAAAATTATTTAGGAAGCTTTACATATCATTTTCAATATCTTGGGTCAGTAGAACTTGGGATGGTAAGAACGCATTATTGGGTTGGCTAAATAGGACATCATAGTATTTATCTGTCATCTCCTTGCTAGTGGGACCGATGGAACCACTGGATTGTGCCTATCTTTGGTTATTTGGACAGTAGCCATGACTACATTGTATGTACATTATGGGATGGATAAGGGCTTTAATGATCTGATCCGAGAAGGGCATGAGGGAATTTGTCCATGATAATGTTTCTGCTCTATTTGATTTTTCTGTACCCAAACAAATATTAGGAATTAGTATGAAATTGGGTAATCATTCTTTTGTAGACATTTTAAGAATCAATAATAGAAGGATATATAGCCCACCAAGTGGCCCTGTGCCATGTGATTTAAAAATTTCATAGCCCAATGGGTAGGCTACTACGTGTATTTGGGAATTCTTACTATTACATACCAATAATGAAGCCCCCCCTCCCCCCAACCCCACCCTTGTACCCTTTTTGTCAGGCCAACTTTTATAGCTGCCAACCCTGTGGTCAGTGAGGATATTTATTGATTCAGTTTGCTATGCTGATGAGATATCACATTTTGTGGCAAATAAATCTTAGTTTTTACATATTAAACTATGTACATGTATGTGGAGGAAACATACTCACCACTATAAGTAGACTTGGTGGCTTAGTTATCCAGAGTGATGAATGTCTTGTATGGCTATCGGCTAGATCTCCACCTATTAAGGGCAATGATGGGTTAAGGACAGCTGAATGGGGCGGGGTGGAGAGATAGCAGACACATGGGGTCACAAGTTCATATGAGAAAGGCTATCCTCAGAATATGAGCTTGATACCACTGAAAATATTGTATTTGTTATTTGGCACATGCATCATGTTTTTGCTGTAATTATTGGTTTCTTCAAATTAACTGAAATTACATATTTGAATTATGTTTAAAATATATAGACTAATATGTAAAATTTGTAAAGATTATATATTGAACAAAAATGCATTCCAAATTTCAGTTAATAGCTTAAGTGTAATTTTTAATCATCCATGCAATTAACTACTTGTTTGTTTTTCCGCTCAACTTTTACTGGATTCCGAATCACTATCAGAAGCTGTTAAACTGCTGATGCAAATTGTCGTAACAACCGGAATCATCCGCTGGGACCTTTCTATGCTAATGTTTGGGGGACATTAATTTTCCTCTGACTTAAGTAGAGGATGATGACTCCATTGTTTTCAGGATCATGGTGACTTGGTCATTATTACGTGAGCAGCATGCTCATGGATCACTCATCATTCTGTACAGATGACATTTGAGTGATGAAGTTCATCGGTTGGAGTATGCGTAGTATGTCTTTGGCTATCCATGGTAGTTGTCTTTAATTGTATGACTAAAAAGGTATGACAAATGAAACATGACCACCTGGCAGAAACAAGAACTGTATCGTACTGTATTGTACGGACAGTAATCACCTCCAAAACAATCTGTACATGTACATGTATGAATTATTTTGTTGCACTGTTGCAAGTATGTAAGAAATGACCAATAAGTGTGCCAATGACCTGGTGTAAAATGTAAAGGCGTTAAAGAAAGACTTTGACCACTTAACTAGCATAAACCAACACATTTACATTAACATTATGATTTGAGGTTCAAAGATAATTGTTAGATAATTTTGTGTGTAATGGAGAATAGAAATGAGTTCCAATAAATGGGTAAGGAAATTCATCCATTTTATTTAATCATTGACATCAAACTATGAAAAATGAACCTTTATTGATATTACAAGTGTAATTATTTGTCCATTATCATGCTCCCCAAATAGTTCATTTGGTTAGATGGAATAGTTACAGACTCTCGTATTTCTCAGCTAATGGCTGTAGTTCAGAGTTCAGCTGGTGATCTGTGTTTAAGGCACAGACATGGTGGCTCCACCAGCGTCCTGCTTTAACAACCTAATTGCAGGTCTCAGGTTCATCCAAAGTAATGATGCCCTGCTGCTTGGGACATCCTAAAAAGGAAAAATTGGAGCATTCTCATTCTGGAAACACTATAAGATATGCATTTCTCATCTGTTGCATCTCGTATCTCACTGGAAATATGCAAATGAGTGTGGTGAATGTATTGTGAAGTGCAGCTCAAATGAGGCGTTTCCGGGTTACAGTTACAATGCTGAAGTACTGTTTTAAGTGATGCCTTTCCAATACCAATTTTCCAGCTGATAGTCAATTGCCTTAAGAGGTTTAAATGGTGAGAATTTTTTCCAGAACTTTGATGCCACAAATACTACCGCATGTACATAAACTCATATTGAACTGGTTCTTGTCAACAAAAAACTCGCGATTTTTTTTTTTATAAAGTTATTAGTTTATAAATAAAGTATTTATTTTTCAACATTGCTCAGCATTCCCATTGCTCATTAGTATTCCTGTGATGAAATGCAAGGGTCATTAATTCCCGAGTACTTCTTTCCAGCAGTTAACAAGTGCACTTGCCGTCTTTTCGGTTACTAACCCCT
>CM032664.1:48104400-48213000 GCA_019095985.1 Streblospio benedicti | reverse complement strand
GGCGTTAAAGAAAGACTTTGACCACTTAACTAGCATAAACCAACACATTTACATTAACATTATGATTTGAGGTTCAAAGATAATTGTTAGATAATTTTGTGTGTAATGGAGAATAGAAATGAGTTCCAATAAATGGGTAAGGAAATTCATCCATTTTATTTAATCATTGACATCAAACTATGAAAAATGAACCTTTATTGATATTACAAGTGTAATTATTTGTCCATTATCATGCTCCCCAAATAGTTCATTTGGTTAGATGGAATAGTTACAGACTCTCGTATTTCTCAGCTAATGGCTGTAGTTCAGAGTTCAGCTGGTGATCTGTGTTTAAAGCACAGACATGGTGGCTCCACCAGCGTCCTGCTTTAACAACCTAATTGCAGGTCTCAGGTTCATCCAAAGTAATGATGCCCTGCTGCTTGGGACATCCTAAAAAGGAAAATTGGAGCATTCTCATTCTGGAAACACTATAAGATATGCATTTCTCATCTGTTGCATCTCGTATCTCACTGGAAATATGCAAATGAGTGTGGTGAATGTGTATTGTGAAGTGCAGCTCAAATGAGGCGTGTTTCCGGGTTACAGTTACAATGCTGAAGTACTGTTTTAAGTGATGCTTTTTCCAATACCAATTTTCCAGCTGATAGTCAATTGCCTTAAGAGGTTTAAATGGTGAGAACTTTTTCCAGAACTTTGATGCCACATACTTATGTACATAAACTCATATTGAACTGGTTCTTGTCAAGAAAAACTCTTGCGAATTTTTTGTATAAAGTTATTAGTTTATAAATAAAGTATTTATTTTTCAACATTGCTCAGCATTCTCATTGCTCATTAGTATTCCTGTGATGAAATGCAAGGGTCATTAATTTCTGAGTACTTCTTTCCAGCAGTTAACAAGTGCACTGGTGTGTAAAATTCCTAAATTGAAGGTATTCAGATGGGATTGCTAATCATTTTTGTAGTGTTTCGGCTATTTTTCCAGTGTTTTACACTAGCTAAGACTCCATTAATTGCGTCTGTCTGGTTAGCTACCCCTCTACAGGTCGCATCGTTTGAGCTATGATGCTCAAATTTGGCATGTCCGTTGGAAATGGTGACCTCAAGGATCCTCTTTCACATGGACCGAAACGGTCCACCATTTTAGACCATTATTTGTTCAATTTCTAACTGTTACCCCTCTACAGGTCACACCATTTGATCTAAGATGCTCAAATTTGGCTTGTCAGTTGGAAATGGTGACCACAAGAACCCTATTTCACATGGGTCCAAAGGGTCGATATTTAGGTCCATTTCGGGTCATTATTTGGCCCATTTCTTATTGTTATCCCTCTACAGGTTGCATAGTTTGATCTAGGATGCTCAAATTTGGCATGTCGGTTGGAAATGGTGACCACAAGGACCCTATTTCACATGGGCCCAAACGGTCCATATTTGGGTCTCCATTTCAGTCTTTTTTCAGACCATTTTCTGACCATTATTCAATTGGTGATGGTATTGGAAGTTGAAGTAGATAAGATAGGAGTTGAATTGAGCTACCCATGTCTTTAGTTATTGCGAACTGTTGAAACTTCTTCGTTGGCCCCCTCGTGGGTGGACAGAGGTTCCCTTCTAATGGATCTTTCCAAGCTCTGCCCACAAATCTGTATTGATCAATCAAAATGTAGCATGTGCGTGTTACAAACAAAACATACGAGCTCAATGGAATAGATTCATTGGGTTTCTTTAGTACTATTACAATGGCATTGATCTTTTGCTAAACCCATACTTATTTACCTTTGCAGATATTTTCAACCTTGTATGTCAGACATTCTTTTTCAAGCTGAGAGAACAGCTAGAACACTAAGAGACCACAACACTAGTACTGCTTTCAAGCAGAAACATAATGAATAAATATATCAAGTCAAAAGAGACATGTGGTTATGTATACAAGATTGGGTGCCGAAACTGTGACAGTGTGTATATTGGCGAAACAGGGTGAGTGAGGGAAGAAACTAGGTACTCGGGTAGCAGAAAATCAAAAGGATGTTGAAGAACGCCCCCCAGTGCCGCCCCATCACTGACCTACTTCCTGACGTCACATCCTGCCATCCTGTGCGATGTCAGCTTGAAAAAGACCGTCTGACAGACAAGGTTGAAAGTATTTGCAAAGGTAAATAAGTATGGGTTTAGCAAAAGATCAATGCCATTGTAATAAAACATACGGGCTACGTTGTATGTGACTGTGAAATGAAGCAGGCACATTGATGAACTGTGATGATGAAACAGACTACACCACTATATTGACATTTGTATGGGCGTGCGAAAAACGTTAGTCTGACTTCCACACAAAGATTCAGTACCGTAGTGTGTACTTAAAGCAGCTATCAAGTACCATGAAATCGCTTGTCATTTTTGTGAACACAATTGGAAACTGTGTGTTCGAAAGTGATAGAATGTCATGTCAAATGATAAGTACTTGATTGCAGCTATATATTGTAACAGCGTAGAAAAAAGAAGAGGTTTGCAATCATATAGTTATACGACATGGCTGATGGCAATATTTATTTTCATGATTTTTTTATAGGAACAAATTGTGGTAAATGTGAAATCCCCTGAAAGAAAGATATTTTAACTCAATGTATTTAACTTTCGATTTCCTCCGTTAGGAATTAAATAAATACATGTTATCATGTGTATGCTTTATAAGTTTTGGGGGGAAATATCAATAATGCATTGATTACTAAAGTGGCATATCAAACGTAAACTTTGCTCTGTGTTTTGCTCACATTTGGGTCCCCTTGCAAACCTCACATTTGTAAATGAGAATTATAATCTTATAACTGCATTTTACATCCTTATCAGTAACTATGTATAATAGCAAGAGCATCCTGTTAACAAATCATTTCAGTTCATTTATCAGTTTACCCAAGAAATGTGTCAAATTCTTAAATGAACTTGCCTATTTTTGCGCAAAATGCAGTAAATCTTAGTGAGAACAGGCCTTGGTGCACGTGGAAGTTTTCACATCAGACGTAAAAAGTTGGAATGGTCCATTGCAAATAGTGATCTATATTTGATCTGGGGAGACTGGTTTGGCATGGGATTTGTATCATTGGTACCTACATTGTCATGCATCGCAGTTTACGTAGACTCTTTAGTACTGTACATCCCGAGATTTTTTTTTCTAATGTAACTGTAAAACAATTGATATAAGAGTTATCAAGTGTTCTTTGAATGGAATGTAAAGGTGAATAAATAAAAATGTAAAGATCATGGTGTATAAAACTAGCCAGATGTAGCAATGGTTCCTAGCATTTTTCCACAATCAGGAGAATTCAATTTGACCTTGTGCTAATTTATTTTACAATGGCGTTGATTTAGTTTATGACCGAAAATTGGCCTAAATTGTGTGTATTTTGTCAAATAGTGGTCCAGTGTAGACAAATGAGTTGAGATTGAGATGAATTATACTGTTTGTGTGCTTTTTATGTTGTGATTTGATTTAATTTGTGTCATTCGTTACATGAATGGAATGCGACTTAACATTTGATTGAAAATTGCAATGTTTGTGGTTATGAAAAAAACCCCGGAACTTTTTATCTCAATTTTACATGTGAAAGCAGCAATATCTGTTGTATGAAAAGCCAATGATATAAAGTCAATATCTCTATGAAAGCTGCTATCCGATATTGCATCAGATCAGTAGGATTTCTCAATAGCTTTATGTTTCCATCTGATCAGATCCTACCAATGCTAAACATCAAATCAATATTTCCTTTCTGATTCTGTCACTTGATATACCTTTATCATGAAAGCATTGCATTTTCGTACGTAATTCAAATCACGGAAATTCTATTTGTGTCAATTCGAAATCGGTGATAAAGTATATTTAAAGTTTTCTGTAAGATAATATGAGATCTGTGAGATGCACATTTCATAGATGTACATGTTAAAACCCATTTAAAGTAATATTACAAGTATTGGTTTTACCATGGGCCTATTCAAAAATCGACACATTAGGTCATTGGTTCAAAGCCAGTTGTTGAAACAGATAACCTCAGCAGGAGGCACCAATATCTGGGAGCAGAATTCCCACAGGGATATAGGGTCAAATAATAAACAGTGTACTGTGGATCAGCACTGTGTCAACAGGGCCTGCTGGGTATTATTTCTTTCTCTAGCTAGAATTTCAATCTATCTGCCGAAGCTCAAATTTTTGTAGCTGAATATTTTTTTATCATGTAATGTTTGTTACTCATACCGGTAATTATTTTCTCTTCAACAGGAATGGTTAAAGATAGAGATATTCTTCATATTTGTAATGTAACAGAGCCACTGAAAACATTGATCTAGGGGTACATGTATTAGTGATCATGTGAAATGATTGACAGCTTCTCCCTCTGAAGCTTACCTTGCTGGTAATATTGATGCCTTTGCAGGTGCCCACTTCAGTTGTTATGGAAAATATGTAGAGGCTCAAACATGTGCATCCTACATCACACAAATCTGCATTTGCTGCTGGCTTATTAGCAGATAAGCTACGCTTTTCTTGTGATTGCCCGCAGAAAGGGCATGCATACCCCATGTGCTTCAACTTGTGCCTATGGTACATATGCCGCCTATGTCCGGTCACTTTCAGCTTGAGCTGCATCACTTTGTGGTCTTGATGTGAGTAAGGGTGCGGACTATCATATCTATAAACACCAGTATGATGTAGTCTTTGTTTAGAAATGTACTTGGGGGTTGCTGCAGTGAATGTTGCTAGGATAGGACTAATGCAGAATATAAGTTAGCAAATGTCAAAATGTTGTGTGTTTGAGTGTAATCTACAAGCTTTAGTGTCAGATATAGGATTTTGTGGAAGAATGGACTTGCATGTCATTTTGTGTTAATTCAAGTGAAATCATGTGCGAAATGTGTACACCCAAAATCCAACAGTTACAGGAACTGGCCAAATAGATGAAAATATAGGCTGGTAGATGGATCCTCCCCCTGGATGTGTCACATTTTACTGAACTTCACTTAAGAACAAAATCTGGACATTGAAAAAATTGATTCGTTTAAAGCCCACCCCGTATATTGATAGTTTTTCAACCAAAAAAACCCGTGGTGTTTGCAACTTTGCATGGTTATATATATATATTTAGATATCTATGTCATGGGTACAACAGTCAGAAAACTACATGTATACTATTTACTCTGATATGAAATGTCAACTTCAGGTAAAATCACTGATGGCTTCATAAAAAAAATTAACCATACCTAGCGTGATAGGACAGCAATAAATTGGCCTACAAAGTTTCTGCTGACACACCCCTCCATTTCCTGCACATTAGGTCAATCATAAATTAAATGACATAAAAGGCTTCACCTCACTGTGCATTGACATTTTTTATTTACCAAACATATTCAGCAGGCATTGTTAGTTATTCTTGTAAATGCATTAAAACCTAGAAACTAATAAAATAAAAAGCCTGACCTTCGATACAATTAATGACATGAAACATGTCATGGTAATAAAGTTGTAGGCACTATTCACATCAGTTCCTCACACCATAAACTATCAATTTTAGGAAAATAAATGAATGGGTTTAATGCTATGGTTCATTTATTGGACATGTGTTTTTTCTGGTCTTGGAACATTTGGTTCAATCTTCAATCTTTATTTCCGAAAGGGCGGATGGCTGTACAGGAAATTTTATTTTTAAATTTGTGACATACCATGTACATGAATTAATAATAATGAATGTTCATCTGATTTTGTGTTTCGGTGTAATTTCACAACATTAACATGCTTATGGAAAAGAAATATATCTAGTTTCATTGTACGTTTACTTATATCTGTCTAATAGTTTCTTGTCATAAGATAATAAAATATTAAAGGGTTAAATTAATTAATTTAATGTGTTCAAATGATTGAAAAGAGTGTAGCTACTGTTGCTCAATTTCCATTTCTATGCAAGCACATTCCAGCTTTGATTCGAGGCTTTGATTTGAAGCGATTATGATATAGTAGCTAAAAGTGACCATGAAAATGTCATAATTATCAATAATTGGAAGTGCAGCACGCACCTCATATGTGCATGAAAACAAATATAATTACCCATCAAGTAAGCAAAATGCTGGGTTTTAAAACAAATCTGTATTAACCCATGGACATGGACTATGCAATACAGAAGATGACATCAAGATCTGGACAAATTATAGCCAACCCACAAGGTGGCTTGATGCAATAACACACATTATATGGTATTCATGTCAAATACAAGCTTTGAAACAAGAAATTTTCTCCTTAGGAACTCTTATAATGATCAGGGAAGTCTATAATAATAATTTATTAAATATCCAGGGAAAATGCCGATATTTGAAATGAGAAATTTAGTGGTCACCCTGTTTTACATGTTAATACTACATGTACATGTATATTATGTTAATAATACGCTGAACATGTGCAAGAAGCCATCTGCGCATTTTGCCAGTCCGAAATGTAGTTGAAATTTTGTTTCAAAGTAAGTTTCTGAGTCACAAACAATATGTTTGCGCTTATGTATTATTAATCGATCAACCTAATTCTGAAAGATACAGATTATTTTGTTGCATAATTAACTTAATCATCACTAGTACAATGTAGTAATATTCTGTTAATTCACTACCGCACAACCTGTAAAACAAGTTGTAAAGGTAGTACATGTACCTGTACAGGCTGAAACAATTCTTATCTCCTACTTTTTTTTTCCCACAAATCCAATGCATAGTAATAATGACAATAGTCATTTCACGAGAAAATGCAATAAACAATTACTCTTCACATTTCTCTATGCTGCACATTGTTCATGATTGCCTGTAATATTGGCATTCTATTAAAATCTGCATTGATTGGAAAAGCTTGGCAATTATCATCAATTGAGCTGTGACATGTACCCCTTAATGTGAGGGAGACATGCAACAGGGAAAGACTAATAATCATCTGTAATATCACTTTTCTCTTGGATGAGGTCAATGGTGAATATTGGTTCATGATACCTCAGCTGTCTTTGCATGCTTATAATGATTCGAGTATTGTAAAGATCTTGTGTATACAGGAAACATTTAATTTTGTTTGAAATATAATCAAAGATATTACATACATATTACATGTACATGTTTGTTAAAAATCATGCTACATCAATATCATATTAAGAAAGTGATCAGCGATATTTTTTGGTAGGGTCCTTATGGGCACATACAGTTGAATGTCTAATAACATGATAGGCCGTGCAATATATCTAACGATGACACTTAAAATATTAAGTAAGAAAATGCCTTTAAAACGACACTCCAAATTCATTTGTGAGTATTGGCAGATAATTACTTATTATTATTTCTTTGAGCATATTTACCTTCACAACATCAAAGGTCATGCAAAGTGGCTGAACAAATATATTTTTGATAAAAGCAACCAAGATGTGTTTGTCCATTATGAAAATTCTTTTCATTAAAAAAGCCTAAATAAAGAAACTAGATGAATTTAAATATCAAGCGATCAATGGCTCAATGGCCAGCTATATTATAACAGTCAAAACATGTGAAGTAATTAATGTACTCAGAATGATTTTCATCCGATGTAACTACATACAAAGTGGCCTGTCTTCCCCATGTTAAAAGAGACGTCTGTTGGTGGAAACCCATGGTACATGTTTTTTTTATACTAGTTTTTAGAGAACAACTATTTTTAAGACCTTTAGGTTGAAAACCCATAGCAACGGAAGGCTGCCATACGGCTGCCATACGGCAAATCTGCCGTACGGCGATTATAAACCCACAGTGCAAGTTAATACGTCCTTTTTTAAGCCTCTGCTTGATACCTATTTGATACCTGTTTAATACATATGCGTCAGTATGGGTTTTGTCCAATAGAAAACTTTATCAAGCAATGGCAAGCTGTAGGGCACTGTTTAATACCGATACATCAGTATAGGTTTCGCCGGGAATAAATTCCTGGTTTCGCCCAATAGAAAAGTCATTAAAGTGATCAACACAACAGCATACGGCGCCGTACAGCTCGATCGTGTCAATACAGTATTAAAATATGTAAATTGTATCTTAAACTGAGCAATTCTTGGTGATTTGATAAAAAATGTATGATTCTTTCAAAGTCTTATGACTGTCTATATAATGATGAAGATGTGTTTCTGGAAAATGTTTGCTGATGAATTATGTTTTGATAGCTTTATTCTGAGAGCTCTTGAGGTTGAAGCCCTAATTTGATCCATCAACATTTTGGGGCCCTCAAAATGTACAATTAACATTGAGACAAATTTGCCTTCTAATGTTAGCTCCATTTTCAGTTATACTTTGTGATCTACATGTATAGGTCCACATATATACATGTACCTTTATTCAGATCTATTTGTCAGGTTAAAGAAATTACATGTACAAGTCTTTTCGCTGTTGAACTATCATTTTAGGAATTACAAGTCTTTTCGCTGTTGAACTATCATATTTTCTAAGTGCCATATTCTCATGGACTGAGATGTGTGACGCCAAGAAAAGCAATTTTTCATTTGATGTGAGAAGCAGGTCATTATCAAGAGTATTTCTATATCAATGAAGACCCATGCAAGTGTTGTATGGAGCCAGAGTGGTATGTCATGGGAGCACTTGTGACTAAAGCACCACTTGGCCCCACGTAAGTGTAAGGTGAAGTATAATGCTCTCATCGTCAATATTTAACGCCTAGATTAGTAATAAAATACTTCACGATTTTTGATTGAATACACAAATATTCTGACTTCAATTGATATTTGAAGGAAATGACCAGTACTTGTGTATATTTGCATGAAAGAAATTAGTTTGTTCAGCATGTTCATGCATAAATTGTTATGTTTATGTAGAGAAACTAATTGAAATTAGAATCGTGCATCAAATCAATGCCTTTCGCCAGGTATTGCCAAGTAATGACTTTTATCAAATCCTAGCAGTTTTTAGCTTTAATCTTTGTAAATGATTTAACATTAACTTTGTGTTTCTATTAAATGTCATTTAAACCTCAAGTGAAAAATAAAGCATGTAGTATGTTAACTTTTTATCCACAGTAATTTGGATAAAGTTGCATGAAGACGTGTGTAAATAAAGATGTAACAATTCCAGAACCAAATAAATATGAATATTAATTGAAGCGCAAGTGATTCGTGTGGACATACAGCATAGAAATGTGCGTGAAGAGAATTGTAACAACCCATTGTTCATTTATATATTTTTGAGGTACAGAATGCAGCTTGTCACTGAAATGAGACTTCACAGATGCTACAAAAACAAGAAATATAAAATGACAGCAAAACATTTATGCATGTACCAAGTTTTGTATAGCTGCAAAGATTCATGCATTATTTCTGGTGGTCGCATCCTGTGATTTCTAATATGCAATCCCCTACATCCCCTTACCTGGATATATCACTAATCCATATGCAGACCCATGGTCAACTTCATGTAAAGGGGGGTTCAGTTTTTTCAGCTCATGAGCAATCATGTAATGACTATCTTTACATTCAGCCCCCCCCCCCCCTCCACTCTAAACAACACTAAGCATCCTGTGTCCGCATAAAAGAAGTTGTACCACCATAGAAGTCACTATTTGGTTCGGTATTTGTGAATAAGAGCAACAGCAAATGCTATCACTAAATTGATGGTTTTAATTATACAACCAAGTGAGTGTTACTAGCATGTTGCTTACATTATGTAATATCAATATGTTGACAATCAGCTGTTCATCATTGACAATCATTGGTTCTTTTGGTCGGGTCTGATGGTAAGTGTTGAGCAAACTTACCTCTAACCTGCACACTGCTCCGTGGTACCTACACGTTAAATAGGTACAGGTCAGGCGAGTGAACGCTAATGTGAGTGATTAGCACGTCTGCGCTACGGTTGCGATGTGTTGTATACTCCCCGGGGAGTTGAGAAAGATATAGTGTGACAAGGATGCCAAATGACCTGGTGTAAATATGTAAAGTCGCTAGAGCAGGATAACAGTGAATTACACAGTGAATTGCGACTGTAAATAACCACATTTACATTTTTTACATTTTTATTGTAATAACTTAAAGACAGATCATTAGCACAATGTGAGCTGTATCCAAGTTGCATTGACTGAGAATATTTTTGAATAATGTGCCTTCGTACAAATATATGCTCCAGCAATGCTAGAAATCTCCAGACCCACTGCAAATATGCAGATGATAATTACTGGTAATGAGAATAAGGGGAATTTTAATTGCTGTGGCTCAAATAAATAGCCGAAGCACACAGTTGATGTGGAGAATGCTTGCGAAGCATTATAAAACTAGGGGGTCTGTTTAGTGTTTCACCTCGAAACAATTACCTTAACTCATCATTACTTTCCAAAGTCAGGAAACCAACCGATCATATGTGTAGACATTTCCAAGCACCACATTAACTGTTTAGTTGCATCAATCAATACCCCGTGGACCACAGGTAATTGTAGGGGATGTTCTTAATGTTTTATCATACTGAAATTCTGCCACAATGTTCTAGTTGATTGCTGCGGAGCCAATGACCAGATATAAGCACATCATTATAAGCTCAATGTCACAGTCATGAACGCACTAGCATCTTTTTATCTCTAATTTCCTTTCCATTTTCTTCTGGATAAATGTTTCATGTTTGATGAAAACTATACAACTGCTAAAATAATTAACCAATTAACATGTGTGCTTTACAGTGGATCTGCTATAATGACCAAACAGGCATGCTGATGGTGCCAATGTAAACATTTCACTGCATACCCCTTGAAGCGGCAGCAATGGTTGTGTAATGGCACATTTATTATCCACCGTGCTATTTGTGTGAATGTGTTTAGAGCCAGATTCAGATATACATAATTAGAATTAATTCAAATATTCTAGCTTTGACAGATTTACTGAGACAATGACCTTTTGAAAAATTAATATAAGTTGCTCTGCTATTGGTGTTTGGATGAAAGAGAAAGTGGAATAATAATAATCTTGGGTTAGTGAAGATTTTTTTAGATACATAGTTATGTTTAACAAAGCAGTGAACTTTCAAAGACTATCAGTTGTATACTAGCTTCTGAATGGTGCCAGGAATTTGAGACTGACCAGACCTAATCTGTAGTGACTCGACCCTGGGTTTTCTAAGTCACAGATCAACTAGATCTAAAGGCTGCGTAAATTTTTAATTCAACATGAGCTTAGTTTGTGGAATCATCTAAGCCTGTCTAATGTCCATGTGGTCATTTTGGAATCCTTTACTTTTCCTTTCATTTGTGGAGTAGTTGGGGGTTAATCTTTGGTATACTTTTGTTGAATCTAAGAATTTAGAATATTTTACATGATTATGTTCAAAGCACACCATGTAAACAACTCTAGATGGGTTACCTTTATGATACAAAATAATGTAGGAGCAGACCTAGTGTTGAAAGGCTCAAGGGGTCAGTGGAGCTTTTAAGATATTCTATCTTGCTTCTGACACTTTATATTGTACTTGGTCTGGTCACTTATGAAATTTCTATGTACTGCTACATAGTATATGTTTGGCAAACTAAATCTAGAACATTGTTTATGTGTTGAATTTGAAAAAGAACTTAAATATAAAAATATAGTTGATTTTAAGAAATTATGAAAGCCTTTATTCATTCAAGTCTGAATAGGATTATTTCTAACACTTTCTTCTTACTTTTGTGTACCACATATTTTGAAATCTTCATTGAACATTGTGATGTGTAATAATTGTAAACGAAAGACAACACAGTGTAATATTTGAAATTTCAAATACAATGAAAAAGGTTAACAATATTCCTATTGATAGAAGGTTGTTTGGTTTTAGCCAAGTAACAGGAGAGCGTGTAGGAGAGTGAAAGCAGAATTTGTGTTGAAAGTTTGAGAGTAATTTGGGTATCGGCTGATACACTATATCTTGCCTGCGGCTATGTTAACTCAAGAACGTCACTCACATTGGTGGACGACTGATTGTTTAAGTGTTTGGACAAGTTGGTAATTTCTTAGTTTGCAAAATATGGTTAATCAGACGCAGGCAGTTCTCATGATACAGTCCATGTACGGCAGAGTGGAAGGAAAGCTAGATTTACACGACAATTTATCCTGGACAGATGTAAATATTTATTTTCAAATTGGCTAATTTAAAAAAAAAGATATTCATTTGATTTTGTTTATGTTTGCAGACAATTTTTCTCTAGCAATTACAAACATTCTTGTCTCTGTTCAAGTGAAAGCTTACTATAAGTCTTACTTCTGCTATTTGCATTGTTTCACTAATATTTTTGATGCATTGGAGCGTTTGTAGGTGGTGGACACAGAGTCCAGACAGAACAGACACAGTGCTGAAAACTTGATAGCTCAATTATGGCATCTGTTTGGGCAGCCGATAAACCACGTAGAACTGTCTAGTATTAGGGATCTTGTTCCAGAGTATCTTCTCATGTGACCTCCACTTGTATCCCGATATTGCACACCTTTAAAGTTTAGATTCTCTATTTATAATTTTGTAAGTTGTAATAGATTTGTGTTTCTTTTTCTAAACATTTATCACCAATAGAAAATATCTTACACTCAAATATAGTGTGAAAGAGAACATGCATTTAATTCAAATGGTATAAACAGTCATTCGTAGCTGGCATGATAAGAATATACACTCTGCTTCAAATTTGTTCGTTCATTCATTCATTTATTTATTTATATGCATGCATATATGTACGTATTTATGTATGTATCAATGTATGTCTCTAGACAAGCTAGAGTGTTTACGAATGTGGAATAACATGACTCTGAAGTGGTTCGATTTTGGGCACTTTGCAATTAAATTGTGCTTTCCAGAGGTCCATTTTGGTCCATTTTCTACAATAGCTATGATAATGCTTTAAAGAAAAAGTTCAAACTTTATGCAATGCCTACACGCTTAGTGAACATCATCTATGTCCCATTTTGGCACTAAAGTTTCAATACCATTTGAAACTCGACCACTACCCATCTGTCTACTGGGTCTGTACATAAAATTTTGCAATATCTGCTTTAAATTGATTTTGATTGGTCAATACATGCGTGATATGCATTGCACATCATCACTTATTAATTATGGCTGATGCGATTCCTCAAATAAGGTGCAGAGTTGGAAATCTGAGGTAGGCTATTATCGTAAACCCATATTGATGGATGCTTAACATTGCTTATTGATGAATTCTAAGATGAACAGTTACACGGTTTTCGATAAGAAGATGAATGTGCTGAAATTAATGCTCTTTACCTATGTATGCTGGATCAGACACACTGATTGTGTTTGTCAAGGATCAAGGCTGATAACTAAGCTGGGTTTGTTTGTGGAGGATTGAGGCTGTTAAATAAGCTAGCTGCAGGTCTACTTGTCCGAGAACCACAGATGATGTGGTTGAGTTTAAACACCACATTGGTCCTTGAAATTAAAGTTCATCCGTATTCTTGTAAGTTTGCCCAGTAAGACTGTCGTCTGTTCTCGTTATAATGTAAGCGTCACCTCCCAAGCCCAGCTCTCATCTATCTTGTAACTAATCATTATGAAGTTTGTATATTTACTTGGAATGCTAAGTGTTTTATTTCAGATTAGAATAATTTGATTACTTTGAGCGACTATTGTGTAACACACAATATAAAATTTGTCTTGAAAGTGTCCTGTATTCAACACTTTCTGAAATTCCACCATAAGGAGCTTTATTTCACTTTCACTTCACACAATGCCTGCAAAATCAGACAGTGGGATTTGTTGTTACATAACCAAGTAGGAATTAGAGTAAATCCAATTTCTGAAATTCATTCTTTATTGAATGCATTGATACAAGAAGGTATCGAAAATGGCATGAATTCTCCAGAAATAATTAAAGTAAAATAAATATCTTAGTGTTTAAAATCTATTTTTAATAGTCGATCAGATGTGTGATTGATTGATGAATATAATGAGAGTAGAATGATGAATACAATGAGAAAAGAATTAATTATAGGATGAAATACATGTATACAGGATAATGAGTTTTGTTTCTCACGCACATTTACAGCAAAGTATCAGCTCCAATGTCAAATAACCCTACTTTTATTGAATCGCAGATATTTACCCAAGATCATGTAGCATTAAGCATCTAAGTAGGGCTGCCTGACTTTTGGTCAGATTTTGACACCATTCAAGTCTTTTGGGAAGGAATTAATGATGCTGGTGGGAATACATATCTTGCTTACAACAGGTTGATCAGTTCAAGTAAATAACAAACCTTGCATGCATTATAAGTTGACATTTCAAAGTGGAACACTTTATCAATGGAATTATTTGTTATATAATTTTTATATCACTTCTTCGGTTTATATATTAGTGCTTGTTGATTTTGGCATGATATTGGAGTGTTTAGGGAAAAAGGTTCATGTTACTGTGGTCAGTTATTAACATCCCTTAGTGAAGTACTGGTACATTTTGTTTGATAGGTTAACACTGGATGCAAATGCCATTAAGTTCACCCTATTTCACAAATGCACCGTGTATTGATGAGCCATGCCATTGTATTCCAGATTGAAAAGGGCCTTGACGGTACAGCCGCATGAACCACAGGAGAATGGACCTGCAGTTCCTACACAAAGACCTAAGACCCTCGTCTGGCATTTTATTGGACTGCCAGTGAGGGTGGGCTGCTTCCTGTAGCAGAGCTCTCACTGGTACCAATATTAGGTGAGTATAACATTTTCCATTTACATTCTTTTATAACTTTTGGCGGTATTAACATGGTTCATAGACTTTGTATGCATGTTTAGATAAAATTTATTTGTAAAAACAGTGTTACAAATGTAATTTTTAGTTTAGGAAAGGCAAGTCATTAATCAATAAGTCATTATTAATCTATGTGCACAGTGAACCTGCCTATTTGTAACAGGAACCAACACAATGACTGACCATAACAAGCATGGATTAGCATGGTTCTGTCCACTGAATTGACCACATTGTGATGGGACTTTATACTCTAAATAGCATTTATTGGTGTACAAGTATAAACTTAATGCTGGTTATATGTGGACATTTAACAAGAAACCTGACAGCTCAGCATGTATTAATTTTATGCCCTCTTTCTTTCAGTCATCATGTGGGGAAAAGAACAAAGAGAGACCTCTGAAGAGCAGGCACAAGTGCTGTAATTGCCCATGGGAGCATGTTGGCACAGATTTGATGGTGCTGTGAATTTTGCATCATGAATGTGAAACCTGATGCATCACTTGATATTATTGTCACGCAAAATCTTGGTGACACCAGAATCACAATGGCAAAGAGGCCTGCAAATTTAGCCACACTGTCCAATCAAATAGGTGTGGGAAAAACTAAGTTCTGTGAATTGTAATGAACATAATGTGTATATCATGTTTTGTTAAGTGAGAAAGTTGTCAAGAAAATCTGTGTTAGAAGTCCTGAAGTTTTGAAGAAAAAAATGTGTATGGCATAGCTTGGTATTTTTGCATACTTGAAATTGATACAATAGATATTTGGAAAATTACATTTTCACAATAACACATGTGTTTACATTTTTAATCTTATTTATCAGATTCACATTGGGCTATTTACATGTATTTATTTTCTTAAAACAATGTAAATTGATTGACACAAAGAAGAAAAAGCAGGAGCGAGAAACCTGAGTAGTTAGCCCAAGGGGGAGCAGTGACATTTTCTGTGTTTCAGAGTGATAATGAAGAGAGAACATGAAGAAAATTGTGCAAGTTTGGATGAGTTCATTATCAGGCCAAAACAGGAGCTTTACTCATTAAAATGATATGTGTGCACGTGAAAATTACTTGTCCATTAAAATGCCATGACAGTTATACCCAAAGATTACCTTCTTTTTTCCATAAAACCGCCAACAAAAAGAAAACTATCAGGTAGTGAATTATGTTTGTCTTCATATTTCAACACATGCTTATATTAATGAATAATTCAAAGACATGGTAGAGGTTGGGGAAGCTTATCGAAGCATGTAATTAAAAACAAAACTCTTCTTGCACTTTCCATAGGATTGTCAAAGAAGCTACAAAGATTTCTAAAGTCACTAAGAAAGTCATACATTTTCCAAATTTGTGTCAAGAAAACCTTGAGTTTTTTAAAGTATTCATGTGGACAGAGCCATTTTACAATGTTTTATTGATGTAACCTGCATTTTATGTAGGATCGTTGGGGCCAAATGTCACTGATCCCTATATAAATGGTACATAGAGGTGAAGTTGTATATCCTCAAGTCAATGATTTTGGATAAATAAATATGTACAGTATTATCTAGTTTATAGGCGTTAATCTGTTAATCCTGCACACACATTGTCTCTAGATCAAATATTAGCACAAGGATATTTACATATTATTTAACTAGTGTCATTAAAAGGGTGAAAAGACAACAATAATAGGAACACTTTGTAAGTTATTAAACTTTTATTGAATTTATATATAACCTATAGCTATATGTTGAATCTATATGTGGGTTGCAAGTTCTATTCAGTAAATGTATAAACAGAAACATTCATTTCTTCTCACTGGCAGGTTTTCAGAGAAGGGTGGAGGGAGGGGTCACACTTTGGGATCTCATGGCTTTCATACGTGCGATTGATAGCAGACAAGCCAAATAGCTTATAAGCAATATTACAAATAAGGTATTTTGGTCGGAAAAAAAGGAGAGATGCGCATGCTCCCCCCCCTCCCCGGATCTGCCCATGATTGTAGTCTGGAATTCACGAAAATGATTGTAAAACTAAGATTTTTCATTACAGTGCCAAAATCTAGATTTCGCCATTTTATTTATATTTAAGAAAATCCATGCAATGGTGAAACAATAATCTTAATATTAAACAAAAAATCAAGCAAACGGACAGAGAAATAAATGTATTCCAATGGGATTGACACAAATGCAAATACACCTTCAAATGACAAAGCATTTAGTTGAACACACTGCACGCCTTTTTATTTTCATTTGTGTGCCCTAATCGTGATTGACGGTTACTATCTTGTCTGCAAACACCACGATGACCACTGCTCCAGATAATACAATAGCCCTGACAAACAAACGCATCTCCGCAAATAAACAGTGATAATCACCTCATCAAATCTGGTGCATTGTAAACCACGGTCGCGTTAGTAGTGACCACTGATAAAGACTCCACCTTTTCACGCACCTCTACCAATGATCTACCTGAACGTTCCCAGTACATTCACAGCTAGACACACATGCTCTTTTTCCAAATTCAAATGCTGTCCATTTTACGTATTGTGTGCACGCGGCGTGTACGGTACCGAAAGATGTAAAGATTATCTTAAACCAATGATAGATTTAAATAAAAGATCCTTGCTTAAACACACATATGATGTTGCTTAAATTATTGTGATAAAGGTTTTAAACTCATAATAATGTTATTAATTGATTCGAATAGGACAATAGACAAACAAACACCAACAAACCACTAGCCAGAGTCACTAGCGATGAATGAGAAAGCCGCCTCTGGTCTAATCCTCCTATCGTGGCGTCCACACGCGCCTGTCACAGCATTAGACAAACCGGCGCGCTGGAAAAGCGGCTTGGCGCGCGCCACTGAAACGGATAGTGTTATTCTGTCATGGCCGTTTGGTGCCCGTAAAATACTCATTACAAAGTAATAAAAGCAGACTCGTCGGCAGAATGAGAAGGCGAGTTGTCTAGCCACAGCATTTTACATATTTACAACAGTTATTTTTTTTAATGATAAACAAAACAAAAATACTTTCAGATTATTTATCATGTACATGTATATATAGGGGTGAGGGTTGATTGCGTGCATAGCACATCTTAATGTTGCTTGAGCTGAAATTATGAAATAAGTTGTTCTGAAGGCTTCTCACGCAGTTAGGACCAAAGTTTTAGCTAAACAAATTCAATGTGGCGTCCATTTCCTATGCTATTCAACACGTAACTTCATAAAGGCCAACGTGACGTACCTACTAATCGCTTTATTCCCGCTGTATCAGCATTCTGACCATCACGGACGCGGGCAAATAAAGCAGCGCCCTGAGCACAGCAAGCCGCCCATTGCGCATGCGTGAGCGTGGACGCAGACATGGGGTGGTAACCATATTGACACAAATGGTGTCATCGGCCCTCCCACTTTTACCCATTACAAGTTTGTTTTCATCTCCGCAATACACGCTTTCGTGATTAGGAAACGTGGAATTTACTATAGGCTACGTTCCCCTGCCATTTATAAAAAATCTGGATCAGCTAGCAATAACATAAATGGCGATGTAGTATTTGAAACAGTTAGAATAGCATTGACAAAGAAAAAGACAAACACACAAAAAATGACGAGTTGGCGGCATTGTTAGTGAGTGGCGCTGCCGCTACAGCACTGTCGGCGCGGCGGCGGCAGACGGTACAGCAAGGGGGGGGGGGGTAGATCGCATCAACAGATACGAAAATACTACAGGCCACCAATACAATACAATAATTCATGTTGCACATATCATGAAGCTGTCTGTATCGTGGGATATTTGTTTTGGTGTGATTCTATTTTTCTCGTTTTTTAATTGTTGGCGTTCTGTGCGCGGTTCTGTATTGACTCACATCTTACGGTTCAGTCAAGTCTGACAACACCCCACCGCCGGATTCACATGAATAAACGGTCTGCGTGAACTTCAAAGAAAACAATGAACAAAACATCTCGCAGTGAAAAAATGTCATTGATGAAGTGAAGCAAGAAAGTTGCAGACAAGCTGCACCATCACCTCGGCTGTCCCGTGATGAGCAACAGGCGGGGACGGGCGAGCGCACGGCGGGCTGTAGACTAGTGCGGTGAGGGCAGCGAGCGGCACCGGTATGCTTGTAGAGGGTTAGTCGTGGGGGAAAACTCACAGGGTCTTGATTGATGTGACAGGAGTAGTTATTGTTAGAGATGTAGGGTATGTAGATTTCAGTGCTTAGATATATGGTGTCCGTCTTTCATATGCATGAAACTGTGTTGAGAGGGTAACTCTACAGAAGATGGATAAAATGCTGCTAATTGCACTTTTGTAGGAAGTTTTCTATAAAAAAAGATGGGCACTTTTGGAGCCGTTACCAGAGTGCATCTCGTACAATAGAAACACAATAAGTTGGATTAAGTTTTATGTGAAAAAAGGAATGGGAATATACCAGAATGTGAGAGAAAGATCTTCATCTAATTGAGTAGTTTCAAAAAGTGTATGGGCCAAGTGATAATTCGCATTCATTGAGCAGCCTCTGGATACCTGTCATACAAAGAGGTCGATTTGGCATTTGATTTGGAATTGTATGGAAGTGATAGCCTTTTTAATGCTCTTCAAAGAAGTGTTTAACAGTGGACTATCTCTAGATCTATCAGAGGTCCCTATCTAGTTTTCTTTGCTCTATTATTCATTGTGGTCGTTAGATTTGAATTATAGGAATATATTATTCAAGCTAGAGGAAGAGAATAGTGGTATTGCATGTCTTCATGTACGGCAGGTGGACCAAGGCAGATAGTTACTGTATCATAGCCATTTACACACGTTTAATTCATAGCAATAACTACATTTGGAATACAACTCAACTCTGTTTTGTATGCAGTTTTTAATTGTGGAAACCCAAGCTCATGGAAGATTCATTTCTCTGTTCAATATGTATCTTAAGCTATAATTAAGTAAGCCAATCAAATGTTAATTTCTAATCTTAGTAAATCTCTTTTTTCCAGGATATGTAATTTACTTTTCATACTTGCGGTGGATAGTGCATTTGAAAACTGGATGTAACAGACATGATATTTTTCATCTACTTATCGCAACTTGGATAAAGAATATTAATAGTACTGAATTATTTTATCATGGACATTGATTTGCATTAATCATTACAGTGATCTCAATCCAGGTATTTGTTCTTTTTGCTACATTATTCTCAGTACAATTTCTCAAGAATTCATTTCAGGGAAGGCAATAGAAATGTAAGACCTCCCAATAGCCCTCCCCACGTAAGTGTCCACTAAACCATTGAATTTCGATTGATATTCACATCGGCTATATTGGATAGTTATATATGGTATATTCAGTTCATTAAAGGTATTTTTTAAAAATAAACATTTTCAAATTACTTATTGCATATCACATACATCATGTATCATAAATGACAACATGTTTCTACCGTCAGTAGCTTTCTAACATCTTAAAATGAATGTAATGTTTTGGAAAAAATAAGTTTCCTTAAAAGGTTAAATGTCATCATGATTGTTTAGTCATGTCTTAGTACTAAATAGTAACAGTGAAAAGTAATTACAATGATACCATTCCTTTGCCAAACGCTAAATAAAACGCTGAATGAAATTCAGATGAAATCTCATGTAGTTTATAAGAACAAGGGAAAGTTTCCTGACTTCCGTCCACGCGATAGTGCTCTGACAAGGCTCCTCGGTGTATACTTTCAAATTAAAGGACTAATTTCAGGTTAAAGTCTTTTGAATTAGTGTTGTCAAAATACAAATAATAGGGTGCAAATAACCAACTTCTAATCATTAAATTTATCTATAGTGATAATTCATGAAGTAATTGTTGTTATTGTGTGAGGGGAGTTCACTCAGGTCAATTGTGTAAATAAAAAGTAAAAACAAAACTATACAGGGCACACATAATGTGTAAATTAGAAATTATTTGATGCACAGATTGACCCCTGATGATTGGTTCAATCACTGAACATTTTACAGAATGAAATCAAATAAAAGTCATGTCCTTAAAAACACGTCACGTAAATGTTAGAACTAAAGTCAGAAATCGACATGAACAGTGAGGGTCAATAGACGGTTTCCTATAAACAGCGAGAGTTCTAAGTTTGTTTTATTGATATTTTATAGGATTACCAATATTGTATTTTTCATTAGATACTCTAAATGATAAAGTATATTTAAATGTACAACATTAGGCGTATATAGTCTATATAGAAAACATTAGAAAAGGTATCATATTTTTTTCGTAATGCATATTCTTAGCAAAACTCATTTTCTCTATCAGTTTTGCTCAAGTGTCTTTCAAGCTACTTTTATATATAGGTGTTAAGTAATGTAACGTAGATTACAAAAGATGCACTGGGGTGCCCTATCCTAAAGTAACCAATATGTGGCTATAAACCACACTGAGGGTGCTCTCTTTATATGGGCAGATCGGCGCGATACATTCAACATGTAATTATCAAAATTACAGGCCGGAAAATTACACAGAAAACATATGTGTGTTCTTCAGTGTGAATAAAATGATTTTGAGATACAGTGTGTGTGCACTATGTAGAACTTGAAGGTATTTTAATGTGAACATTAATGAAAATATATTTATTTGGGGCCAATGCTTTTTCCAAAAGTAACAAAATGAATGCTTGAAAGTCAAATGTGAACTATGATCATGCAATGTTTAGGTTATATGAAAAAAAATCATGCATGTCAAGTCCTGGTATACAATTTACATGATAAGTTATAGCATCTCAGTTTTTCTTTTCATTTATAACCGATTTATCTTTAAAAACATTTTAGATGTTGATCTTTTATAGCAAGCTTGACTACTTGCACTTCATTCAGACTTCTGTGCAATAATGTTTTCAATTGTTTGTAAGATTTTAGGTCCTTACATCGAGCAACAGGGATTATTGTCAAAGTTTACTTTTTCTTTCTTGGATACAGATTCATTATTAAAGTGTACATTATGCTCAGGTGTCCACAAATATTTGTCATCCTACCTGTTGTAGTGACATCATCCCAATCAAACCTTCCCTGCCCCTGTCTCACTAACAGGCTAACAAGCTCACATTTCTACGTCTGTGTCGCTCGTTCCGTAACAGGAAGTGACTAGCCCCCGTGCCGTGAATAAGGTCAGGATGAGCGTTACCTCCATAATTGGACATTTGCGGACATCGTAAATTGGATTGGTGGCCGCTCGCTACCGTAATGCCATTGCGTTTCTATGTTTGTGAAATGCGTGTGTTTTAGTGAGGAAGAGCTCTACTGATCCCATTTGTTGCTGATTCACTTTCTTTGTGAAAGCTGCAGCGTCTTCAAGTCATGTTCATTGGTTATGCTATCCTGAAAGGCTTTTATTAGATTTCTTTGTACATTTTTTATAAGATGAATAAGATTATGTCTGTGAAGGCTTTCTATTTGGTGGTCAAATAGCAAACAATGGATGCAATGATTGACCAATACCATACCAATTTGCCAGCCAACGTGTTTGGTGATCTGACAGATAGAGTTGACCTCCGGTGATGTATTACGAGACTTCATTTAAATCAACCAGTGGGCACACTTGGGAAATCAAATAGATTTGCTTACAAGGAGTCTTAACAAAAGAAGAGATGTTACTGAACACCTGCTTTAACTTTCAAGTTAAGATATTTAAGATGGTGCTTAAAGCATTGTCAGTCGGGGGTCGTTAAAGGGCTTTTGTGCACAGTGTGAAATTTGACAGAGTCTATTTTTCTTTTCATCATTTAAGGTAATGTTGATTATATGGAAGCGATTTCAAACATAAGAATGGTACGGACATATGCTTTGCATGTGGATATGTTAATAAAAGGTGTTGAGTTACTTATTTATGAGTTTACAGTTAGAAATAGGACACCCTTATGCCAAGGAGATTTCAGAAAGGTTATTATTACACAGCTATTAAATGTTGACTTTTTGATTCATTAGAAATTGCTGCGATGTTTTGTTGAACTAATTTGATGTGCCTTTTTCAAAATTAATAATATGGTGTAGATGGGTGTGTAGCATATAAAGCATCAAAGTGATTAGATGTGAAAAATACCGCTGCCAATTTAACAGTTCATTTAGTCTTGCATAAACAGACATACATGTATACAAAATGGATTTTATCTCAGGAAACATCTTGACATTTAAGACTGGCCAGTAGTGGCTTAAATTGGCCATTTATGGTCAATATTCTGTGAAATAAAGACTACACGCCTGCCAAATGCTGATGATTTTAGCCAGGGCATGCTGGTATCAAAGGATCAAGGCCACATCACCATGTCACTATGTCTCTCTATCTATTGCTTTAAATGGTTAACTTTAGGTGAGTGATATGACTACCTAACCTTTTGTTGGGTGTTTTTCATAGTTGTTGGCCCCATGATGTGTGAGCAATTTTTCATGAATTTTCGTACACTGGAAGCTACATTTAATTTTCGAAGCAAATTCTTAACTATTAGACTATATACATGTATCGTACCAGGAGAATTTTATAATTTCTTTGTAGATTGTGATAAAAGCACCAACTGTTGAAATTTGCCCCACAAAAACCTCTACCAGGGCATCTAACTAAAAAACTTACCCAATTTGAGGCAATCTGTTGACAAGATGCTGAGATTGTAACGAGCTTTTAAACAGCTACACTCACTGAATTGCTAATTGGAGTGAGGAGCGAGATTTATGAACAGGTGGTATTGGGAGGCTGCTGAGAGGCATAGATCGTGGACAAGGGCCCTCACCACTACACATAGTGGCCCGCCAGCTCATTCATGCACATTAAACATTAATTGCACATACTTGTTTAATCTCTGAACAAGATTTGTTGTAGATTTATGAAATGGTTACATTTTGTGTAGATTTTCAGTGATTGATCTGTACATTTTTTTATCTGAACGTTATTGTAGTGCTATTGATATATGCATTATCAGTTTGAATTCTCATATTTAGGTCTAAAGTGAGATTTCAAAGATAGCAAGTATTTGAACAATCCTAGGAAATATGAACTTTTTCATATTTCTGTTGCAATGAAAGGAAAGAATGAGTGAGCAAAATCATAAAATACCCTGAAAAACCGGAATAGCTTTACCGTGAGCTCAGCAGTTAATAAACACTGTTCATAATCATATCAAGGACTATCTCAAAGCAAAACCATCTTCTACTTCACAAAAAATCACTGTTTATTCAAGAAATAGATGTAACATTTGAGTGGTTCCTGCTTATCTTTGATATAGGACTTTATTGTGAGCTGGTGAAAGAGTTAATGTGCGTTTACAGGTGAGGATGTTACAGTATTGGAAAGATGCAACATTCCCGTCACTTAAAGCCCTGTAAAGTGTTATTTGTACAAACACATTGGTAAAGCATTGCTTTATGTTCCTTTGAAAGGGTTGTTTGTAAAGATGTTTTCAGCTTAACGTTTATTAGAAAAGAATGTTTGATTCTATTGCTGTTTGCGAATGCATCATTGAAGTTATCAGGTTATTTGAGAGATTTTTTGTGTTGTTTGATACAGAAGACTGATTGAAGGAGAGAAAAACGAAATAGACACTTTTGATGACAGGGAAATAGCCATTTGGTTTTGCTAATGTTTACTCATTTTGATATAATTTTGACAAAGCTTACTGTGTCAAAGGAAAATAGTTTTGGTCTTCGAATGGATCTTAATCAAACTGAAATAGGTAATTCCATAATGATTAAAGCATTCAAATTAAGTGATCTATGATGATCAGTATTTGAAATCAGTAGATGACAACTCGCCACCCAGTGGTACCACTCCATGGTTGAACTGAGAACTAACCACAGATGTTGGTGGTGATGACAGGAGAAACTGATCACTGTCATTACAGTGGACAGGAAGCGCAGCTACGTTATTGGGGGAACGCACGCACCAGGGGGACAGGAGCTAACACGCAGCCTTATAAGCTCTGTACCATGGTGACGAGGGGATATCACCTAGAGACGCAGGTCTAATGGGCATTTAAAGTTTAAGGTGATCTGAAAATGGGGTGAATTAAGTTGTTTTGTTGATTGATGTGTCTACTGTGGATGTATAGCATAAGGTAGACATACATGTAGTTTTGAAAGATCTTAAGAAATGTACAACATTTTTTTTGCGTTTGAAGATTTATGCTTATTATCAAGTTAGATGCATGGTTATGGTAAGATAAAAAAACAGCATTGTACTGCATATGAAGCAAAGCTCATTAGGAAATGCATTTTACTAATACGTAGATTCAAAAGATGCATTCACTATAGTCGAAAAGACCGTAATTCTCGACTCTACCTGAAGCAATTAATCGTTGGGCAATTAGTTAGATTGTGCTGGCAGTATCAATAGGCGTTATCCTGAACAGAATCAGCGGGAGGATCACTGGACGTTACAATGTGGGGATTACAAAGGCCGGACGCCAGTGTCAGTGGGAGGGGTAATCAGCTGATGGAAGGTGACACAAGCCCGACCCCGGCATGACACGCAACCACACATGGTCATGGACAATGCCCGTTGGGGTGCTGAGATCTGTTAAAGTTCTACGAAGTTAATGTCTTCTATACTTCTTGTAGTTTAACTTAGCAACCGAAATGTAATGTGAAGAAATGTGTTAGATGTCTAATGCATTGTTGATCTTTCCTATTGTGATGTGTGAACGAAGGCTGTGGACATCGCATGAATGAATATTGAGTTTTTTTTCAATAGTCACTTGACTTGCGAAGCAGTTAGAATTATTACAATCCTTTCTGCAACATGATGATGTATAAAATATGCACAAAATGTAAATGGCCTTGTGGCCTGTCTAGTTTTGACACCATGGCGAGACATAGTGTGATAATAGGCAGCACTGGGACAATGAGTTAGGTGACAATCAGCGGTCAATTCATTACCAGCCTTATATGGTGGCGTGTAATGTTACGAGGGTGGTCATTGGGACGATTAATCACACCAATTCCACAGTCAAACATGCAATCAGTGGCCAGTTTAACTCAAATCGGTGTAAAGCAATAGTTAAGTGTCCCGTTGCTAGGTTAATGCTGTTAATGGCATTACGCTATGGTGAACAAAGTGGTGAAAATAGCATTACATAAGTATATTTAAATGAGATGGCGCCCATTTTGAGGTAATAATTTGAATAAATGTTATCAGCATTTTTCTGGCTTTCAGTTTGAACTCTGTTGTATAATCCATGTTTTAGCTGCTCTACTAATTATTTTCATAGAAACTTGGAAATATGGTTCATACATGTATATGGTTCATATATGATTCATATAGGTATTATTTATTTGCCTGAGAAACCAGGTTAACATGCCACTAATACTAAAACTTTTCAACTATTTTTTATTCACCTCGTTGCTGTTTTGTTTCTGATGCGTTTCAGAATGTCAAATTTCAAAATTTGTATGCATTCATTAACTGAAAAAAAGTCAAGACATAAAGTAGATCTTAATTACGTTGATGTGAAGTTGCTGGGTGTAGGATATAGACCATAAATCAAACTATCCTCCAACTGAACGAGCATCATTCAGTCACCGTCAAGATCTTATAAGGTGCAAAACTTTAACATATGTTTTGTGCTAACCCTTATAAAGAAAGCTACTTCATTATTTCCGAAGTGCCTTAATTAATTTGCCTGTGAATGGAAGCCTTTTATGCCAGTGTCATGGTGAAGGATGACAAATGACGGAACGATTCGGTGGCGGAAATATGCTATGTGTCTGGTGGAATTACTAGAGAATTGTGAATGGTTGGAGATGTAAAATACTTGTGCATGTACCTAGCAATAACTTAGTCACATTCAGTGTTTTAATCAGTGAAAGAAAACTGAGATAGTGCATCATTTTAGGCTTGATCAATCTTCTTATTTTAATATTAACGTGTGAAACATACAACCATAATATACCCTTTTATATGCAGCATGTCGATCAGTAGTCCGTACTTATAAATTCCCTTGACACACAGGTAATATTCCCAGCAGCCTGCAGACTGTCATTACTTACAATACGGGTAATTGCTCCGATGGGGTATAGTGATCCATTCCTACAAAGGGATACCTGTGTGTTTTGATTCTTTATAGGAATAGGAATGACCTGTCTAGGAAAAATCAAAGTATTAACTTTTTTTTGTTTCACCTAGACAAATTTAGAAATACGTCATAAGCTACGAAGGTGGTTCAATTTATATTTCTTTTGCTCGCAGAATGGAATTCATGAAGTTAAGATTTTCCCAGACAATTAGCATTCTTTTCTGTGTCATAGTGACTTATTCCTGTGCAGTGACAAATAGGCAATTACCCTTGGAGTGTGAGGTCTATCAACTGGGGAAGTATGTGCATCACATGGGCACATGTATTGTGGAACATGTAGGCAGCTGTGGCCCAGTGGCACACTATTGGCATCCCATATATAATAGATGATTATAAGCTTGAAATTCCAATAGGATATGATGGGGGCCTATCTGGTATTTTGTTGAATAATCCTCAGTATCATGAGTACAAAAGCAAAAAAGGCAAGTCAGATCCTATTCCTGGTGTGTATCACAACAGCATTTACTTGATATTGCATATATATTATCTTTAGGATCAATGTACATTAAGTGTCCTGTGACGCTTACTAGTATGAATGCTAAGCCTTTATTGCTTCATAATAAAAAGTTCTCGTTCATGGACTCACTATTTCCTGAGGATAGACTCAAAAGAATGGCTTTAATTTGGACATGAAAGCAGATTGTTGGTTGACGCTCTGAAACTCCAGCAAATTTGTATGAGCAACATTGGCACTCTCCACATTTGATTTGTGGCTGCGCTTTAGCTATGAAATGTCATCAAAGAAATGAAAGGCTTTTAAAGGAGGAAGAAGTTGGGGATTTTATTGGAACAAAATTCTACCTGACAGGCTTGTTGATTAAATTATCTATGAATTCTCTAACAGCATCATTGTTGAAGTTGAAAAAATGTGTTTTCTCAAAATCGTGTATCATTGCCAGGTACCTTCCACTTTGGAAATAAAACCAAGCTTCATCTTGACCTTTTCACTGGGCAATCTGCATCATAGTAAATTTGCATGTAGTATTTTTTCAGCGTGCACATGTCAACATATCTAGTGTAGAAGTGTGACAAAGTGTCAATTATATGGCTGTTATCCAAGCCCCCACAGTTTGTTATTATGCCATACAAAGCAGGTCTGGGTAATGGGTTGTAGCTTTTGTCTACCCACAGTCTGCCTACGACAACGTCTTATGTACACTATTGTTCCTGAACAGTGTTCTTCTCCTTTAAGGATATCCTTTTTATATCACAATATTCTTCTCAGTTTTTAATGCACATCAAGATGTATGCATGTGACAGTCTCTTACGAACCCTGATGTTCATAGAGACTGGGACAATGGTTTTGTTACGAGATATAAACGATGGTTTTACAGTTCAAATTTATTTTTCAATGTAGTTTTAAGTGGCAAGCATTTGGTTGGTGTGATAATTTTGTATTTAAATCACACTATACCTGCGAAGGTGAACTCATAGTCTTCATATTTATAACCACATTTGTGAATTGCAGTGTATAATAGGGCAATTAGAGGCAAATTACGAAAGGTTCAGCTTTCTTCACTATAGTGCCACTTATAATTTGACAATTTAAGTATATGGTACCTTATTACTAAAACAGTTTCAAGTGATATTTTCAATATTTTGTTAAGATATTTTCAAGAATATTTATGCACATCAAGAAATTCATATAATGCTTATATTTAGAAAGTAATAAGTAATTGTACCTACTTTTATCTAGAAATATTGATAAGATGGGTAATAAGCAAACAAAGCACTCTTGTTATTATTAAATAGCATTGCTTTTGCCAACTTATTCACCAACTCATGAATATCTAACCACCTGCTTTGATACAAAAAAATCAATGACTTTACCATATCATGATTACTGCTAATATAAAGCAAGTCTACGAATATTCATTGCTCTTATTTGTAAAAAGTGGAGTATTTACATCATCTCCAATCTCGTTTTTATTGAGGCTCATGTAAACCTGAGATAATAATGCGTTGTTGTCGTGGTAATACGAGACCATGAGAGGGGATTGTCAGAATACACAATCGCCATTGGGGATGATGTACAACTGTCATCACAACGTACCGGTAGATGTAGTCTGGGTTTTAAGGTTTCATCAATTTCACATTATCTTGTGAAGTGCTTTGTATTTTTGGGTACAACAACACAGTAGGACAAACATTTTCTAGAATCTGGTTAATGAGTATCAAAAAAAATATTTTCAATGGCAATTGAAAATACTTTACACGTATTTTTAGCAAGAACTGAGAAAGAACTATTTGCTGTGAGTTGACAATTAGTTCTGTTGTGACAATGCATTGTGTATGTGAGACCACCTGCTCAAAGCACCTGCATTATTAAATACAGCAGCCTCGAGACAGCAGCCCGGACGTATCACGACCATTGTTACAACCTTGTCTATGACTTCTTGCGACTGATTCATAAGAACTGGTGATATTCAAATGAACAATTTGAGTGATCAGTTTAGAGATGCAAAGAAGTTTAGGATATGGGGAATATCGCAATAGAGTTAATAAAGATTTTATTAATTATTCAATGGAAGAAGACTATGGCATGAGTTGATTGCATGATATCACTTTAATTGTGTACCATTAATTAGTCTGTCTCACCATGTTAAATTATGATTTGTACAAAGAATCAAAATGAACAAACATCAGTGCCTATTACACTTTAATACCTCAAATCTTTTTCTAAAGTTTTATATTTTTGCTATATGTTGTACTTTACCATTAACCACAACTGCATATTTCAGCTGTATGCTTCTGGTGAGATTTTACCCTAAACCTTGGAAACATTCACATAGAAATATTCTTTGTATGAGAAAAAGGCCTTTGCAACAATATGAGTGTTAGTGTTATCACTACTCTGCTGCCTGGGTGAATGAGACACCTCTTGTATAGGAGCAATGAAACAGAACACCATATCTCATAGTTGTAAAACTTGTAAATTGATATCATTATAAACTGATTGCCAAGGGTGAGAACTTATGATCTTGACTAAATTAGACACCGATGTATAAATATACTCCGCACTTATTAAGAGTACAAAAGGAGTCTTTCCTCTTGATGAAAGCACCACATATAATCAGTATGTAACTTTGCAAGTAATTTCCGTACCTATCACACCTAACTAACGAATAACAAGTTCTGAATACCGTGCCATAGCACACGTTAATGACACTATTTCAGTTAATAATGGCAACATCAAATACGTGTTTGTTCTGTCAATGCGAATATCCACTAGGATGAAGAGAAGATGTAATTTTCATTGTTCACCACTTCCGTCAGTCACTCAGGGACTAATTAGTGATTGTGAGTGTGTACCTGAGTCTGATATCACCTGCTCAACATGTGAGCTATGGTGGGTGCATAAAACACTGCATACAAAATTGCAAAGATTTGATGACTGTTACCAAAATTAATTGTGTAAGTCTCAATCTTGGTATGGTTGGTCAGATGCATTGACGGATAGATGAGTGTTGTCTGCGATTGTAACCATGAAGATTAGAAATGCCCGTCCTATCTTCTTACAGCTAATTAAAGGACCATCATGGCATCATACGATGGCAAAATAGCACAAGATTTAATATCCAACGATGAAAGTCGACCTGTTATTGTCATAAACGTAGGAGCGGCTATGTGGCATTATTAACACTGTCACTTTTTAAGATTGCAGTTATGTTGGAGGTACAGTTTCATGACCACGTACACAATATTACAGACTGGCATCATTTCAATAGAGACATTGAGCTCTTATTATGTATTACATGTAGTTATGTAACTCTACAGGGAACAATTGCTTAATTTTTAATGTCACCTGTTCAAACCTGCTATTGTGATGATGTGCACAAATCTTACCGACTTATCTCGGTGAATTATTTTATATATCATTTAATTTACCAGATCTTATATTTTTAATTGTAATTTTTAGCATTTAGGCTTGATGTCAATAGTAGATAGAACTATGTTGGTATATAGTAGCTTGCAACATGGAGAGAAGTGCACCTGTAAGAAGTGCTTTATTTGCATCCTTGTCACAGCCTGAAAATGTCATGTATGAGGAGATGCTGGGATGATAGTGTTGAAGGAATCCCAGGGTATTTCCGCTATAAGGTCTCATGCATCAGAATGCCATCACTTACAGTAAGACTTCTGTGTGTACATAACCATATAGTAAAGTCCTATCTTTGGAGACATCAGTGCAAAACATCAGAATATGTGCATGCTATCTTTATTATTCAGTTTCGTCAAAAATCACAAGTAAGTTAACCTGAACCACCATTGAATAATTGTTGAATATAAATGCATCCCACGATGAAGGGCATGAATGTTATTCAAGTCATTATTGTCAGTGTTACGATTTAACAGATTACCTAACTCACTCACATCTCTATCACTACAAAAAGCAACAAGCAAGTCTTTTTGAGCATGCAAAAGCCATACTGGGTGAAAAGACCAATTAAACTTGAATGAAAATGCCATATTTCAAGATCAGCCATTATGTTTTGGACTTTATAAATATACTGCTTCCTTTCCTATTCTCTGCCATCTTGGAGCATCCCAGGCAAGCCTGTCTTTTTATGGTTTCCAACCTACTTTGCCCAACAAAGAAAGCTCACTTATGTAATTCATCACTAAGTTTAAAGACTTATCCAACTACTCTACCACTCATGTTTACGTCTTCACGTTAGATGTTTACTCTTTAATAACAGGTGGTGAAAGTGGAGCTTGATCATTTGAAAAAGTGCCTAGAATAAACATTAAAATGATGTATATGACGTCTACATTGGACTAGTTTGTATTTTTTTCATGTAAAATTTCATGAAAACAAATGATAACCATTTAACCCCAAGGTAAGTTGGGAAAGTTGAAAGAGGAAGCTTTTAAGATATTTTCTTTGAACATCTCATGTCAGAAAGCTGCTTTTTTAAAAATGAACCAAAAAGTGCCTGCTGTGTCTTTTGATCATGCTGCTTTAGTGTCTTACGAGACCTTTACATTACTGCGATATATTCTCTAGTGCCCTGTTTAAGTGCTAGTGTAAAACAGAATCTATATAATTCATTACCAGTATGTAGTAAAAATGGTAAAAGGAAACTGAGCTTGCTTTTCATTAGACGACCACTGTAACGTGCATGTTGCATCATTCTTAGTTCTCACACTGTTAGATAGAAAATACCACCTATGTACAATGCAGAGGTCTAAAGCACTTGAATTTGACCCTGTCCACAAGGGTTCATAATACAAAAGCCTTCAGACTCTGGCAGCTGTGTGCACTCACTAAAACCCCTGCATGCATATGGATTCAAATAATATCTGTCGTTCACCTTTTTCTTTGACATTTATGAGAGAATCTGAGCTGAAAGCCATGGAGGACGTAATCAAGCTATAAAGGCTTTGAGCATGGAGACACGAGGCCATCAGTAAAGGCTCGTCGTTGCATGCTGTGGTGGCTTTCAGGCTGCGAGGTGCGGGGGCCCAGGATATGAGGGTCTCAGATGTCAAGGTGACAGGAGACTCGCCTTGTGAGGGGTGAAAGACAGCACAGTCACAGCTTAAGGTGACGGTTCAATTTTGTATAGTGCATGAGAAATATGGTTGGGCATGCTATTGTAACTGAATAAGGTATTTATTTCTTTGATAGATGGTTGCTGTGAAAGTAAATATCTTGTGTAAATTTTATACATTAACAAGGTCATATATAATTCTACCCAGAACTACCCCCTTCCCCTCACAATCCGATGGGATCCCTTTGACAGTAACTAAATGTAGGTTAACTCTACAATATATAACATACCTACATCAATGTACCAATTGACTTTCTTTTGGTCAACTAATGTTCCTATGGAGGAGAAAAGTGGCTTATTGGTCTGAAATCTCACCCATTGTGTCATGAAGACAGGCAGCAGAATTCTTTGTTACCATGGAAACATAACGACAGTGTTAACTATCACTGTGGGTACAAATTGTGTGGACTGTGGAAGGGCATTTTACTAGCTGTGGTCAGTGAGTGGTCAGTGATTACCTCGAAGGCAGGTGTCATTTTTAAGTGATGAGTCGTTAGCAATTGCAGTTTCAGGTGCAAGGTGTTGATGATGTTTCAGGTGAATGTAATGTATTGCAAGTCTCAGTACATTAAGAATTGAAGTTTCAGAAACAATTGTAGATGTCTAAGAAATACTTTATGAAATGCTTGATTTAGAACATCTATGATACCCACAAAATCTATTACCACTTTGAATGTGAACAATTGCAAGTCTTGATGTTCTGGGTTTACCCATTTTCATGATCCATTTAAAGTCAATTGACCATTTAAGTTGACTATTTAAAGTCAAGTACTTGAACCTGACTTAAATTACTGGTAATAATGGCTGTCATATAGCACGCTTTCCATTACGCTAGTTCATCAGTAATGAAGCCATTGAGACAGAGATGGCAATATTGACTAATTCACTCACTACAATAAGTGTGGGAGATAAAGGAAGCGATGGGTATCTCAATGATTGGACCAATTATCTTGGGGTATCACTTATTCATGCCCAATTGGCAGCTGGATGATTATGCTGCAGTAGATATTTTCGGGCTGTAAAGTTGATTTGAAAATGCCTCTTTTCATAAAAGGTTAGAATTCATAGCTGTAGAAATTGAAATGCTAAATACAAGCAATGTTAATTTTTACAAAACAAAATGCTATAATGAAAAGACTTAGTTACTTTCTAAGTTTCACAATTTTTTTTTCATTTCACAATATTTTGTTTATATGCAAGGAACTGTTTTATCTTGCAATTTGATTTCTGATTTCTCCAGCCTGAAACATCCAACTAGAACATGCCATTTACGTCCTAATTGAGGATTCCGCATCGCAGGCACTCTAATCTCTTAGTTTAATTGAGGATAGAGCTGGGCCGTCAAGGATACAACAACACAACCTCGATGTCTCGTGTGCCAATGTTATGTTTACGTTTCACCAGCCGATATCAATGACTTTAGAATAATAACAGAGGGATGGTAGATTTAATAGAAAATCTAGACGTTTGAGTGCAGGTACATGATAGGGTAAGTTGGTGAATGACAAGAATCATAGTGAGAGGAGTCGTTTTCAATGTTAAGAGTGCGCTGTTGAATGACAAAGTTTAAACTAGCGATGATTGGATTTTTATTAAGTGTTTTTATGGGAGCATCTAAAGGTAATGACTTTTTTGAATGAATTGTGACCGACAATGTGCTGCGTGATTGAGTGGTTATTTCAATAACATAGCTGTTGTTGGGATCTCGTAACCTTCACAATTACTTTTGAAATTCTTTTTACATTTGGGATGATGTGTAGCTCATGTTATTTTTCGTCAATTGTGCTTTGTTGTTGAAATTAAGCTTACAATTTCACTACATTTTTATCAAGTAGGTGTAAGAGTTATTTTCTGTGCAATCGCTAATTAACATGTTTGGATCTTAGCAGGAATAAATGACAAGTATTCCTCTCATGTATTGTTGATGTTAGGTATTATTGTTGCTCTAATGTATGAAACATTTAAGGTATGAATGGTGTTCAACAGTGAAACATTGATCAAATATGTCACACATCTGATTGTTCTTTTTTTTTATTATGAAGTGTGACAAAATTTATATCATCCCTAATGTGGCGTTATAATCGATTTCAAATAGTTTTATATCAAGCACAAGAGAACAAATGGCCAAGTCAACACTAATACAGACAGCCCGTATAATCCCCCTATAATTGACCTATCATCGCTGCCCTCAAAAGAACCAGCCAACGGCTGTTGTTTGCTCGAGACTTACACACGTGCAGTCCTGTGTAGCCCAGATAACTAGTCTAAATGCGTCGACAAGGAATCAAAGTTACGGCCACACTCTCCCTACCGTGATCACATGTACGTCACGCTCCCATTCAAAGATCACAAAAGGCGGGGATATTATGAGAATAACATATATGCACACACCAAGCTATGGTCCTAGATCAAAAGCTAGCTTGTTAAAAGTTCTAACGCTTGTAAATGAAGTGATGTGTGATTATCAATTGTTCGATTTGAAATGTTATGTTTGCTAGATTTATGATTTGAGCTGCAGCAGGTCCTCTCATATTTATTTAATACAAGTCAAAACACTACTTTTAAATAAATATGAAATGTTATAAAAAGACATTTTACTGATGACATTAAGTAGGATGCAATCATAATCTTTTGAGCTCATCATTATATCTTATCACTCCATCTCTCCAACCATTGTTTGCCTGAACTATGATAGATCAGTTCAAAAGACCAAATATTAAAATCATAGTTTGTTGACAAAGCTCCTACAGTAATCCATTTTTAGTATAATTCTAATTCTTGCTTGGTATTTAAATTTTATTGAGGATCGATTATATTGATGATAATTTTGCCAACTTTTAGTTAAAGACCCTAGATACGAGCGGCTTCATTTTAAGACTCAGACCTAAAGAGAAACCCACGTTCGAAAAACACTAGAGGATGAAATTAGGCGTCACATATTGACGCAGAGCGCAAAAAGGGGATTTGCGGTAAACAATGCCATGTGAGGTCCCGTAATACAATAGGTGAGAGCGTAAATAATAGACAATGTGCGCGGAGCCCATGGCTGCATGTTTGTAAACAAAGTAGCCATGTGGGAATGCTGAAAGACAGGGTTTTTTGCCAGGTCTATAAATATTGAGGATACGAGATAGGTGGAAGCTGGGCATTATAACTGTCAGGTGTGGATACAAAGTTAAAAAAGCCATCAGGTGCGGAAGCAACAAGAGAAAAAACTTGCCAGCTGTATTGTGTGAATGAATGTGGCGGGAGGCAGATAGGAAGATAGAGAGGTGTATTCAGAATGGGAGGATGAACATGTGTTTGAAATGATGACTTGGTATTGTTGCTGTCATCTTAATTATCATGTTAATCGGGACCTATTATGGGTGGGGAAATTTTTTCTTTTGAATGATGACAGTTAACGTCGTCACTAAAGGAGAGAGCCTTGTTTCTATCATAAAAAAAGATAACAGCTCAATGACTTTGTGACATAAGTTAGTAATGACTCGCGTCGTATGGAAGATATAATTATAGCATGATGAAATCTATAGCATTTTACAATTTGATCACGGTATAATTGATATCAAAAACCAATTTATAAGGTTCAGTAACACTATGAAGAAGAAACTCAAAAAATCATTGCATGAACAGATGTTTTGTTGTACATGTATTATCATAGTTTATATGCACTCGGATCGAAATATTTTGCATGCTTCATTTCAAAACAACTATTTACATCTAATATTAAGTGGAAAACGAACATACTATAAGACAACTGGATACATTCTGTTGCATTTTCAAACGAATATTGGTGTGAACCTAACCATACCTGTCTATATTTATGCCTGTTTTCTGTATTTTCAGGAACTAGATGGTTTTATTTTATGGAGCATCCAAAGAAGTCATCTGCCAATGAGGTCTGCTGATGTATTGGTGCAAGTGTGAATGAGCAAGTGACGGATCACGTGCGTACGCATGTTTTCACATGCCTCAAGGTCGCTCACCCTCAATATGGGTACATTGTGACAACAGTGGTGAATATTCATGCTATCGTCCATCATCTATGAGCCTTCAATGCACTGTAGTGACAATCCATTTTAGCTCTATGACAGAACCACTGTGAATGGATTAAATTTATGAAGTCAAGCGACAAATAAGGACACATATGAGTGAATTGATATGATGATGACACCACATTTAAAAGGATACAAATGCATAATGGGTACTGTTTGAGCATGTTATTCATGTAATGGCAACATCACATAATAATGGGATTTATATGTGTTTGAACTCCATCTTGTTGCACTGTCGGAAGATGGATACAATATGAAGGATATTGGTTACAAAGTTGATAGATGATAGAAACATGGATATTGTCAAAAGTAAAAACAAGATGGTAGCATGGTGTTTGAGGGCACTGGTTGTTATAGCGACGTTAGGATTATCTGCTGGACAGGAGCCGCATAAAATTAAGTAAGGAAATTGCCTTGTCATAAATGTCGTTATTAGAAAATAATTAGATAAGCAATACTGCAGACCTGTTATACATTTTTTTCCATTCGATTTTATCCCCTCTCCCAGTTCTCTATAGCAAGTACAATCCTACCTACCACTACATTGAAATAGTTACAATGTAAATGGACAATCTTTCAACTTTGTTAGTCAGGTGGTCATTTTTCATTGTATTATCAACAATGAGCACATGAGATTTTATGTACTTAGATGATGCACCAAATATATTACATACTTACTCACTCACTCACTTAAATAACCCATGCCTGCGCAGGTGGGCTATCTCGGAGGAGTTGCCGCGAGGGACGCGGATCGGCTCCATCCAGAGAGAGGCCGCGCCAAAAAACAAGTACCCACGGAACATCCTGCGCACCTTCGAGTATGATATCCTCAAGGGTCGGTGGCGCCACCTGTTCTATGTGACTGGCAGTGATGGGTTCCTGCACACAAATGGTAATTCCTTCATTTTAATACCACGCCATTTGCAAATGATGGTGTATTACATGTACCTGTAATGAAATATGCAACAATGCAGAATCCGAATAATGAAGTAGGCATATGTTTACTAGCCAATCGAGAGGTAGAGTGTAATTCTCCTGTGTACGCAGTGTGATCCTTCATGGTTCTGAGAAGGAGGGCAGTATCCTCCCGCACTGGAAACGATGATACTAGTTCAGACAGCAAAGTAATGCCTAGGGCACATCAGGCTGCACGGCTAGTTCACTGCCAGTCTACTGCCAAAACGAGAGCGCGGGTATCAGTGCAGCAAATGTAGATTTTTACGCTGTACGGTGACAGCAGAATTTGACATGTCAAATTTCGTCTGCGTACAATGCGGCGTTTATACTGGCATAGCATTGTATGCCAAATGTTCAGTAAAAAAATGTCAGGAGAGGTACCCGGAACCTTGAGCCGTGACAGTACGAATGCCGTGATCAGGAATTACACAGTTCGTACAACGTAAGTTGTATGTGAGTATAAGGAATGTTCTATTATGCATCCACTCTGCCACTGATAATACCACACTGATAAGGCACTGATCCTGTGCTGCCTTGTATTTGTGTGTGCCGATAACTTTACAATTGTGACTGCATGTGGAAAACTCCACAGACACTGTAATCCTGAAAAATATGTGCGGTCAAATTGTCTGCAAGTCTGGCTGTGGCCTAGGCATTAGAAGGCTTGTAATACAAGGACAGAAAAGCAAGGGAAGATCAAAATAAACTTTTGACGCCGGCGTGCAGTAAGACCGAGCGCATCTGAGTGTGGATTTATCATACCCTAATGACCAAGCATTTTGGTCATTGAGGACAGTTGACATGTAGACGGGGCACCCACGTCACACCCTATGAATAAAAAAATATAATTAGGAACTGCAAAAACAAGTTACAGTTTGATTGATTGATTGAATCTGTAAATCTATTTACGAGTTTATCAAATTTATCAAATGGATGTTAATTATGTAGAAACCATTTCGCTTTTTCATCTGTGGCAACCGTATGACCCTCATTTTGCTCTCCTCCCTCTGTAGGCACAATAGACCGTGATGAGATCTGCCCCCAGGAGGTGGTGTGTGAACTGCTACTTGATGTCGCTGTAATCAAACCAATAGAGTACTTCCAGATCATCAAGGTCAGCCAGAGTTTTATGATATAGTAATGCACTGATAACCATCATATTACAAAAATTGTACCATCAGTAATACAGGGGTGACTACACAAGTGGTACCTGCAAATTGGTGCAATGCATAGATTTTAGACCATTGTTAAAACACAATAATGCTGACTTAATGCAGCTTGTATGTCTAGTGAATTTTAATGGTAGTTTAATTATGTCCTGCTCGCTTTCCAGGTGACCATAGAACTGTTGGACCTTAATGACAACTCTCCCACCTTCCCTCGTGAAAACATTGTGCTAGAGATCTCTGAGAATGCATTGCCTGGTAAGTCGTTTATAGTAAAACTGCTCAAAGATCACGAAGTGTGGTGGGTCAAGTGTTTACAGTAGCGTGGTAGACTGGTAGTCTCTTAGCACATGTTGTTCTTAACAATATTGTATTGGGAATCATTAATAGAAATTTAAGTTATTTGGTAGAGGTGGTCCTCTTATATGTTTTACTGTATTTTGAATCCTTCACAATAAATATTGTCACAAAGATCAAGTCACTTTGGAGTGGTGGTCCTCATGAATGTTTTATTGTATCTTCATATACAAGTTGCATGTCACTTGTTTCAGGCATGTCGTTTGTGATCCCATCGGCGTCTGATCTTGACAGTGGCACTTTTGGGGTTCAGCGCTACGAGTTTGTGTCGAGTGGCCCACGGTTCCGCTTGGATGATGATGACAATGACGACTTGAGGATCGTGCTGACTCAGAGACTCGATCGCGAGATAGATGATCACTACAACATGAAGGTGAGAGGGGCGATCATATTTCAACATCAATTTAGTAAAGGGTAATATTGATGATATGAACCACTTCATTGACAAGGGATCATTTAACAAAATCATTAATTTTGCCAATGAGAAGGTTACATATGAATATGAATGATTAATTTATGTGAACGAAAGTTATTTAGAAACAAATATTTTAATCATACTGATTTACTCTGTCAGGTGATAGCCATAGATGGAGGAGAACCACCCAAAACCGGCTCAGTGGATATCGAGGTCAGAGTTCAGGACTCCAACGACAACAGTCCGGTTTTTGACTTCCCTGTGTACAACGTAACAGTAAAGGAGTCGGCAAGTGTCGGTGACGTCATTGTCACAGTACACGCTAATGATATAGACAAAGGTACTGCTCAGTTTTATCCTCCACTATTTGTCATATTTTTTATTCACCATCCTGTAGTTCTTTGTGCTTGTTCCATTACCTGCCAGTAAAGTTGTCTGCAACTTGCAACGCTTAGTATTGATATTCAAAATTATATCAACAAAGGTATCATCGCTCACACGCAGTCCCTTGATCTGATGGATTCAATGATACCTACATTGCGCATTTTTCTCACCGTACGTGTTTGTTTACATAATATGAAACTATTGAGACCACCACTCTAGGAAATTGAGCTTTTCAACATAGAAGCAAGAACCATTGTGGTGTCCATAAAAGGTGTTTAAATCACGCACATTACACGGGACTACTTTGCAAGGACTACTTTGTGTGACACAATGGCAGTAAAAGAAGCCGCGTGTCCCATAAAGTGGCAGTGACAGGCAACAGGGCCATTACTGGGCGTGTGCAAATATGCACCAGGATCGTAAAATACGTACGCTTTTATGGATTCCATGACGCACAAAAACACTTTTGGATTAAAACTGCATTTACTATCACTAGAGGAATACTCAAAGCTGATAGCCACTTGTTGTTCGTTTGTCATCCATGTTATGGCATTCTATCCCTGTTTCATAAAACATGGTCATATAAAATAATCCTGGAAAGTAATGCAGCCTTTTTGGAACGTTCAGATTGACATAAAAGTGAGGCTTATTGTCAAATGATCACTTGAATGAAAAAATAAAAACAAATACTGCATTTTATGTGCATTTATCTACTTTTGTCCCATTGCTATACAAAATACGCCTTGGCTAATAATAATGTATCTCCGTTTCCCTTTAATTGCAGACGCGAACGGTTTGGTTCACTACGGGTTCTCGTCGACGACGGCCACTCAGCACGGCGACACGTTCTACATCGACCTGCGCACCGGCGAGATCACGCTCAAACGCCAACTCGACTACGAGTCCGTCACCGAGTACGCACTCATTGTCACGGCGACGGACCAGGGGCCCGATGCCATCGCTGCACATGCCAAGGTGGGTGATGAGACAACGCGGGCTGCATTGGCGTCAGAGGTCGTCCCCATTGGTATAGATGTAGGATTTGACTGTTGTGAATAGTGATGACAGTGTTGTTTGTTGGGCAAAATATCCCTACTGTGAATGTTGTTAAGTGCTTTCCACATCATTTTTCCACCTGATTTTTTTCCTATCAATGTATAATCATTCCTCTCATAGGAAAACTAAGTCTGCCTAAAGTAGAATGCTTTTTTTGTCCCATATGAACATGATTAACTCTGATATTGGGGCCACTTGATGTGGGTCATTTATTGCATTGTGAATGAGAACCATGAGAATTTTAAAAAAACTGTATTGCTCAGTTTGTTATAATTTGGTGTTCTAAAAGGTAACACTGATAAAATAAGCACATATTTGACATAATGTCATCAAGAATCCTCACACTATTTGGGTCATTTCCAATAATTCAAAATGAACTAAAATCCTAATTTGACCCAAATCATACCAGAGGAACCTCCCCCAACCATCTTGCTTATCACATGGACCAGCCTATTGTAAGGATTCATCAGGGGCTGATGGTGGTTAGTGGGAGGGTATCCTGGGGGAAGGATGCATTGAAGCTGAATTTTAGAGGTGGGGGTGGGGGTGGTGGGCGGGCAAGTAGGGTGTATTTTGTTCCATAGAGTGGTCTGCAGGACTTGATGGTAGCAAGGGGAAAATGGTGAGTAAAAATGGTAGGGTGAAGAGTAGGGCAGTTATTTCAATAACAGTGACTTAATTCATCATTCTTTTGGCGGTTCAGTTGTATTGGCTAAGACATATAGGATTGTACAGTGAAACTTTGTTGATTCTATCCCTATATGAAATAGAAGTACTATTCAGGAAAGTCAAACACTTCTATCTGTAAACATTCAGCCTGACTACCTTAAATGATCGAGGCAAAGATTCATTTGTAACAAGTTTGAATGAGTCAAGCTGCAAAAGAAAAAAAAGAGAGAAAACATTGTTACCATAGATGTGGTTTCATACTGTAACACTTAGTGGCCATTTCTACATGTTGCACTGTCTGGTTTAATTGTGGGGGACTGTGGGTCAAACCATTCATCATGGGATGAATGAGTGATATGCCTCATTACTACGCTGGTCTGGATGCAGCATGTGGGACTGGGGAGAGGCTGCCCACTCTTCTGGTTTGTTTGCACACCTCTTTAAAGTGACCACCTCTATAGTGGTTGCCATATTTTGCCAAACAAACTTTTACGAGAAAAGCCTTTTTTATGGAACTTATCTTTAACTGAGCATTCCCCATTCCATGGATGTTGATATAATAGTCATCACTGTACTGTATACTAGGAATATATCTTTGGTCTAATATTTACTGTAGTGGTTTCAAATTTGCACATTATTTGCTCTTATTTCTTTCAAGTGAGCATATTGTAGGTTACGATTACAATGCATTCCATTGCATTGAGTAGTTGAAACAATACATCCGTTAAGAAAACAAGCAGTCATTTTTCAACATATGAGGCTTTCAATCACATACCGTGTAGGAATGGAGATGAAGAAAAATAGCGAAGAAAAGTAATGAGAAGATCCATCATTGTGAGTGATGTAAAATGAGGGTGGTATCTTGGGGTAGGGGAGGGCGTTGTCTTTTTTCTATTGTGTGGTTTATGACTGACAATAGAAAAGAAACTGGCTTTTATTGCTGTGTGTCGTACTTGCATTACAAAGACTCTTATTACATATTGAAAACTGAGTAAGCTCTCCACTACAATGATGAAGGTAATAATTGTAGGTCCTTGTCGTTTATGGGCGCTGAAAACTCACTAAGAAAAATTCTTACATGATCTTACCCCCTCTCTACCTTCCTTGATTGCAGGTGCTGGTGTTTGTGGTGGACGTGAATGACCACCGTCCAGTGATCACCCTCAACACACTGACCGAGACGGGCCAGGCCCAGATCTCTGAGTGGGCCGAGGTGGGCGCCTTTGTGGGCCATTTGTCTGTGGAGGACCTTGACAAGGGACCCAGTGGACAGGTATGTCGTGTGCACTTCAACATAATTGCATGTCTGAACTATCATGATCTATAATTACATGATTCGCTCATATGAGAATGCATTCATTCATCCTCTTCTGCTACAGGTGACGTGTTCGATCCGTGATGCGAACTTTGAGCTGCAGAAGCTGTACACGAGCGAGTACAAGATCGTGACGGCAGGGAAGTTTGACTACGAGCGTCGCGCGGCGTACACGCTGTCGGTGACGTGTGTGGATGGGGGGAATCCCCCGCTCACCACCAGCCAGGACATCACCGTCAAGATCCTCGACCAGAATGACAACACGCCTGTGTTCGACAAGAAGGTGTGCACTGGTGTATTCTTGCTTTGAGCATCAGTCCTTTAGAATTGCATGTACCCAAGTTTGATTTGAAATTCAGTACCTTGAATGTGTATAATCAGTACTTGTATTAACGTTAGTTCCCTCGGTTTCAGGTGTATGTGGCGAGTATTCGCGAGAACAACACAGAGCACACTCCCGTGGCGGTCGTCACAGCAACAGACTTGGATACTGGACTCAACGGAGAGGTGAGAATACAGTATATCTGGTGACATTGTTTTACACATAAAAAACAATGAATATCATATTGGGTAGTAGAAAGGAAGTGGACCCCATGTATCCACCCCGTGCCCACCTGAGGGGGGGCATTTCCCTTGATATCAGACGGGCATGGTCCCCCAGAAAATATTCGGTGTGCAATTTCATAGCTAACCTTTATCAGAAAAAAACTATTTAATACCTGCATGTGACAAAAATTAGGTACTTCATAGCTGCATTATGTAAGTACAAAGACAAGTAGTTGAAATGAGAGAAATGGACCCATGAAAATGGCCAATAAGAAGCCTGGGATGGGAAGAGCGGTACTTTATAGCTGCTGTCATAACAGAGTTTTCATAGCTGCTGGGCATCACAAAATGCCATTTCTTAGCTGCTGGAGAGTGAAAAGAAGTTATTCATAGCTGCTAGAGAGAGTGTAAAAGGTGGGTCGTTCCGTGGTGAGCATACCCGTCGACTGATATATGGAAGTGCATCCACCCTCCCCCGTGCCCACCCCTGGATCTGCCAGTGTGTATTGGTGATAAGTGATCACATCAAATGTGTATGTAAGCCTGATATCATAGAGATATTAGTTCATCCTCATAACCTTTGACAGCTCCATGCTTGGGATAATCATGTATCATTCTGATCTCACAACATGTATAGCTGCAAACTAACTCGTACATCATTACCAGGTGGTGTACAGCCTGCATGAGAACGCTGGCCACCGCGTGAAGATCGTGCCGACCACGGGCGTCATCACCACCAACTCTGTCTTCGACCACGAGCGCGAAAAGACCTTCACCTTCCATGTGATTGCGGCGGACCGCGGCACGCCATCCCTCATGGCCACCGCCACCGTCACTCTGTCCATCCTTGATATCAACGATGAGGCACCCACCTTCAAGGAGGACGCTTATACGTTCGGCTCGTTCGAGAACCAGCCAGTTTATACCGAGATTGGTGAGTTTTGTTTTGTCATCATTATGTTTGAGATTCAGAAAGTGACAAATGCGCCTATCGTGTTTGTGGTCAATACTTAATAGCCAGTGCGTTTGTTTCGAGGTTTAAACAAATGTGATTGCAGGTGCAATAGTTGTAGCTCATTTTAGCTTGTGTTAGAAAAGCAAGAATTGGACAGACTTCAAAAGCAATAGCTCCATATTATGTATATAACATCAAAAGTTTTTAGGGCACGAATATCTCACCATGTGGAAAACAAACCAAGGCTTTTCCAGCCTGAACCATTAGTGGAAAGGCATAAATATGCCACAGACTATAACACCACCATTATGGGGCATCAAAAGGAATCATACATGACTAATTCTCATTTTGTTGGCCGTCAGCAAGGCATTATGCAATGTCGCACCGAGTAGGGAGAGTTGTCAAATCGTTGTGCGATGCCACTTGGTTGGTAATTGCTTTCACAACTACCTCACCATAGTTTCCAAAACATGACAACCTAGGACCTACTGTATAACATTAGCTCATGTGACAAGTTTCTATCTCTACTGTGAAATTTCCATGTTTGACACAACACTAGAAGGGCAGACAGACCTCTAGTCGTCTCTGTATGGAGGTTCATTTTGTTTTGTTTATAAAGGTTTGGGATCGTGAGATATGGTATAATGTCAGAGATGGTCTTAAAAGGAAGGTGGTCTTCCTTAGAGGTTTTATTGTACTTTGAATAACTATCTAGCCACTCTCAAAAATTGCTAGAAACTTAGTATTCTTTAAATGTAATCTAGAAATTACGTTCTTACAGGTACTGTGGAGGCAACTGACAATGATTCTGCTCCGTTTGACACGTTTACTTTCTCAATTGACCCGAGAACTCTTGATGGCATCGATACATTCGACATTGAACCAAATACAGGCAAAATACGCACAAAGAAGGTGAGTTTTTTTATTTCATTTTCAATTTTTTTCTTTTATAGTATTGTGAGAATGAAAAAATGAAAAATCACAATTAGTTCATCGGAATACACATTGACTAAGCCAGCACTTGGTAAACACATTTTTTACACTGTAGATTTTATCCTGTGAATGACAGGTTTTACCTTGGACAGACAATGGGATGAAATGTTTTTAGGTATTCCAAAGTGCATGCAGTTTTCCATGATGACAAAATGGCATGCTGTGATCCTATTTAATTGCTGCATACAGTCAACGTCACGTCATTCAAGGCAGTTTGAAATAAAGGTCCTTGTTTGTACTTGTTTTCATATCAGTTTCCACCTCATTTTATCCAAGGTGTTGTTAAAGACTGTTGTAGGAAGGTAGTGCTCTAACAGTCAAGAATATCTAGGATAAACAGGTGCTTAATGTAATGGTGCTGCAATAATGATCCAGAGCTTAATAACAAATATGATATTTATTAATTTATAAAGATAACTTTTAAAGTAACAGATTTACAACTTAAAGCAAGGGGCCGATCGGAAATCCAGTGAATCCAATAGTGCCAAAAAATTTAGTACAAAAATCTTAAACCCCAGTGGAACCCTATGTCGCTTTACAAAAAAAATGGATATGTGCGGTGCTTATTGTGATCTGCTTGGAACTAGTGATGAACAGGAGTCCTGTTAGAAGACTATCAGCCACCCACATTACATAATGTCCTGGCTACAGCTGAAATTACTATGACATTTTAAAGCAATTTTCACAGAATATATATGTGTATTTTGCTACACAAGTGCAGCAATTTCTCCTCTGAAAATGTCACGGAAATTAACTGTAATATACGTGATTTGTCCTGAAGAAAGAGTTTTTATTTTAGGAGAAGGTACAAAAGAAAAGGAGATTGGCTTTAGTCCATCTTAATTAGTTTGTGAACAGATTGCTTTTAGTTTTATAATTGGCTTTTAAAGATTAATATAGAACAGGGTATAGAAAATGATTAGTACAAATTCAATGATTTTCAGATTTGTTGTGCTTTTCATAAAATAGCTAACTGGATATATTTCTAAATTTTGATGTGCAAGGAATCATTAGGATACGTGTACATGTACATTAGGCAATGTTTTCATACGGAGAACCCTAAACTTGTTCAATGGAGCACCATTGCTCTAGGCCTCCTGCAAAAGTGTCAAGGTAGCACTGAATCTTAAAAGAATAATGACAACTAAAGATGTACCCTGAATCACAGTAGGTTCGCTGCACTAGATATTCTCATGAAATTTACCATAAGCTCCAATATATCTGTACAACTGTTCAGCAGCACAGTATATCAGGTAAAATTGTGCAAAGATGGGCGTGCAATTTGATGAATGCGCAGTTTGAATGGAGGAAAATGGCCGTAGAATGGATTAACCTAATGTGAGCTATAGTTGACTCCCATCGCCTAATGCGAGCTATAGTCGGACTCATCAACTAAAAGCCAACAAAATATGTATATTACACGGCAGGTGGTGTAGCACTCTCGAAATGTAATTAGCACTACTTACGAGCATGTTAGACTATAATGTTTCATTACACTTTGTTTTAAACCATTTTAAAATGGGCAAAAAACACCAACTGCATGGAGTGAGTAGAACAACAGTGTGTGTTTATGACCTGGTGTAAATTGTAATGTCTAGTTTGCAGCAAATGAAATAGAAATTTAGATTGTGACAGATTAAGTCTGTAGGAATACAATGTAGTGGTCTGGACTTGATGGAGAGACTTTATGATGGAGGTAAAATACATGGAGATGATTGAAAACAGATGTTTTTCACACATCTTTTTTCATATCTCTAGGGAATATGATTACTACTGAGAGCTTGATTTTAGTTGATTCATTGCTCCATTGGACATATATGTGGTTTAACTTGGCAAACCAAACTCACAATAAATGAATATTCTATTAATAAAATGTATGAGCTCACATTTTATTTGACTACATGGTTTAACCTCAATGATCCATACTCATCCTGCTATAACTACTATATTAACCTCACTAACACAACATGTACCCTACAGCTCTAACTTTGATCATGCTCTACATTTTTAATGTGCTAATTATAGGGTGAATTCTTGGTTTTCATGATCCACGTCTATCTTGTAGCATGCAAGGGGTGCGTTTTGATAGCTTCATTCATCTTAATGGATACGTTTATTTGTTCATGATGGATTAATATTGTTGTGGTTATTGATTTCTTGTTGTGGTATTGATCCCTTGTAATGAGCCATGTTTCTGTTATTGGTGTCTCTTCGTCTCCTACAGGGATGTATGTGAAAAGCTTCTCATGTGGCACTTTTTATTTGAGTGTTACATTTTAAATTGCGTGGTTTTGAAAATAGAAAACAGGAAGTTTAAAAATATCCTTGCAAACCTCATTGATAGTAAACCTTGAATGGCTGCTATGCCACAGCCAAATTTTCTAAAAAGCTATATCACTCTCCACACAGGCCAGATGCTGTACTGTAACAACCCTGTAACATGACCAGTCACCACCTGCTCATAATCACCCCTCTCTGTAATGACCACCTGTGACCACCTACACCTCTACAATGACCACTTTCACTATACCACCTCGCCTTTATTTCAGGTGTTGGACCGCGAGCACCAGGGCGTGTTTTACTTCACCATCATCGCTCGCAACGTGGCGTACCCTCGTCTCAGCTCCTCAGCCTCTGTCACTGTGTTTGTGGCTGATCGCAACGACAATGCGCCGCAGATTACCTACCCCACACCCGAGAACAACACCATACAGGTCAGTGTTTCATGGCACACATACATCCATGTGCATATACAGTAGAACCTTCAAGTAAGTCCACCTCTAGTGAGACTACTTCTATACTTCTAAGAAAGGACCACATTTGTGTTACCAAACATACATAAAGAACCAACTGGCGACTTTCATAAAGAGACCACCTCTCTATTGAGACCACATGAGGTTAGCCCACGTGGTATTCTTAATTGAGATGTTGAACTGTAGATACCCACATACATCCAAGTAGAACAAAACTTTGAGCCTTAAGCCATACAGCTCGAATTTTTTAAAGAGAGAATGCACATGTAATCCCCTGATGGCAATCAAAACAGAAACTTATCACTGTTGACTAGTGTGAATGTAAACTTTGCATTTCCTACTCATATCCTGGTAAGAAGTCTCCAGATTTGAGCTTACAGCTTGTACTGTCAATAGATTTTAAATCTATCAGGAGACTCTTTACCTGGATGTTGGTGGGAGTGTAGTGCTCCCTTACCAGCTGAGACGCTATCCTATAGTGTGTATGACTCCATAATGAGGTGGATCCATCAGTTCTTCTGACACTCCTCGCAATCCGAAGCGAGATCCACCGAATTCTGCCCTTCATACATCTTAATCTGCACATACACAACACGTAATTAATTCTGAGTAAGCAGAACTGAGACGGCGGACAAAGTCCGTGTTCTGTCAGCATGGCTTTGTCATTTATCATGAACATGATACGTATGATGTTGTCTGGCATTATAATAAGCTCATAGTCTGCGAGAATGTTGAATAGCGCTGAAGAAGTGAAATAGCGCATAAGTATTTCTTGTACTTTCCCTTCTTGTTCTGTACTAATATGTGGTGATGACTTGATTACGCTTGGTTCTGATTTCACTTTTATCATATTTTCATTTTTGTTGATGACTTGTTAGGTGCTTGGCTTAGGTAACATTATATATCAACAAAGAATCTAGATTTGTAGCAAAATGTGTTTCGTTCTTTCATTGCCGCTGGATGAACAGTAACTAACTTGCACTCATTGCAAAATAACACCATTACCCAAAGGACATGCTCTATCAACTCTTTACCTTCCAAAGTTCACAAAAGAAGACTTCAACAAAGAAGTCCATATGTTAACTGATTCATATTTAGGTACATGTATGTGTATCTATTCTACCATTATAGCACAACCTAGTCCATTCTAAGTAGATGATTCCAACGTAACAATCTAACAAATTTATCTCCCTAAAAATTGCCAAAGTAAACGTTGTCATCAGTAATAAACGAGTCTCAAAAAGACCATATGAGATTGCTGTCTTCATATATGATCTGGTAAACCAAGCTCTACAAGTAGTAATCAGAAATCGCAAACTGAAATTGCACTACGAAGGATGACTGCACTTCAAAATTAAACTGACTGGAAATGAAAGTCTTCCTGTTTTAGAAGCATTAGGGTTAGCCACCTGTGGACGAAAACAGAGGCCTCTAAAAGTCATGTCTCACTTGCGGCTAATCGTTCGTTTTTATGCAATGAGAGATGATGAGAGGTCTGTAATCACATGTGTTACACCACCACCTTCCTTACGAAGCCCAAGGTGTGTGAGGCTGAAGGGCATTTATAAATAGTAACGTCCATGGACTTTCCTTTATTGTCAGAGACATGTATTGTAATCAGCAGGTTTTGGAATGAGAAGCTAAAATGCAAAATTGTTTCTTCGAACAAATCATTATTTCCATTGAAAATGACATTGTTCATACAATGTAGCTTGAAAAAATAAGTTGAACAGTTTTTGGTATTAAATTATAAATTGTATAAATGGATCCATAGCTATAAAACCCAAATGATATAACCTCAATTTATAAATCATTCAGGGATTTTGAATTGAGCCACGTGGTTTACTATTAATGAAGTTCTGAAGTTGCAGAGAAAGCAATTATAAAAACATTGTAGCTAAAGCTGAATGTGCCAGGTTTCATCAGTCTATGGACTCCTCTATGTGAGCCCCCATGACCTCTATGTGTGGAGATCATCTGGTGAACCTGTTGTGATGGACAACAAATCCTCAGTGTCTAAATTGAGTAGCCATATAATGGAAAGTAGTCAAAGTTGTGGTTCAATTGGAATTGAAAAAATTTCCATATTGTGACATCCATTCTGAAAAAGGGATTTTGGTGAGCTTGAAATAATCATAGATATCATCAGAACTAAACGACAGAAATAATAGGCTTCAATAGGAACTCATGTGCATTCTAATTGTTTTTATTTTTTAGCTCTCAAAAGTTATTTGCAGAAAGGTTAACCTTTGGTATTGTTCTTAATCAAAATAGAATAGAATCAGAATTTGTGTATTCCAAAATGTGGAAGTGAGCATCATAGTCATCTTTTATAATGGACAAACAACAAGTAAGCCAAGAGATTGGACTGTACATGTAATTTTCTGTGAGCAGTATAATTATGCACCACTCTCACCATCATGAAATGAGTAATGCCAAAAGACATCGGGAGTATGAGAAAAGATGCGACTTTCATCTTGAATGATTATCTATTTGTTTAGGTTTTTGTTGGGTGCTCATTTGAAAGCATATTTATCAGATACATGTACATGTATTGACGGCTTGATAACCCGGACCCTTGTATCATTCTTGTTTGAACTGACCCTATATGGATCCATATCAGGCAGGTCTTATATTGGCCATGAATTGAATGTGTCGCAATAATGCCCTATGCGCTTAGCACACAACATTCAATTTTCAGAAATGATTTTGAATGGAGGTGTTGTTAGAGAAGTTGGAAGTAAAGAACTTTGTGTAAAACATTATACAATGTAGTATTTTGCTTATACAAATTGACATGTTGAGGGGTCCATGTTCAGGGTTCCATTTGCTTCAGAAGCCGAAATGATTTAACAGTTTTATGGCAATGAGTTTTGGTTTTATTTGCTTGTTAGTTTCTATTTCTGCTTATTTTGTTAATTACAAGTAACTCATTACAAGGAAACAAAACGTGATTGTCTAATTGTCTTTCCAATAAGCTGCTTTTCAGATAAACATCAGAGAAACACATGAAAATGTCAAAGCTGTAAAATGATATTCACTTGCGATGCTCCTAATTTCAGCCAATCAAATGACAGCTTCATGTTGAATACTTTTTGTAATAATAGTCAGGTTTTAAAAATGTTTGCTTTCTATTTTCTAAGCATTTTTCACTCAAAATAATTTTGAATTTTTTTTTCACAGACTACAACCACCAAACTGTTCATAATGTTAAAACTATTTTACAACAGTTTTGGTTTTATGTCAGTAATATGTATTTGAGGTGACAATTTTGAAAAAAAATTATTTTGTACACATAATACTATCAAAATTGTGAATATTAATTTAGAACGGAATATTGAAGATCACGTGATAGCAATGGAAATAAATACTACTGAAATGTAGTGTTTTTAATTATGGATAAAAAAATTGAAATAGTGTAGAACACCATGTTCAAGTTGCAATTGAAAATGGTACAGACTGTACATAATAATATTCATAAAACCACTTGTCATCAGATATCATGACCATCCCCTTTGTACATGATATTTTATCTCTATTAGATTCAGTTTCAAATTAGATTGATATTCATAGGTTCATAAGATATTTTTATTGTCTAGGTCTTCTTCTTCAAATATATATTGAATATTTTCTATTTGCTGGACACTTCATATTGTAGAACCACACAAAAGGTTATTCAAAAAGATTCAGTTTCAAATTAGATAGATATTCATAGGTTCATAAGATATTTTTATTTGTCTAGGATTTCTTCTTCAAATATATATTGAACATTTTCTATCTGCTGGACAATTTGTAGAGCCACACCAAAGGTTATGTGCATATATTTCCTGCTATAAATTGAGATGAAGTTGAACTTGGCACTATGATAAGTGCTCAACCTTTTCTATTTTCTGCTATATAGATTCTGCTAGACAAATTTAAGTGAATAAACTTAAACAAATTTTCTCTTATATTTACAGCCGTGTATTTCTATTTGCAGCTTGCCTCGAATGCTCCTCTTGGTTACGTGTTCACCAAAGTGCGGGCGATTGACGCAGACCAGGGCACCAATAGCAAACTGACATTCAACATCGCCAAAGGTAAGTAAGGTGGCAGCTTAATGTTGTAATAAATAACGTCTATTGTTATCTACATGTAGATTAATTCTAATTGATCGAAGTATTGGAGGGTATGTTTTTTGTCTTTTTGAAGCACATAGCCAGTCTCAATCTATATGCAGTGACCACTTCTGCCCAAAAATCAGGTGTAATCTCTCCAATGCACTGTCATCCAATATGTAAAGCCTGGGATGTAAAGTTACTATTTTTATCAGCTCAACATTCAACCTTTAATGGAAAGGTTTGTTGGAACTCTGGTTGAAGCTGTTTTACATTTTCATCGTTAGTGTGTCTCCTGTTGTCTCGATGCCCCATTCATGTGTTAAATGTCACCACCTGCGCTCCACTAACACTCATAGCGCCTCATTCCAGTTTTTGTCTTACTTCTCTAGGTACTGCACACTGCACAGCTGGAATTGTGCAATTAAAATTCCACTGCATTTGTATATTTCAACTAAATACAAAGTGATTTCCTTCCAATATTTTTTTTAAAAAGTAGGAAGGAAATACATGGCAAAAGGCCCCATTATGATGAGCTGTATATGCTAGCTTTATATTTTGTGCACTGAGCGTGGAATGTATGTATGGCCTACAGGGTTTCAGGCAAGTGCAGAGAGTTAAAGGGACATAATCCTGTGTAATTGGGCTTTATGGCAAGCAACATTAGGCACGGAACCTTCCATGCAAGTCTCTAAGAACGTGACCATTTAGGGATGGATAAAGGTTAGATTTGGTGATGTTTTACCATGTATGGTTTATGCACATTCTTCACAGATAAGTCCTCACAAGTATAAAGATAATGATTCAGGTCCTTATAGATTTTGATGAAAGCTCATTAACACTGTAAATGATTCTGCAGTTTCCAATTTCTGTGAAAGTCACAAAAGGGTAGACAAAGCCTTTGTTTTTGACTTCATCACCTTGCAGGCAGCAAACAAAATGTCAACTCTGCATGTGTCTTGCGTTACACAGTGCAGCACGCAACTCGTTACGTTACACCAACATACATAGCACCTACAGCATGCAACGCTGGCTCGGATAAATCAAGCTCAAATATGGCCCCCTCAAGCCTCACGCTTTCTTGACTTAACACCTCTTGTTGGGATCAATTTTACCTTCATTTCTTTCCGAGTGTTGAGTTTTTATGAGTTTTGATAAGGTCACAGAAGATGTAAGAAATTCATATACTGCTCCTTAATTTCACCTGGTGTCATGTTTTTCCATATTCGCTGTGTAGGTTTTTATGGTGTTGACTTATAACAAAATGTAGCTTTATTGATAACTTTCATTTCCTTTGGAGTGCAATTTTTCCACACTTTTGAACAACTTTTGATACAGTTTTATTAGATATTTGGTACATTGTAATCAAACTCCATTGTGATTGAAGTGTGAAATGTAAGGATGAGTAATGTTTTGATGAGTAATACCTGGATTTCTAGTAATATTAGTTTTACAGATTTGATGAAATTGTAAGGGATGGTAGATAAAACTTTCATTTTGCACTCGAGTATAATGCAATGAGATAGAAGATTGAATGCATCTTGCAATTTTCCCTACAAACTCTTTTTTGTATAAATGTTTATATACATTCATTTAACTTTTTTGCATTTCTACAACATGTAGGACGTTTTTCTAAATGATGTCTGTCCTTTGTTTAAACAAAAAAAAAACATACCATCCTCATCCTAAAAAGAAAGGACTAAAGGACAAAATTCAGGATAATGCCTAGAAAACAACATCAAAAGTGCATGAATGTGTTTACATGGAGTTGGAACTGTAAGTGACGGTAACATTTTATGGGACATTCCCCATTGTTCAGTCACCCAACAGGAAGTAGTCAGCTCAGAAATGAGGCTTTGTGTCAAACACAGCATCCGCTATATGTTGTTATAGGGCAGAAATGGCATGAACTTTACAATAGTCTGAGATGACTGTCAACTTCGGACTCCTAAATTTTGGAGGGCAGAAACGCCAGAAGACTTACTAGATGGGTGGGGATTTAGTCTGTGTTAATATTGTATTTTGAACATGTGCACAAACTACTCAATGTTTGCAGAGCCTTAAGGCAAATAAATGCAACTTTTTTTGTCAATATATACAAATTTACAAAAACACAGACAGCAACAAAGTAGCCCAGAATCATAGATGTTCATGTGTTACACTGTATTTTTTACTAACATCAAACTGCACTTAGCAATGAGCAAAACATTTGTACTACGTATACAGCACCAAGAAATATGAAATGCATACCAATTCAAACAATATAAAATGTGCATATGTCTCTTGTTATCTTCAATGTTGTGTTTTAAGATTCTATAAATTTACATGCTATTCTTGCTAGACAGGGAAATGCACTTAGCACCCATGAGAACATTTGCTTAAAACAAATGTTGGAAACAGAAATTCACACAGCATTGGTACACATAACACATAAACGAAAGTGATAGTACAAAATCTTACACTGCTACTCACGATTTCACGATCTTCCATGTTTTGTTTCAAATTTCATAAATTTGCATGTTGTTCGTGCCGACAACGGAAGGCACTTAGGTGAATTACGTGGCCATGAGAGAGTGAAAAGGTTGACATTTGCTGTATGATGGGCACAGGTTTTAGTGGGCGAGAACCCCAAAGGCATCAGCCTGAAATAGTCATCATGGACTTTGTTTCATTAGTGACACCTTGTACGAAAAGACATTGGCCAAAAATAGCCTTACTCCATGGGCTTTGTATAATTAGGGAGTTCTTGTACAGAATTGTGAGTCGTTTTCATTCCAAATTGGTGTTGCATTTTCGATTTGTGGACAAGAACTGTATGGTCAAAAGCAGAAAATCTGAGCAGTGAGCACAGCTTCATTGTTGGTTATAAAATTATGACACGAGGTGAAGTAATGTCCCTCATGACATAATCATATATTATGATATATACCAATGCGTAATCATTGGTGAAGCATCCTGTAAGAAAATAAATGTTAAATATGATCCAGTGTCTTCCAGAAGCAATGAAATTATACACCTATAGAAATTGTTATGTAAGATTTTTCTCCTCTTATCTGTTATCATGGTTATACACGTTTCAACCCGTACTTTTACTGCTCCACAAACTCCCCGTCCTCTGCCTTTCAACTCTAATCAGCCTCCACATAACGTGTGAAGTGTAATATGATGTCATCTGTCTCTTGATGAACAATCTGAGATGGCAAATAGAATTAGAGGGCTCCTGCCATCCCATAATATGCCATCATGCCACCTTGCCTATACTCTTAGTGCATCACAAGAGGTCTTCATGATCAAGATCCATGTTTTGTGGAGACAAAATCACATTTCAGGCAAAGTATTTGATTGAAGGTCCATGTGGAGGGGATGTAAATGTTTTTCATTTATAAGTACTTTTGGTTGCATAGCATTTGTTTTGAGGGTTGAATTCTTTTAATCAAAGAAATCTTACTTTTTTTCAATGTCTTGTCTTGCTGAGAAAAGAACTCAATGTGCTTCGCAAAAAAGTAAATCGTCCAAAAACATCAAATGCTGAAGCATTTATTGAAGTCGTAAATATATTTTCAAGCTAGTGAGTTCATTGTAGAAGAAAGCCCGTAAATAGGGCAGTGTGTCTGGTAGTCTGATATTGTCACTGTACATCACTTAGCACACAATAGACAGGACCCAACAAACAATAGACACTTAATGCACAGCTGTTATGGTCAACTTTCTTCATTATAAATGATTTGTGTAGGAATGTGTATGGTGGGAGGTAGAGCATTAATTAGGTTTCATAAAGAATACTCAATTGCATCAATTCAACAGTACTACTGCATATTATAGTGGTATAAATCATTGTACATTACACCACTGTTATGTGACACAGCTCTAAATCCTGCATTCTGATTGGTTTAGACCTGAAAACAGTTGTAGTATATTTCTCCATATACTATCCCTAATCCAGACACCTTTTTAATGACCACACATTCTGCAATTGGGTCACACTTTCATCTTCTACACATCAGATTCATCTGATACACAACAACCATATTAGGTATATGGGTAGGGAACCATGTTCTCTCCATGGGTAGAGGATGAAAGTGTGACCCAATTTCAAAATCTGTGGTCACTGAAAAGGTGTCTGGATTAGGGATAGTATATGAAGAAATATACTGCGACTGTTTTAGGGTCTAACCCAATGTGTGAACTTTCCAAATGTAAACTAGTGCTTGGTCCATGTGTGTCATACTGTGTGAAGCGTTAACAAACATGTCTCACAGAGTTAGTTATGTATTATTAAATTGACATTATTGAAGGTGTAATGGTAACATGATAATATACTCTCAAGCTCGGGCCATATTACACAAATGTGGCCATTGGATTAACAGAAATGCAACTACTACCCATGGTATATTTTTAAATACATTGACACCTAGCACACCTTTAGAAGTTGCACTAGACGTGATAAGTTATAGTTACAGAGGGAATAGGCAGGAATGTTACTGTCTTCCTCCATATATCATTATGGCACACAGAGGCGACACGTAATGGCCAATAACGTCACACAGGCACACTTCTACAGAGTTATGACACATGGCTTAAAACTTTTTTTCTGAGCATACAAAAGAAAGCATGCACATATTTTAGACAAAAGAACTACTGCTTGTGCACAGTGCAAGGTTTTTCAAAGATGAGTATTTTGGGGTAAATGTTACTTCATTACCGATGACTGATTTATAGAGAGGGGGTTTCAGCTTGCAAGTGAATGTAAATTTTTCATTTACTGTGAAATCCTCTAGTGAGGCATTGAGGTTGATAACAATGTTCAAAATCAACCAACATCTCCATTCTATTGTTCCCCAATGTTTCTGTCCAAAATGTGAATATTATTACAATATCATCAGAAAATGATCCAAAATCATTGATGCGGAAAGTGGTGATTTGTTGTGGACTATTAGCTATGGACTCTCTGGTACACAGCTGAGAGTGTAAGGTGAGACAATGCTGTATTACGGGCTCTGTGTGGGATGATACCACATCACTGACAAGGGCAGACAGGCATGGAGATCTGAGTTAATATCTAATGACTCTTAGGTGTTCAACTATAGTCAATACAGTGAAGAACCATTGAAGGTTTGGTAGATGGTCAATTACTTTAGTAAGATGGTTATGTTGATGGGGATGTTGATATCAGGAATGTTGTGAGATTCAATAGTTATATACTTGCATATAATATAGAGGTGGCCATCCGGGGGAATCATCCTGATGTGGTCTGTGTGTGTCTTTGTCCTGTACCAAGAGTGTGTTCAACTGGCAGAGTAACTCAACTCCAGCTCTGCACATTATTTTGCACTTTATGGTGACACGTAATTACAGATTAGTGTGTGAAGGAGAGTCACATCGTTTTAGAGATGATGTAATGTGAGCTCATAGATGTCAAGTTTTATTCAAGGCAGTTACTATGAGGAAATGTTTACAATCTGAAATATTCACATTTATGTTTAAAAACAAAAAAATATAGGGCATTGTAATATAACTGTTTTTTGAAGTGGTTCAAACTAACTGTCTTCTTATCAAGCAGACATTTGTCTTCCAGGTGTAACCGATTATGTAGTAATCTAGTCAGTGTGACATTTGTCTTTACTGCGAGAAGCAAGAGAAGATGGAGGATTAGAGAGAGATGGCATGACACATGCTCTGTAACCTTTATCATGTGACCGGGGAGGATCTAGATCATTGCTTCATAAGCTGCACAATCTATGGTACAACCTCACTTATTGTGACAGCTCAAGGAAACATATAGTGCAGAAAGATGCATTATTAAAGAATCACAATCTTAACTGTATTCAATCTAGTATACCCTGTCTAGTAATAGGCTTAATTTGTTGCATATGGAGATAGATACACAGAAAAGCTAAATATAGTGAAATTTCACTATTTTTATGATGTTATTAATATGATAAAAAGTGTCACATTTCAGGAACGCGTGTAGAATAAAAGTAGCTAATATTTGCACTGGAAACCAAATCCAGTGTTATTTTCATCATTACCCACCAGTTTGATATGGACTCGATCACAACCTCGTGGCATACTTGCACATCTTTCCTCCATGTTTCAGGTAACTCAGCTGACATGTTCGCACTGGACACTCTGTCGGGCGCGCTGTCAGTGAATCGCGACCTCCGCTATGACCCTGGTGATGTGTACACGCTGCTGATCATGGTGCGTGATTCCGGAGACCCACCCAAGTCCGCAGTCACCACAGTTAACGTGGTCGTCAACCGAACTATCAGCTACGGAGACCTTGGTGAGTTTGCATGGATTCTGTTGTGTTTTCGCTCAGGTCTGAAGGCAACCAAACTACCAAGGCGATGCAAACCTACTGTCTATGGTAACAACTACAGTGCTAGGGGTTAACATGGTCATCAGTATTGCCATCCACGACTATGGAAACGTTGCTGAATGGGTACTTGTGTAAGTTATATATGAGTTCAGAGAACCATCAAAATCTTATATAGCTATGGTCAAGAGAAGTGTCCGCTTTGGTGACCTTGGCGAGTGCATATATTCATGGTTGTTACACTGGCAATCAGTCAAAATCATTGGTCTCCTTTGAAGCAATTTCAAGTACATCCTCTATTTCCTGCTTCCTTGTCCATTGATTCCTCTTGCCTGACTCAGCTTCATAAAAAGATGTCGAAAACGTCTCCCTTCTCTAACACACATTAACGAGAGTTGGAAATGAGTGCCGTCTATAAAAGTGTGTTAGACAATGCACATTTCGTGGATCACATGCAAGGTCCAACTACTTTTTGAAGTCGTGATTATGACTTTATTATATTACTGACATATATAGCAAGCCAACTATTTGTACTTCCAGGAATCAAGTTCATAATTTAGTGGTAAATTATCAATTATCAATTAAGTGAGCAGTGAAAACTGTTCGTATAATGAAAGGGACTCTTGTAATTACCTTAGCGTTATGTACTGGTATACAAGTGGTCAAATCACCGCAAGTTGTCTCATTAAAGAGTGGTTCCATTACAAGGGTAGTCTCATTACAGCAGGGACCTGTTTCATCACTAATGCAACTGATGTATAAGGCAGTAGGTGGCAAACCCATCATTCCACACGCATCAGCCGATGTGCTAAGAAGTGGCCATTTTGGACGCCTCATCTCCATAGGAATTACCCCAGGCGATGAAAAGGCGCTTCTTGTAGTGCATAAAAAGTGCCACCATTCTAGTGCTGTCAAGTATAGCAAGGATAATGGCAGTGAACTACATACTAACTTCATGAATAACTTCTATTCTCTGTACTGTTTGTATTGTATCATATTGTATAAACCTTATATAACCAGCCATCAACTAGAATATAGTTCAGAAGACTTCAAAGAGCCCATTGAGAAATACTTTCATCTTGCCCAGAATGTAAAGTTACATACACGGAATAGAAACAAATGTAGATTTGTTGAGCCCATTATAAATCTTCATGCTGCGCCTAAGACCTTAATAAGCCTCACTAACAGTGCTAATGCAGCGCAGACTTAGAGGCGGAAGTCGCATACACAGATAGATGGCTCTCACTGAGGCACCATGCCACACGACCAGAGCTCTGGCTATTGTCCGGACACCAATTTTATTCCTTTTCATTTTTGGCCTTTAACTAACACTTATTGTAAAAAACTGTTAGAATCATTTTGAATGGATTTGAAGTAAAATGCAAAGCCTATACAAAAAGCTTGGTGTTTCTATTAGAAAGATGTGTAGGCTTACAGAGATTTCAACATAAGGTACCCATATGCAATTATAGCCACTAACATAAGTGCTTCTCATGCAGAAATCTCTAGATTGTAATGGATGTGGTCACTAATAAAACATAGAATGATGTTGTAAAGCACGCTTCTGAATTGTACTAAGATGATGAAACAAGGGCATGGCAAGGAACATTAACTTCAATACTACACACGCCGTGCATCATATATATCACCATATCTTATAAGAAGCTTTCTCCAAGATCCAATCAAATGCATCCATGCAGAAATTTAGCAAAATCAATCCCAATTTTTTTTCTCCACATTGTTAAGTTAACAGAATGCCATACAAAGGAATCATCTGCTTCATTTTGCAATCTCAAGTCCATAAAGTCATAGCATGTAGAATGTTGCACAAAGAACTCATCATTGGGTTTGTGTTGGCTATAACAGGCTGCCATGAAGAAGGCCATAAGGAGTAATGTGGGTTGTGTTAGATGGTGTGTGTACATGTGTCTGCGACATGGATCATCTCCACAGATATTAATTTCAAATATCTTCTCATTTGGTGTATATTGGTGAATGGCATTCAAAATTTATCATTAGTCTGCAAGTTTTGTCCATGGTGCGACACTCGTCTATTTATTATGGCGGTGTATCTATATTATGTGATGCGCATGTTGAATGAATGCACTTCATATTCAACTTAATGAGCTTTGTATTGGCAATTATTCAGCAGATAGGACCTGTCAACTGCAGATGAGATGTCTTCTATGTACACTACCTCTCACATAATTTATACTGATGACAGGGTGTCTTCAGTAATAACTCTGAGGGATGTAAATGCATTTGAGCACAGCAATGTATCTTTACACTTGGAGGGGTTTTATGTACTTTTAAGTTATTAGGATGAACAAAATTCTACCCAACTATATCTCATGTCAGCTACTGTCTTACAAACATCTCTAGCGTGTGCTGTCATACTTTACCTGCTGTATAAAACATCAATATGTATGCTAATGTGACCTTTCTCAACAAATGACGGCTGATCTATATAACATTGTTGACAAATTGTTCTTTAGATGTTTGGGTGGCTCCCACCATAGTACATTCAAATTGCCATTCAAACCATCGTCATATAATGAAGGTCCAGTCTTGCATTTAAAAGTACATCTTACATGAGGATAAAAATGTGTGCGAAAGCAGTCCCCAGCCACTAAACATCAAACACGTTTATATTGTTATAATTAATCACTTACAGATCTGGACTCAATTCCCACTCCGTGCTAACTCCCATTCTCCACCAGATCATCTGTACATTGCATTCAATTCTATTTAAGCATTGTGATAGAATTTTACACTGAATCATTGTGCGTAATTCCAGGCCCAAACTCCTCCGCGCACTCGGTGTTCCCGTTCCTGCTGAACCTGGGCTTCCACCAGAAGATCATCATCCTGCTGGGCTGTGTGACGGCGGTGCTCGTGGCAATCCTCGTCACCGCCATCGTGTGCATCCGCCGCAAGCAGAGCAAGGCGGACAAGGAGAGCTACCGCTACATGTGCCGCGTGGACCTCGCCAACAGGCTCAGCGGGCTGGCCGAGGGCGACGGCAGCCACGTCAGCTACAAGGTGAGCGCCGCTTTTAACATGCACGGCTTTGTCGTAGTGCCTAGGTTTCTTTGATATGTATGTTTGTATTCAGCGTAGTGGTGGGGTTTTAGTTGCTTTAGCAGAAACACATCAAGTGCCATCATCATTCTGATAAGATAAAGGTATATATTGGATGATTCTTACTACAATGGAAGCCTATTTTACCCTCACTGCATTGATCTGGATCACTGAAATTCCAATGTAAACACTGAACACAATCAAGCTCACAAGCTAAATTGACAAATTTGTAATCTAAAACCAATCAGAGCATGGTCATACATAGATGTGAGTATTATTTAATTTAGGAGTCATAGGCACCCATTCTCAGAATTTGTTGGGTATACATGTGCATGTTTTGTAAGTCACAGGAAAATTGGAGGCATAGTAGAAGTTTCTTTTGAGGCCTTTCCTACAGCCCAGTGGTCAGCGATGATCAATGGACAGCTAATTCAGCAGATAATCCATCAGTAGCATTAATATAAATTGAATAAGCTGCAAGCATAGAATGGCGAGTATGTAGAAAGGCAGTCTATCACTCAAATGCTGCTGCACACGGAATCGAATCTTTTTAAGTGACCTTGAAAGGCATGACTCAGCAGCTTCATTAGGGGTCAGTTATTGGTCAGTAAATGGCCTCAGACATGCAATAGCAGTGTGGTAACCATATGCTGTTAATATGAGAATCTGTGTGTAATGAATACATCTTATGAGGCACAGTTTGTATAAAGGGTCATTTCAAAGAGAATAAATGTCAAAAGAAATAAGATTCTGTCTTAAGTTGACCATTGTAAATTAGAGCCATAGTCCAGTTACAAATATAGATAGATCACCAAAGAGTTTTTAATATTCTATTTTCTGTACTGTGATTTGTTATATTAATGCGTGGGACTCTGACAAATTGATAGCTTCCAAAAATGCACATTTATTTTGTATTAAGTTCCGGAAATTCCATTTGATGATGGATTTTCATGCCTGGAGATGCCAGGTTATTCCGCAGTGGTGCGAATTGTTCATTATGGTCTGTTTATATTCAGTGTTGTGCATGTGTAAACATGACATGTCAATATAAAATCAGCATAACAATAAGATAGTATTAGGTATTATTTAATCTTGCTGATGAATATTATAATATAGAGATTTTCATACTTTTATTTTGAGTAATTCACCTTTTACATTGTAAAGTGACTTTTGTTGTACCAAGTACTATAACAAAGTTTGCTTTCAACTCAAGCAAATTTAACTGTGCGTGTGAAAAATGTAAAAAGTACAAATGTATCCCTTCCAATGCAGAATTGTATATGCATATTCTTCAGATAAATTAATCTCTGCACTCATTCCAATTAATTGGTAAAATAAATGCTGTTTGCACAGTCATTTCTACATTCTCATAAACAACAATAAGTTGCAATTAGCATTGACACAAACTACGTCTCGTGGTTGTGCTGACCACAGTCATTTGGGAAGCTGGGCAGTATTGGGACACAATAACGTCATGGTGATTGCATTCCACCACTGTCCCAGATGATCGATCACAAACTCACACGTACTGTAAATGTGTCCTATTTAGATCACATAAATTTACATTCTTTAAAAGAGCCCAATCTGCAATAAACTTTAATCAATAAATGGATATACATGTAAGGTCTTGCCTCTATCATATTGTTTATTATGTATGGATTACGAAAATGGTAGCAGACAGGTTGGTCATCGCTGATGGTCAGGCGGTGTCCAGTTGCAATAATGCTGTGCTGATTGCATTCTTGGACAATGGGGACTGATAAATGATGAGTAATAACTGTGGGGAGAATTACTATCTGGAGGGTAGATTTGAAATTGAGGTCATATACATACCAGTATATAAATATATAGTAATTGTAGAAGATTGCACATGAAAACTGTATCAAATGTCTTGTAACATATACCCAATATTTGCTGATGGCTCTCCGATGGCAGCATCATTTCTTGCGTCAGCTCAAGTTTCCCAGGCTAGTATGTGAAGTTAATTGAATCAGTTGGAGTCACATTATCACAATAGAATTATTGTCAGTGACATCAAGTTTTGAGATCAACTGCAACACAGTGTCACATAACTTCCTGCGGGCTGTAGTGAGAGAGGAAGCGTCTTGATCACCAATGACACATATCGTAAATGTATTTGTAATGGACTATTCGTAAAGTTCCAAATGGATCAAATGATGACGGGTTTCTTAAATGAGTACATGTACTATACATACTACATTTAGCAAAGTTCAGTTATTAAAGACCATGTTACAAGACCATTACATGTGTTACAAGACCATGTATCGCTGTCTCACTATTCTGACAACTTGAAGCCAGTCCACGGGGTTGTGTTAATAGTAGAGGTTCCACTGTGTAAACTAGATACCCGATAGAGCAGTATTAGAGTGTACATATCCTTGGACACATTCCATATACAGTTCTACTCCTCTGGGTCTTTAAAAGGGGATTGACTTGCCTAATGACTTCTATTCTGCGAGGATTAAAGACTGTTGACTTTTCTTATTAGTCTCTTTCATGTGGATTTGAGGTTCAGAGACGCGTTAATGGATATTGTAATGCATTGTAAGGCCATGTGTGATCCATTGATCATAACTGCAGCTGCAAAGGTTTTGCTACCTACAGTTGACAAGATTCCATAATATGACATACTGTACATAAAAAGTAAAAAGTTGTTTTTGAGTCATTAGTCATACATCAAGGCAGATCCAGGGAGGGGGGTGAGGGTGCAACCCTGCACCCCCACCCCCAATCCTCCTCCATTTTTTCCACCTGAATATTTCATTTCATGTTTTTTTTTGGCATGTCCATGACCATTTGCACATACGAAACCAATGAGATACCTTAAATGCACCCACCTTTTCCAAACACCTGGATCTGCCAGTGTGCATTATGGCAGAAGTAAACAAACTACAATATGTTCTGCACATGACAGCAAAATAACTCTACAGCATTTTGTTGAATTTGTTGAACGCTCGCTTGACTTAACTACGCTAAGCAACACTCAGAACTTGAGAGCCAAATAGTGTAATCTTTGCACTACATTACCAGGGCTAATTTGGAGAAGAGATGACAAGAATGTTGAACATGGCTTCTGAAAACATAAAACACACGGATCTATGTATCTTATACACGTTGGAATGTATTTTTAAAAAAAAACTTTATATTTACTGGAAAGTTATAAATCCATTTTTAGTTTCATGCTTGAATGTTGATAATACAAATGTCCTTGTAGGCCAAAACAAGGGTGTTTCAAAACGCTACGTGTGATGACAGTGCTATAACTCTACACAAGTTATTTGTTAGTACCGGATTTTTGAAGATGGGTCACTGTGAAGATCGGCACTAGAAAAAATTAAAGTAAAATTAAAATAACAGGGATTAACTGAACATTCTACAACACGATTATTAAAACATACGGTTTAGTACTAGCCATACAAAATTATTCATGCAAACATTAATACTACAGTAAAGGTTTTGGACCTCTCATAGAGAGTGCTGGAAAGTGCTCAAAATTGACAATTGTCACTAAAGGTCAAAATGATGCTCTTTTCTAAGAGAGCTATTGCTTGAAATTAAAAAATATGTCTACATCAGCTATTAAGAAATAAAAAAGTTATGGATATGTTATCAGAAGCGCTATAATTTGATGAAGTGCATGTACATGCAAGCTGCTATTTGCCTAACTAGGCACTGGGTGAAAATGGTTAGTTGTGATTACATGTACATGTAGGTAATAGCATCTGCTGATAGAGAATCAATGCATTGATCCCAAAAACATGCAAAGCAGCCCCACAGTCGGCTCAGGTGGACTCATCACTGCATTTTCAATAGCATCAACAGATTTCATATTTTTGATGTTAAATGTATAGCCAGTAACCACACAAGAGGTCTGTCAGGGTAATTGTTAAAAGAATACTATGCACTGATCTCTTGAAATCTGAGCAATGTTATTTGTGTGGTGTATTAGCTTTACCATGCCATAGGTGGATGTTAAAATATTTGTATGAAGAATTCTCTTTTATGGTTTTATGTTTCAATTCAACCATTTACTCAAATCAATTCAATTAACCTATTGTTATATCTAATGTTCAACTGTCAACCAAATGCACATCTGAAATACATTACATTTATGTTGCTATCATATTGCATGTACCGGGCATGTGTTTATGGTCTGACATTTTATTCCCATTATTGTTCAATGTCAACAGGTCACTTGACCATGGGATATGCCATGAAATAATGATCAGTCTGTTGTTAGGTGAACGATGTGTTGTGGTGCGGCAGACATAGACACCATGACTGTGACAATGAGCGCATTATGATGAAGATTTATTGGACTGCTCAATTATATATGCAGTGAATCATTTCTTTCTATGGCTTTAAAATATGCAGAAGGATTGTAATAGTTTTAGGATTTCGATATCCCTTCAGTTTGAAAATGTTATCCCTGCATTAGTTTTCCTGTGTTGAAATTCACTTTCAGATTTGTTACTGATGTTTTCATAGTCATCTTATCTATTGCAATTAATACCAATGAAGAAAATATTTTAGTAATATATTACTAAGCATCAAGAAGCTCTAAATCATTCACAGCCACATCCTCAGAGTAAAAAATAGCTTGATATTCATGTATGTGTTATTATTGACCATCTGTCCCGTTACACCAATACAAAGATAGTCCACACCGAAGGCCAGTAACATCATATACTCCAAACAGTCATTAAGCCCATAATAAGACAAGTTTTAGGGATATGCTCCTCCTGGTTTTAAAGGTGATCGATGTGTAAAAAAGCTTGTTCAATACTTCGTGCATGTGCATGACCAATCAGTGCAGTAACTCGAGTGATTGCTGATGTGCTAAGTTTCCGTAATTGTACTGGAAGTTGTTGACAGAGAATGGCTGGAGTGGGTTGGGTAAATAAAGGTGTATTGACTGATCCATTATCTTCCTTATTAAAAGAAAAAATCTTGCATTATCTTGTGTGACACGAAAAGCTACCTCTGGGGTGAATATAGTTGAGCTGGTCTGTCATGGATAAAGAGACACTCCTTAACATTTTTGGACAAAATGAGTTAACAACTTCAAGTATATACATCATAATATAGCAAAAAGATTTTGTCAATAAGCAAACTATATGATAGACTTCTAGCAATATACTTTTTATATTACGTGAAGGTAACATTTTCTGGAGCTTGTTTAAGCAGTTTGTCAGGATGAGGCTTCTGTTCAAACATCATTAATATTGTGTATACAGCAGACATGGTCCATTACAACAGACTGGACAAATATGATAAGTACAAACACATTATGTAATACACATGTTCCCAAGAAGTTTTCCAACTAGCACAGTAAAGTTCTCTATTTTTGACTGAGTTTGATATCATTAAATGAGTGTCAATATATAGAGTATATTGATAGTGACACTTAGAATTCACTGGTTCATAGCCTAGTCGTACACATATGGATTGTCATTGCAAAAATGTTAGGTACCAGTACCTGGATTAAGATCCAAATATGTGCATGTACCATACATGCATCAATCAATGAGTGCGTTTACATACGGATCCTGGCAGCCCAATATGTCCTGTAGAAGGATGTGCGGTTCTAGTAGAGGCTGGATGCTCTACATTGTGGTGTCTGGATCCAGCTGTGTGAACTCATTTTGTTGTAGTGTCCAACTGTTATAATGACCAACATAAAAGCTTAGAAGCTTTAATATTAATTAACAAACAAATGGGAACTGAATAATGTACACTAGAAAGGCAGAGGAATTGTGATATACATGTATTTGCAAGCTGCACACATGCCTCTTGCATTTTTGCAAACTGCATATCATGTGCATGCATAGGCCCCAGCATCATGCGAGTGGTGTGTGTAGTATGTACAGTATACTACAATGATTTACAAACACTTTGCTATACACATTACTACTATTTTATAGTTTATATAATAGTAGTAATGTGTATATCAGAGTTTTTAAATCAGAGTAGTATACACACCACACAACCCTCTCATGATGCTGGAGCCCATGCAGGCATGCTTGTCTTGGGATTATTCCTATGAGATCTACTACACCTCCAGTCAAAATCTACTTCCATCTTATTCATATCTCTCAAAATTAAATCTTTCCAGAGTTAAAAGGTGCTTTGATATTTACAAAGTGCTCGATTATATGACCTGTAGGAAAATGATACCGCTATAAACCTACATAATATAGCCCTAGAAATCAGAGGGAAAAAAGTATGTAAAATTGTTGAATTTGTACCACAATATGCATGGACTGTAAATTTTGTTCGAATTTTATTCATAAAGTTTGATTATTTCAAATGGAATCCCATTTAGAAAGCATGAGTAAGTGTGAACAATGACATTGACTTTTGGTTGACTTCAACAAACAGACCATAAGTAATGTTAAATGCCTGACAAATGTGCTGTTAAAGAGCTGCGGCTGTAAATGCACACAAATATACACATAAACTACTCGACAAAGTGCTATGTAGAGTGCTCTATAACGCATAATCAATTAGCATGTTGAATTTTTCATTACGTGGTAAACAGAGTATTGACGGCAATAATGAGAGATTTAGCTGCAGCGTGACAATGCGCACGTATCCATATTTGATGCCATCGTCCCTATGTTTGAATGACGGTGATGCTCACTTGGTATCATCATACTGGGTGATCGATTACATCATGAATTTTTTAGTCCGAGCACCACTACAAAGCCTACCCAAACAGGTGAAATGGGTGATTTTTTTATTATTTATTCCTCAAGGGGATACATTGGATTGTTTGGCATGTAACGTAAACAAAGATGGGCGTTAATTGTTAATTAGCGGATTATGGATGCACAACGATGCTGTTGTGGTTTATAGCTGATGATGTATTGGGCTCATTCCAATGCCATTATTGCGCTGTACTAGGAAGAACTTGTGGAATTTATTGTATTGTTAGTGTTCTATGTACGGTTGGCTTGTGAATTTATTTTAGTAAAATTCTTTTCTTCACAAAAACATATAAGAAATATTGCGTTAATCACAGATAAGAATTTTATCTCCATGAAAGTCATGGCTTTTTGCGGAGCTCTGAGTTAGTCATGCATCTTTATATAGCATGAGCAATTATAATAGTAATTGAGGCCATCATTATTCATTGGAAGTCTCAACTTGCCTCCAATGAACCTAATTAACTTAATGACAACTTAATGGTAGCCTAGCAACATGCTGTGTATTAATGAATCGCTTGTGTAATACTTGATGATTGTACTTACGTTTAATATGTATACTTGATGAGGATACTTGAGTGGCTAATCCTCAAGTCCACAATCATACAAATGTCATTATACATTATAATTGCTAAAGCATTCTACTGTTGGTTCAGGTTGCAGGTCATTTTAGCTTACAGGTTGTTTTATAGGGCTCCTGATGATAGGTTACGAATAAGACCAGAAAACATTAAAAGTAAACATTACTTAGGATCATAACACAATATGCACCTGTAGCAAATTCGTGTTTTACTCTTTGCGTATTGGAAATCTATAGGGAGACGTCTTCGCATGCTGATGGTATATTGGGGGATATATTGAGTGGGAACAGACACTTCAAAGACCTAACATGGTACCACATGAGCAATGGCTCACTCCATCTTCTGGGGCTAACTACTAAAATGTATACCTTGCATGTGAATTAAAAACAAGATATATATTATGATGCAAATGTATTGTATGTTCGAAGGTGAAAAAAAAGGGAAGAGATTTATAGAACAGCATGACTAATGATCAGAACAGGGTTGATAATACACTACATGAAACAACCTTTCCATCTAGTCTTAATGTATATGTATTAAAGTACTAAATTACTTTTCTCACAAGCTTCTATATGTATTTCAGGAGAATATTGACTCTCCAGATAGTACACTGGAGAGGCCATTTGGAGAGAGAGACGGACAGCAGGATAGAGAGAAGAGAGGAGGAGGGGGACAATCACCCATACACAGTGACGACAGTAGGACACATCTCACACTAGATGTAAGTCTCATTACTTCATGAAAATATTACTTGATGACTAAAGTACAAGCATACACAATGTGTATTATTGTACAAGACATTAGTTTAACCAGTTGTTGCTTTATTTCCCACAGCAAAATACCTCAATGTTATACCACAGTGGTGTATGAAAAAATAAAACCATTACAGTATGATTTTCAGCAATGTTCAGGCCACCTGGGAATTTCAGCAGCCCCTCCCATACACCCCATACCTATAATTACTACAAACTTTCTGAGCTACTTCTATAATTACTACCAGATTTTAAAGGCACACAAAATATCAAATTGAGTTTTTTTTAGCCCCCCACCCTCACCCCCCTCTAGTTTTTTCATATCCTCCGTGGGCCAGTAGTCCAGTAGGTCATGATATATGATAGACCCTTAACACCTCCCCCCCCCCCCCCACACACACACACACTTCTTCTACAATGTACTTTCATGACTTTAAAGTAGAAAACCCAAGACCCTTATTCCAATATGTCTTCTACATCTCTACCTTGGCCCGTCTCTACCATTTCTCTATATGAGCATTACGTCTCACCTAATCCGCTTTAGAAGCCGCACTTGTAATCCCCCACAGCACGCAGAAGATTAATCCGCTGCCATGGCGCTTTTGTCAACACACTTTGCTCGCTGATTAACAGGCATCAGACCATTGCAGTCTCACTACACTCTCCCCTCTTACCTTTTTGAAGAATTTATTTTCTTATTAAAATATTTTTGTGGTCTTAATCCTGTGTTATACATCATTTGAAAGGTTTTGAAATTGTTTACACTGAAATGCTTTCAGACAGAAGAAAAATTATCCGCAATTCAAATAGGATGAAAAAAAACTTCCTCCAATTTATTTAAATAGGCCTATCTTTAAAGACATCAACCTATCTTTAAAGACATCAATGATGGTAAATCTCTTGGCTTCTGAGCTTTATTTGATTTTTCTAAAATAAACAACAACAGCAGATGAAAAGTTGATCAGAAAGAAATCTGACATTTCTTTGTTTAATCAAGCAGAGGAGGAAGCTTTGATTTAGAGCGCCCAATACACAAACAGTTTACTGCCTCCCCAATCTCCGTTTGTACTTTCTATTTGAGTTTAAGTACATTGTTCTTTTGGTTGTTGAAGTTTTCTACAATTAAATGACTGCTGTGGCTGTTTTCTATGAGCAGGAGAAAAAGTTCCGGATTTGAAGGACTTTCATAATACTCATGATGAATATTCAACAATGGATAACTTCTGCTGCTCATATATTTGCCATGAATTGCTGTATTAACTGTACATTTTATACATGTATAAACCATATAAATTGTTGCAGGTTTCTTAGAAATGTCGTGATGCAGGTTATTTTTGGCCTAGCGTCTCTAAGGTGTTATATCTTTAATATACAGACAGATACATAGTTGCTATTGCTAACAAGCAAGTGAAAAATGCCTTCTCAGCTACAACACCCTGGAATTCAAGCTGAAATGGTGGTCTTCAATAATAACATGTTTCACCAGCTGCACTAAGACAGATTCCCTAAAAGTGTGTGTGTGAGTTAATAGACAGAGACGGGATAAAAGGTGGCCCCTGGTAAGTTCTGTAGGAGCCATTGATAGGAAACCTTGCATGGTGGCCAAATCCATAGCTAGACCTATCACATTTTCAAAGAGAAAGATCCCAGAGTATATATAAATGGGATATGATTGTGTGGGACATTTTTATAGCCAAAATGAATTGCAATATTCTAACATCAAAATTAGCAGAGGGCTTTGAAAACCACCTATGTTCAATTCTTGCGTATTCTCCAGGGTGCTCATGTAATTTCAAATCTGGACTCATTTCAATTCAAGTGAGTCATGGAAATAGATGAGATTTTTAATAAAAACAGAGTTGTAGTGTCATGTACGAACGTTACATGTGGAAGCAACATAATCCGTTTGCATGTTACATTGTTATTTTCAGAGCTGTAATGCAAAAAATCTGTACTTATCACTAATAGCTGTTCTAAATTTTCTAGAAAGACATAAACTGTAATAATGACTTCTAACACAAATATTTCCCAATGAAATACCCCTTGCATTCATCCCCGTGGACCATCTGATACCATGATTAAGTAGGGGCGGTGTTCATAAAAGCCACTGGAATGCCTTCGCAAGGTGTGAGTTATGGAGCTAAAATGATCTGTGAGGAGTTGACACGCTCATTGGGCAAGTGCACGAAAGTATATGGACACCTCAGTTAAAAGGATTCCATTCCACTGGATACAGATATGACTGGTTTGACTCATTTAAGTGCAATAAAGAAGTGTACTTTGTTGTGAAATAACTGTACAAATTGGTCATAGCCAATTTAGTGTAACCTCCTAAGTGAAGTTTAGTATAACCTCATAATATGTAAAGGTTTAGAGACCTGTAGCCCCTGTCATATGACCAACATATACATTCATATAGAGGTTACGCATAAACACTCATCAGCCCCAACACTAAATTCCTACCTTTGGTGCTGAGTACAAAGTGAAAGTTACAACTTTCAGACTGTGGCCTCATTTTATAAAGATGATAGTAATGCATAATTTTGACTTGGGTTTGTTAACAGACATCATGTCAAGTTGAAAGTGCATGAGCTTAAAAAATTCAGATATCACAAAATTATTCTGTGACAACCAAGTACCGTATTCATTCTAATAAGCGCACAGTGCGCTTACAAAAACAAATTTCAACCAAAAACAAAAACACAAGAGATAACGAATAAGAGCATCCTGAAATCTTTTCCCTGTTCATGTATTTTTTCTTACAACCCTCGCTTTGAATGATAAATGTCAACATGTATGAATGGCGAACATTGTTTCACAACACGCCTGGTGTATACCGGCTTGTTAGTCTTGCAATATGGCGGCAGGTAACTGAAATCTTTGCAAAAAAAGTAAGATTTGTTATTTGTTTAATCTAATCTTTGTAAACAGGGGGAGATGTGCTTAATAGGGCACGTGCGCTTATAACAACAAATACGGTACCTGTTCTTTAAGTTACACTGTAAGTAGCAGTAGGCATTTGCTGTAAAAATATATGCTATACAGTATACACATTACATATTTCTAAAATAGATTTCTATTTCCTTTAGCATGGGAGAAGATTGCATTTGCTGCTTTGTAATGGCCATATTTATATGCAGATGGCAGCTGATGTGAATTAGAGACATGAAAACACACATATACCTACTGAATACAAGGAATACTAGAATTGTTATGTATGTGGAAGTTGCTGGACAAAGATAGAGGAGCATACATGTATAAAGGACTCTGCCATTATAGCCAACTTTATTAAAATATGCTTGAAGTTTAAATTGCTGATGTATCATATCAGGAGATAGCCTAAAGTTCTAGAACTTGATGGGTGAACCATACAAAGTCATCACACAGAAGCGTTACATAATAACTTACTCGCAGATGAGATTACTATTCCCTATTTTGTCACCTAAACAGATGTGAGTTGTCAGTTTTGATAAAGAACATGGGATTGTTACATGATAGTTTTCTATAACTATGTTTTGTACCTGCATTACTGATAAGAATTATATCTGGGATTACTCTCTTATTTGATAGATGCTTTCGAAACTCAATCACCTTTCGATACATTTTGATGGGTCATCATTGTCCTCTATTTAATGACACAAAATAAATGATTAGCAGTGTGCTGGAATTCTGCTGTGAAAACTACGATGCACCTTTTTTCTCATCTCATCACACCAAAGCTGATAAAATAAATCACAGCAGGAAATTAGTGTTCCGAGGAATGCGCTTTCATAACAATCTTCATTTCCTGTTGTTATGGCAACAAGTAGATCTGCAGGGAGCATTCCTTTCTTCACTAGCCAATATTTGTGAAAACAAAAAAGTTTTGTCACAGAAAAAAACCCAGATAATTAAGGTGATAATATGAAGGGACCATTTCAGGGTCCACTGAGAGATGCACTTTATGTATATTAGAGGAGATAACAATGATTTGGCATTCTCAGGTGGCGTTTTGTATGCAAAATATATTGTAATGTAAATATCTATTGTAACGTAGATCTTGGTTTGAATTGTATTTGTAGACTCAGAATTCCAGTTCATACAAAGTCTGTGTATGTGAATGCTACCAAAATAATTTTACCAAACAATGTATAAAGTTCTTATCAGTCATGCTCTTTACGTGGGAGGCAAAACAAGCTGATGTCCAGCCAAAAGGGACTTTTTGTGCCCCGTGGCGTGGAAATAATTGCCCCTTCTCATTAACAGTAACGAGACCCTACTGATTAATGTGAAGTAACGAGACAGTGCTGCTTCAGTGTATCTCATTGTTTGTAATGACATTACAGCAGAAAGTGATGGTTGTCAGTATACATTTTCTCGCTTACAACGTATTGTCTACTGGCATTTACTTTTTTCACTTGACCAATGTACCTATCCTAAGCTCATTCGTTTAGTAATCTATTATTAAACTCTCAGTTCGCAATATATATGGCATAGCGAAGCAGCATTACAGCCATCGCTGTAAGAATTATGAAGAGTTGCCCCCAATACAATTACATCGTGCAGGTAAATGTACCACCTAATAAGGTCAATCCATTTTCCATATACTCCCTGTCTACAGTGATATGATGGAACCTTAATGGTGCCTGTTCATTTGTAAGATCTAAGGATGTGCAGACCACACTGTCATCAGACAGAAATAGATAATGAACATCACAATCAATGTTCATTTTTCTGATGTGTTGATGTAGAATTTGATAATATTGAAGCAATCGTTTGTTTATTTATGGCAGTTCTGCATTAAACAATACATCTATGTGCTAGGTATGTATTTTTCTCAGACTTCCTCAGTACAAATGAGAACAAAGTATTTTTAATAATCAGCCCGAATAATGACTTTGCTCATTGCTGTATCTCTCCAAATCCAACCTACCAGGAACCCACATGTAGGGGTCACCTTTCCCCTTGGACAAGGAGACAGCCACTCTCCACCCTTGGTGTCCTGTACCACGCATGCTGTAATGTGATTAGCCTCGTGTCCCTGGTGCATTGTGGGAGCTACTGCTAATGGTTTCCATGGACCAGTGAGCTCTCATATGGAGGATTCTGCTGCCCATACAATAGGGACATCCCATTACCCACCACAATAACAGCTATGTGATTATCTAGCCCCATAATGGGTACAGGGATTATGTATTGTGGGTTTATAATGAGGACTTTCGTGGCCATCAGTGAAACCAGACGAGTGGTTATGTAACCGGCTTTCTTCCATGCATACGCATAAATGCTGCAGTGCAATAGTACATGGACACAATTGGTCACACAATTGGTCACACTTATGAATTTTAATGCAACATTAGAATGTTGTTGTTGAGGCTGTCTTTTTAAAAGGAGGGAGGGCCGTAACTAGCAGATTTCATGGGAAATGTAGAGGTCAAATTCCATAAAAATGAATTTTCAAGGGAAAAATTTGTAGCTGGGGTTATAGTCACTAACCTGTGCTAGTGCATAAGTTTTAGACATGAATTAATAGAAATCCATTACATAATAGGTTCTTGTTCCTAAAATGAGATTACCCAGCGTAGTAGGTTATTCTATTATGGAATTAGCATAGTAACAAGAAAGCTTCATGGATAGCCATGACATTATATGCCTTCATGGCTGTTCTGTATTCTGATCCAGTCTAAGTGCTGCAATTATTTGATACCCTGTATAGTGAGATCATTAAAAGTATAAACTGGCCACAAACACTTTAAGTGTTGTGTCTGTCTTCAAATATTCTCAGAACAGTCTGTCTATAATGACAACTTTAGAAAGACAATTGGATGTAGGATTTTATCCATTGTTATATTCTATTAGCATTATAATGAGGAAGTTTGGATGGTTTTGTCCATTATGCATGTCGGCTCTTGTCACCAATAAGCCAACTAGATCATGGGAATATGGAAGATAACAATGCATGAGTATTAGCCACTAATTAGGGATATAATAAAATGAAGGCATGGCTTAATGAGATGTCTAAGGATAGCTTCTAAATGGATGTGTCACATGGTCTGCCACTGCAAAGCTAAAAAAATATATATTAAACCCAACATAAAATAGTGGTGTACATGTATCTGTTGAGTTCCATGGAAGTGACATGACTTGGAGGAGTGTTCACCAATAAACCCCGTCGCCTATAGCATGGTCCTTTCATTTGAATAAATGCTGTGTGAGGTTTATCCAACTAGATGATCTGGGAAAACAGATTAACCAATACTCATGTCCAAATGGTGTGGGGTAATATAATTTCATTGCAATGTATATTATGTAAATTAGCATAATAATGATTGTCTGTGTTTAGCCAATAGCGTTTTAGCTTTACTAGGGTGCATGTTGAGCAAAATTATAGCAAGAATTGAACGTGAATTATATATGCCATATACTAATATTAACCGCTCAATGGAGATGTGTGTGACATTCTAGGTATTTAGATATCTAATCTTCATCCCATGACCAAGTGTACACACCAGAGTTCCCAGATGACTTTCCAGTGTCCAGTGATACAGCAAACTGACCACAGCTAATGAGTTCAGATGGTCACTGGGACAGGGAAATACACATGGTCAATTACTGACCATGGCTAATTAAGGGCTACTGATGCATCACTTGTATGACCCTGTTTCAGAAATGACCATCTATGTCACTTGACAACCTTCATACATGGACCCTCTGCCATAAAACCACATTTCTGATATATTGACTGTTTATACCTGTAGACTGTAGTTAAACCTGTAAACTGTAGTTAGTGAGCTATATCAACCACTCATATCTGTAAAAGACCACTAGAAATTCTATACCTGGGCTTGCAACTTCCATAATAGTGTTCAGTCTGATTTAGTGTTAACACTGATTGTTCACTGACCACATACCCACCCACCCAGCTGTCATCACCCTGCCCCAGGGTGAGTATGCGAGAAATGACCACTGGGAGTATCAGTGTTGTGAGAATGACCGCTCACTGACCAGTCACTCACCACCACATGAACTGCTCTAGTGACCACCAGGTCAAGAAGTGATACAGATGACTGCATGTTATATAACATGAGGCTAATGAGACCACTGGGGGATTGACTGTGTCTGAGTAATCTAGACATAGAGAAATGTAGATAATACAGTTGATACAATCGAGTTAAAATTATTCAATAACAAATAACATTAGGTCAAGCTGCAATGAAGCTGTAGCCAGATCAAATTGATAGCCTTAAGGAGTGCATTATGTAAGACATTATGCCACTTGGTTAAAGATAGGCAAGAAATATAGAGTGCTTGAAGTTCTATGAACATTGTGCTACAGTGTATATTACTTTCTCAATTTTTATTTGCCCATTACATGCTTACCTGATAACATGTATTTCATCTCGTACCCACTGGTGATTGTTAATGTAAATATTTAAATATAAATAAAATGACTTCTTGAGATTTTTGAAAATTAAAATGAATTATGGGTTTGTAATTAGTCAATCATTCCACAAATTGCAGAACAGAATTGTAAACAAACCAGCATGTGCTTATATGAGCAGGTCACAACAGTCATAGGTAATGCCTTAGGGTGTTTGGTATACATTTCATTGTCTGTCTTACAATCAAAGGCAGACACGGATATGTATGCGAAGGTCATACATAGCTTTATGTTTTGGTGTAAGAAATGTTCTATTTCAGGATGTGATTACATTATGGAAATTATTACATCATAACAAGTAACATCTACATTAATAATGCAGTTAGAATGACACAGCAATTAGACACCCCATCCGATCTAAAAGTCAAATATTTCCATTATGTAAGGCACGCAGGCCGAGAAACATCATGAACTAAATTGGAGGCACGAAAGGCTGTTGTAATAATGAAAGTGATACATTGGGATTGGTCACAATTTGTATTGAAATACAACTTCATAAAAATGAGTTGGTTTTTCATTAAAAACATTCTAGCAATTCCTGACTATTCTGTATAATCTTTTAGGGGAAGGTCCCTACTAATTGTCAAGGTATACAACATATTGCATATAAAATTAGTTGTAACTATCATATCTGATGAAAATAACTATCCATGATATTTGGAATAAATAATCAAGCAATCTCAAAACTCAAGCATCATAAGCATTAATGTGGTTTAAAAACTGATTTCCACTGATTTGTTTGCAGAACAGTGAGATTAGAACTGATTTGTTAAGAACGCACCAATAAAAACTAATAGCAAATAAGAGCTCATTAACCATAATGAGATCAAAGTGAGTGAGGGCAAAAAATGTCAGCAAAATGAATCAAAACCTTCAATTCATTTATCCTGATTTCAACAATGGTCAGAGTATAACTATGTGATGCATTAAGAGCAAACCACGAATGAGTTGGATCAATATCGTAGAGGGTAAAAACACTCCAATCAAATGCATGGCACCCTTTAATTGATGCCTTCCTTTTGACACAGGGTCTGTGATCCCCCACACCAACCCTCCCACAATAGCTCCTGTGAAGTCTACTGATCCACCAGACTTGACTTCTCCTTTGTTGTGTGATCTAGTTAACAAGTATCGCTCACTCCTTCCAATCCAATTTAGTCCATCATTAAAGAGAAGCATCAAATATGATTGTGAGTCACTGCACCAGCACTACCTCTGTATTTGTGTTTGGGCCGCAAATCTCATGCTGTCTTGAAGAATTTAGCTTGTTAAAGTTACAAGAACATAAAGCTAACAGTTTTTTTTCTTATTCTTCGTTTGGTTTCCTTTGCTTTTTGCCTTTCAAAATATGTGTTTTATTAAAGTACAGTATTGGATATTTGAAATAAGTTGAATAATGTTTTCTACATTACAAGAAATCTTATTTGCTACATTGCAATAGATCTTATTTGCATGTGCTCATTTTCAGTGGTCGCTTACCACAGACAGGTTCTTAGTGCAACAATAACTCTTCATTGAAGCTCTTGTTACGAAACCAAAGCCATCTAATAAAATTCTCTACGCCATCGTATTGCACAATCATTAGATGTTTACATATTACACTGTAGCAAAAATCCAGTTCTACAATTTGAAAAATCTGGAGGGTGATGAACGCATTTCATGAATGTCATCCCCATCGGTTCCCCATATCCCTGTATCCATCTCGATTCATGCCGTGTATAATTGCCAGTGATGTGGCCTCAAGCGGTTATTACCAGATGAGGATTACCAGGTAATGAGGCTGCCACATGCACGGGCATGGAAGGACCAATCCTCCGCCCTATAGGCTGCATGCACACCCGTAATCGGAGGGCCAAAGTCAAACACGCATGATAATCCTTGTAATTGCAATGAGTTTCTGCAGGATTGACGTTTACTGCTGATTAGATCAGACAATGAAGCCCTCTCACTACAAGACATTCAGTCTGCTTGAGTGAGCATTGTAACGTTTGAAATTCATTTCATCTGTGACTAGATAACTACAGTTTTACACCTCGACAAGTGTATATTTTGCTCATATTTTCCATCATATTTCGAACCAGTGAACTCATTCTTGTAACTGCATTTTTCCCACGGAGATGTAATATGACCTGCCATTGGTCAATAATTATAATGATGATGACTTATGCATATGCATGCTGCATAGTCATTATTGTATTTTTACCGGCCCCTGGACATTTTATACGATACGACCTCCTGCATACGGCACCACTGTAACATGAGAGCCTCCATAAAGTGAAAATATACATTTTGAGCATAACAGCCTGTAATATATTTATAAATTAATGACCATTTTGATGTAACAAAATATTATAAATATGAAAGGGTTGTTATATTTTATTTATTTAATTGAATTCATTTATAGTCAATTACACACATTAAAAATACGAGGTGTTCTTGACATTGTTATATTTGAGTGATCAACTTAAGGTTTTATCAAGCCAATAACAAGTCTCTAGATCAATTAGAGTTGATATTTAACTTTGCCTACAGGTTTTGTACACTATTGTTTTGTAACACATGAAGAATACCACAAAGAAATGCACATGCACGAAGCATTTCGATTATTGTTCATTTGTAAAGATGTTTGTCACAGCAAATCACATCTACAAGTTTGTGACCTGTAAATGTCAGATCATGGATACCTTTCCCCAGGCACAAAAAGCCTGAGCGTACAACACCAAATAATGGCAAAATATATATTGATCAAAGTGATAAATCTGAGACCACTGAATGTTTTATACTTCAATATTAGCCTCTGAGATATATCCTGTAACTTAAGAAGTCAGTCACTCAGATGACACGATTGCAAGCATGTCTTTTGGAAAGGCTAGAACGATAAAAATTGTGTCTGTATTACATCCAGTAAAAGTTTATAAAATTATGTGAAATCAGTCTGATGGAAAGCATTGAAATGGAAATACGGTAGCATGGCCTGATGATCTGGTGTGATTATAAGCTCCTCTCCAGACTTCATTGACGCCTTCACCAGTGTTTCGTCGACATCAAATGAGACTACTCCGGCCCTATCATTTCGCTCTAATAAATAAACATATTTTTGTTGTCTCTTGAGTCTGACGTTTACATTGTTACACGTGTGATGAACAAACAGCCGTCGATTATGATCAGATGGGAGGAAAACGTTGCCATTAGGGAAGACAAAAATGATTATGCGTCTCCTGAGGCTGCAACCACTTCAGCAGATGAGCGATGGAGTTTACGGGCCAACACTTTCACTGCGGGTGCTTTGAAATGCAAACTTTTATCATTGTCTGACAGTGTTTCTGTAGCCTCCCTGCTGATTTGTAATTGGCTTGGTGGGATTTAACTTGATAGGAGATAATGTGTATACCACTTGGTAGATTGATTGATACATGTACATGTATATTACAAACTAAAGTTATCATTTAGTGTCAGTTGAAAACTCTTTGACATTATGCCTCTTATTTTCATGATCTCCTGCAATATAGACTTCTTACACAGCAGGCATCATAAAACCAAAACGAAGCTCTTTACTTTGTGACTCCACAAACTCCAGGGTGGTATACATTATTTCTATATGTGCTGCTCTTCCATCGTCTCATCATTTACGCTGCAGATTTAAGACGTTTGGTCGTACAATACATGTGCAAGAAAGCGTCCATATTAGATAAATCAATTTGAAAATTATCAATAGTGTATAATGCTTTCTTTCACAGCTGTATTCTTGATAAGATGATACCTAGTGCTGTAGGTGAAATATACAGAATATTTAATAATAATTTGAAAATTACTCTCAACATGAAAATTGGCTCACTTAATAATACTACCTGATGACAGCCGACTGAATTAAGGGACTGATTAATGAGAGACTTGATTTCATAATGAACCACAAGTCCTCATACTTAGCTCAGAGCAAAATGTGAAATAACACCACAAATCACATTACCATCACAAAAACATCTCTCATTAATACATACTCTTTGTGGAACAAACAATTAGTGGCGTTCTGTTGGAATTGTAAGCTGTGGGATTTTATTATTTATTTTTTGGCAATGCTTGTTATATGGAGGGATGTGATAACAATTGATCATCAGGTGTTGTTAGCATAAAGTTTGAATGTAACAATTTTATATTCGGGTCCACAAATCTGAACAACAAATCTTCGCCACGGGAACTTCATATTGTGCTAGGTGTTATTGCAACACCAAAGAGTATACCAGTTAATTAGTGTTAAAAAGAGCTTAAAATGTATTAATTGGGAGTTCCATATTTAAAATGCCACAGAAAGCAAATGTCAGATGTCTCATTGCTATTTTTGAGAGCTCTAAAGAGTTATGGTAACTGGCTCAGCACCCCAAGCTGGATATGCAGACGACCATATATGGAGTGTGTGTTGATAGGTACATGAGGACATCATTAGTGAAAGATAAGCCAACTACCATCGCGCCTGAACAGCTAGCTCTCCACTCATATAGGGTAGGCTCATATTCTACATCATATTCATGTGTATGGATTTGCATCTGTATAGAGTAAATTCGTATATATCTACTTGAAAAATGAAATGGAATTTCAGTAAAATGTGTAAAAGGTATACAACAAAATTCCTATTCATTGGTCTGATGCCTTAGCATCTGTAAATGGGGCAAGCCTAAGCGTAAACACATTGGATTAGGCCCTAATCCAGCGTGTTCCTTTCTCCGTAATTACCCGTACTAACAACCATGATCAGCTGCTCACACATCACGCAATTTTGCCGCTTCAAAGCCGCATTGCGTATTTCGTGAAAAACTCATCATGATTTCGTTTAATGCTCATTTATCAGAAGTTGATGGAGTTTGGCGAGGAGAGATTTTTGTGAGGCTAGTTAGGAAGCTGTAATAGGTTGGAGATTTTCAGGTATGGTTGTTATGAGAACACATTTTATTACAAAAAGTAACTTGCTCACTTAAATAATTTTATTTCTGTAGTTCAAATGTAACAGCCAATAATTGAAAAACTGTAAAGGTGAAATAGAATTAAAAAGTAAATGACAAAGGGAATATGCACAGATCAATTTCTTTTATATGTTGGACACCAGGCAAAACATACCTGTACAATAAAGAAAAATCAGTGAGTAAATAAAGACTGCTCAATAGCTGGGAACATGAGAATTGTTACATACATGTATCATATTGCAGTTAATTCAATCTGTATGTTTAATATGCAAACTGATATCAATTACGAATTAATGCTATTAATTAGCATAATTGTTTATTGATACTGAGCACTAAGCCTTTGTGAGCCTTCCAGGTATATTTGAGAGTAAATAGTAAATAGGGAATTGAGGATCTTTTAATTGAGTCTGAAGAACAATAGTCATACAGAACAAGGGCAAAGATTAGAAACGATACAATGGCCATCTCCATGCCTATATTTGCCTCTGTGTGACAGTTTAATGCATTTGTTATTCTGACAGTGTGAAAAATCTACACCCATGTACATGCATAGTGAGAATAAACCACGAGGCCCATCAAACATACATGTATAAGAGGGCCATCAAACATGGACGCCATGTTTATGCGCAGCAGATTATGATGCGGAATGTGCTTATAAACCATTCAGTGACGATTTAATGGCAGTGTGTTTTGTTGGACTCTGAATGGTGCTCCATACATAAATAATGTATATGTGACCAGAATTGCACTGCATATATGTATAATACTGTAGATATAGAATTGCATTTGAAATATAACATAATTTTATATGCTGAATTCAGTTAGGCTATCTGAAGTGGCCTTCCTCATCTATTCAGTGTTTGGATTCAATTAGAAAAGGAAATACAAATAAAAAAAATCATTAGGCTACTGATTAAATTGTAACTTTGTTTCAGTATTGTCTACAACATATATACTTGCTTTCATGTCAACTGTCACCAAGTCCATTTATTCGTGAATGAAAATGATGACTGTGTACTGATTTTGAATTTACTATCATTATGGCTTGTATGATTGTCTAAATGACACCATCGTGTGTCCATCTTATGTCACCATATTTGGAGTGTTACGCTGGACAACTTAAAAGCTTTTTCCACCAGGGAGATAAACCTGTACCTTTGTCAAAAATCCTGCAGTATAAATATTAAACCACATGTACATTACATGTATGTTCGTGCAGATCAATGAGATATGCACAATACGTTTTAATCCAGCACAACATATGTAGATGCAGCTTTAGGCAAAAACAGTTGTCAATATGTGTTACACAAAAAACATGCATAATCAGCTCTGCAATTGACAATTTCTCAGATTTGGCGGCACTTTTATGCTGTGTGTAAATTTGTTGTACAAATGATCAATGAAGGGGCCATTATGTATGCAAATGGTATGGGCGAGTGTGTTTGCCCTGAGCGTGTTAGATAGGGACGCCACCTCTCAATTGAAATAGGGGAGCAGAGCTGGTGATGTTCGCACCTGAAGATCTGTTTAGTTTGCAGATAAAAATGTGTTTTGTGGACTAAACATTATGTAATAATGTACAACTATATCCTTAATTTGTTGTTTTGTATTTTGAAAATAACATACATGTATAAGAGGGCCATCAAACATGGACGCCATGTTTATGCTCACAGATTATGATGAGGAATGTGCTTATAAACCATTCAGTGACGATTCAATGGCATAAAATAAGAGCATAGTATACATCCATATCGTTGAAAGAAAGCTAGACTGCCTATGATTGTTTTCAGGAAGCAAATTAATTTTTTCGCGTTTAACTATCACCAGACACGCATATAAACACTGCACTACCATGGTCCAATGAACTTAACCTTATATGAGCATATGCTGTATAAAAGGATTTTTTTGTATTTGGAATATCTGTGGACTAAACATACCATTAACTGTGTGAGAAGTTTAATTGAGCAGAAAGTTGCTTATGGAAATGGCATGTAATATTCATTTAATGTTATTTCTGTACAGCAACTCACCCGAAACATCATGGACGTAGATCGTCGATTGTAGATTTGTATTTTGCAAATTAGGCACTTCAACTAGTGCGTATCTGATTATGCGATCATCTGGATAATTTATAACATAAACACTGAAAACCAAACCATACAAAATTGTGATTTCAGAATAATTCGGAAGCTCTTGGGCAATAGCTCATCCTTTTAATAGTAAGTGACAATGGAAAATGAATATTAAATTAGGTGCCAGGAAGCAATTTAATGTTAGAGAGACAATTATCCAAACATTACACCCATTCCATTGAAACAAACACAATGAATACATTGACCCGCAAGGAAAAATCACTTGACAAAAAATCTCAAGCAATTAACATAAATTAGTCATGTGAATAAGCCACCAATCATCACGCAAAAATGTGTGTCACCTCTCCCTTGATGGCGACCACAGTCGTCATAAAGAAACAATCATGAGATTTTTTTTCCACTACTACCTGATAAACGACCTTAAGTCATGTGAGCCGGGCATTTGTCTGCATAAATACGCGATTTACAGAGTATAAATATGGCTGTCATTGTCGGTCTGACTGGCGGCTGTAATAATATCATCTCGTTATGACGACAGCAGGGTTTTTGTTGTTGTTTCATGGTTTAAGAGTCCCTTGAGTGGTGCTCATTATAGGAGATTGTGGGTGGTATTGGTGGGAAGGTTGTAGGGCCAAAAATATATACACCACTGTTCATTGCAATAAATGGAGTTGAGATGTTTATCGAAAAGCCGTTGGGTATACAGTAACAAATGTGCACTTTTTAATTTTAACCAAAAACAATTTAGATTGGACATTTGAATTATAATTTGAATACACGTGGGATCATAGCATAGTATTATAACAACATGAATACATAAAGACCATGGTTTCTTTCAATCCTCAATCATTATGTGAGGCTGTTGAAAGATTCCACTTTATCGATAACGCCTCCCGGGGTCAGCGGAGCTCAACAGCGGTGTGAACCCACGACCCTGTGCTCAGCACACCAAGCGTCTAATCAAAAGCCACCCGTGGGGCCCAGCACTCACTGAGTGCTGTACCAGCTGAGGCTGCTGACGGGGAATCTGTAATATGTGGCTCTCAGTGATGGCATCTGGAGTATGCTCATCTGCACACACGTCTGATAGATCATAGATATGATAGAAAAAACACCTTGCCATCTCCTTTTCATCCCTTTAAGTCTTTTTAATCGATTGTGAAATTATTTACTCATGTGGATTGTTATCAGATGAAACGATTCAGTTGACTACACTACAATATTGTTTTCAATAGCATATTCAATATTATTTTTTACAATATTTATTGTATGAAATAAAATATAAGTGATGGATTAGATTTAAAACTTCTTAAATCAACCTCATTTTGTCCCAGAATATTTGGTGGAATTAGGTTTATTTGTAGACCAAAATAAATGCAATGAAATCAGTTATCATCAATCAAAGTGCATATCAAAGATAATAACCATGAATACCAAATAGTAATAATCATGCTGTTTAAAAGTCTGTTTAAAAGTCAATTGCTTCTGGTTTTTGCCTGTGCCATTCTATATCCACATCAATTGGTGATAGAATTATGAAAGATTTGCGATAGCCTATACAGATCCTGTCTAGGGTGGAATGCGCAATTACAAGTAAGATTTTTCAAAGTGAACCGCAATGTGTCATGGCATGATGGGTAACGTGTGGTCCATCACTACAATGTTAATGTGCACAACAGGCAAGGTAACATTAAGCTCACATAGCTGACCAATAACAAGCTTCACAGAAATTTCTGCATCGCCAAATCCAAAATCAGTCATTATAGGTGTACAGCTATGATCATTTGGTTGTGAAGTAATGATCTTTGCATAATGGCGATTACTAGATGGACACGCTTTAGGAATGCGGCCTGGAGTGTTATGGGCTTGTATGATGCCCCATTATAACATAGTCTCTGGGTTATGCCTATTACGCAGTGATATATGGCCAGGTGTTATTCTAGCAGTAGCTAGCAGAAAGTAATGGAATGATAAAGAAATGAGTTATACAATAACCATGAAAATGGCATTATGTTATCTGTGGATTATGATCAGTAATTGAATTGCCTCATGCTTGGGCAGCATATCATTCTAACATTCCTTCATGAAAAAAGTCACCAAAGGTGACAAACCAGAGTGTTGTGACAAGTAAAGATATGACCTGTAGACAAATTTTAAACAGGTAACAAAACAATGGGTTGGTTGGTTTGAGACAATTCGTGGCCTATAGCAATATTCAAACTGTACAAATTTAATTGGATTTAAAAAAAAAATTCCATGGATAATGTATGACAGTGCATTGCTTTGTTCATATACAATATCTTCAAATCATGCTTCCAGTAGAGAAATTATGATGGTGTGGTTGTGCTACATGGTGGTGATGAGAGGCAGATGTCAGCATGAAGGTGAAAGATGGAGTGCTGTAGGGAGGTGGTCACCTTACAGTATGGATCTGTGTAGAGGTGGTCATCTTACAAAAGTGGTGTTTGTGGAGGTGGTCATCTGACTCAAGGTATCTGATGCTTGTGGAGGTGCTCGATGCTGTGTAATGGGGATTGTAGAGGGCATCATGTAGTAGATATTTAAAGTGGTCTGTAGAGACAGGTGGTCAGGTTTTGGACAGCTTCAATGTAGGATTGTTCATCTAAAGGAGTTCCAGTTGTAGGGATGCATTGTAGTAATATGTTTTGTGTTTGGGGGCTCTCTGTCATTATAGAAAACATGAACATTTAGTTCCAGATAATTTAATTCATGGTAAATGATGCGCAAAGAAATATAATTGGTTTTGCATGACCCAGTTCCAAGTGTCCACAGATATTCAGAAGTAGGCATGTTTATAAGACCACCACAGTGGCGTATCTGCCGGTGGGGGGCACATGGCCCCCTTTTTTCCACTAAAATATTTGATTTTAATGGGATTTTTGCATATCTACCATACATCGCATGTACGAAACCCACGAGATCCTCTTAAGTGCACCCCACTTTTTCCCCCAAAAAACATGGATCTGCCATAGCACCGCATGAAATGAATGAATTAGTTGGTTCCATATTTTGCAATAAGGTTCATATATTTTAATCATAATATTGATGATTGATTTTACCTAAGTTTATTTGAGCAGGCCCAAATTATTTCTCATTCAGAGAGTTCTGGATGTCCAGTCTACATCTCAACCATCCTCGCCAAGCCTTTGGGTCACCAGTTCAGTCCTTTGAACAAACTAACGTTAAGTTACCAGATAGAAACAAAGCTGTCGAGCAGAATTTGTTTAATTTGAGGGAAAAAGAATAGTTATAAAAACAGGCGTTTGGGTACATTATCAAAGAATTAAGACCCTCCAGTTTATTGTTTGGATGAATGATGGTGTCAATTGGCAGATGTTTACATCTCTCTGCACGTCATTCATCAACTAGCACAACAAATAACATAGTTCCAGTACACCAGTATAATTTGTGCACAAGTGATTCAAGTTATAAGTAATTAAAATCTCAAATACATTTCACTCCAGTCAATATGTTCTAGACTATTTTAAATCTGCAATATGACAACTTTAAAATTGTTATATGGGTGATGGGCTGCAACACGAATCATATGCTGGACATATGTGGAGTCCTGCTGCAAGTGACAGATACATACATCATATGAAACAAATCACACTTCTTTAGACTCCCACCACACACTAAGGGCTACTAAACAAATTGTAATTTGTAGTGAACATGCTCATATGTCACATAAGGCATTAATCATTTAGATGTTCTCTCTATTATGGTAACACTGGTTTTGTATGTTTGAATCAAATAATAGATTATGCACAAAGTCGCACATGTTAAGTTTTTTCCTCCTTTATCAGCTATTTCAATTTGCTGAGAGGTTTTATAACAAATTACATGTACTTTGTTTCAAAAGTTCAATAATCTCATCAACTGTAAATATTTCGCTAGCACTACCGGCTATAACAACCATGGATGTCTTCCATCTATCTGTGTACACATCACATCATATCACATAAACCTGATAGCCAAAGTTATTTTTTAAGTATGAAGAAGTATGTATTACCTACGGAAACACTTTATAAAGAATTAGACCCTCCAAAAAGCATCCAACTTGAAAAATTTATGTGCTAATGCCATGCAGTTGAGCATGGTTAGTTTACGTAAACATTGTATTGATGATGTGACAATACATGTATTACTATGACATGCAGAGATTTGTACTTTATGAAACCCCTCACTTCTGCCATATGCTGATTCACTTGCATAGAGCTCATCCCACTGTCAACACTTTCACCATTTTATACCATCAATCTGATATTATGAGATTGGATTCTCTCTGGTACAGTTGAAACAAGTGTTACATAAAAAGTATTGGAAAGAATCAGGCTACAAAGTTGTATTCCTTTTGGTTCTATGAACACTTTTGCAATTGTTTTTTAAGTTCTAGACAAATGATGTGGAGGTTTGTTCTGATCATATTTTAAGGATTGAACCATTGATTCTCTCGCAAATCACATTTAAAGTTCCACACAACTCTTCACTTGTGGTCCACATTCATGTGGAGGCCTACAATTATGCAGAGGTCCTAACAGGACAATTTTCAAACTGAGATCCTTTCATAAATACCGGTACCCATGGAGCAACATAAAGCAACCGTAAATTTCAACTTGTTTAACTCGATATGGACTTCTTCGAGCAAATTCATTAAACCCAGAATTAACCCCTACATTGCATTGCAATCGCTCGCTAACTTGTTGCCGTGGAATTGACACTGGTGTGACCCCTTAGATTACCGACACTGCACAGTGGATGATGAACGATGAGGTGGCGATCCCATAATGCAGTGGGAGATGATAAATTGGTCGTGAAAAATGAGGTTGTTTTTCTATCGGCCCGATTCTTTTATTTGCTAACATCAGAAGCTTCTGAAACACAACAAACCTAATAAACTTGATTCCACATAATACACAAGGAAACTATTCTAAAACAATATTTTTAGCGAAAAATATTTTATCTGGAGCCAGCTGTCTGAAATCATTGTTTATTGCAAACACTTTACAGCCTCAATCAACTTCTTTCATATAACCACCTTTACAGCCTCTATCACCGTATTATTGATAATACACGAGATTAATGATAATCCACTGACCCCGTGTAACACCCGATGAGAGGATAGGATCGTTTTTCATAACTTATGTGAGGATCTTAAAGTTCAACTTCGACTGTAAAATGCGAGAAATCCAACGGCATTTAGATAAAGAATGTTTGATCTAAGAGATTACCAAGCAAGAATTCTTTGTTCTAGAGTTTCAATGAAAATCATTTTGTTGGATTTTTTCATTGGAATAACAATGGCAAATGTGCCACATATCACAAATGTATGGTTCAGGTTGAGGATGCTTTTTTTAGTACAATTCATCGTGTGAATGAGGAGGGGAATCTAAATGTTAAGAGTATTTTTATGAGCTTCTAAGTTGTCCAGTTAATGCAAGTGAGAAAGGTATTTTTTATAACATAGATATTACTTCCTTTCCATTCAATCATTGAAATACATCTTCATATGCAATGCAGTATTGTATCTGTCATTTTGGCAGGTTTCAGGTCTTATTTAGCACACTATTAAGTTTAATTATTTAGTGGATTCATTGTGAATGTTAATAATCTAAGACGTGAAATCTTACTTTTTTGTTGTTGAGCAAACTCCATACTGGTATAGTAAAAAAGTAAATCTGATGATCAAAGCAATGGGGAGTAATGGTTCTAATAAGGAGCTGACCTGATTGATAGAGAGTCGTCATGTATATTCAGGGAAAACCCATCGTGGGTTTCCTCACGCCTTTCCCATTCACACAGCCTTCAAAGTCCGATGTTCATGGTATAAGCCGATGGCCAACTGAGCTCATTTTAGTGGCAGAAGATCATTTTGTTTTCATAGAGGTCCGTTTATGATAAAACTGGAAACTAGCATAAAACAGGCGCGCTCCACGTATGTCGTATGCTCTCAAACATCAATCCACCAAATAATAACGTGCGCCGTATTTTTGTGAACATCCTCACACGGATGACGTACTATACTGTTTGATTGACCGCTGAACTTTTTTAGCCTCTGATGATTTGATTGGTCGAGAGCGTCCGAAATCTGTCAGCATTATTGCCGCTTTTGAATAAGGGCTTAGTTCCAATAAGTAATAAGCCCGAATAGACAAGAATGGGAAAACCAAATTCCATAAAATGTTTGCTCATTGATTTGTATAAAACATGACTGTCCCCAAAAGGAGTGTAACATGAGAAATAATCTAGTTTACCTTTGATTTCATCACTTTATTGCTAACATACATTTTTGAAAACACAAATATTTAGACAGATGTTGGTTTTAAGTGATGACTGTCTATTAAGACACTTTGATGTTTTTCAATGGTGATCACCTTTAAAATACAGAGTGCAAACAGTTGTGGCAAACAGATTCATATTGATTCCACAACACTTCACATATATTCTTGAAGGGCGAATTAACCTTTTTTCAAAGTTAAATTCATTGGAAACTAAAAATTTGAACTGCCCCATAATCATCTTTAGAGCTTGATTTTGCCGTTTCCTTGTGACTATACCATTACCATTACAATTCTCATGCACACTACACAAGCAAATATTTACAGTGTTTAATGGCGTATTTTTTGCTTCACTGAGCCACCTGGTGGTATGTGTGGGATTTTATCTCTGCTTGATTAAAGCCATTGAAGCCACAGGTGAAAACATCATTTTAATGGCCTTGACTGGCTTAATAAAGCCAAACAATCATACAAGAAACAAATTTACAGCAACATCAACTTGTTACATGTTCTGGTATCAATACTCACTGTACCACAATGATCTGTCAGTATCCTATAACCTTTACACTGATATTTCCAGGCTCTCTGGATTGAACACAATCAGAAAAAGAATGTCTTGTTTTGTGGATATAATTTACAAAGTTACTGCATTCATCAGTAAACATCACATGCTCATTGGTAGCAATCCATTTGTCAGTATCTTATATATCTTAGAATTGGACCCTTCTCACCTGCAGATTATCTTATAACCCTGCAACATTGACCCTCAGATTTATGCTGTAGGTCAAATGAATATTGGGTTGAAGACATTGGCATCTATGGTTCTAATGTTTTTATGAATGTGTGCTTTATGGTTTGTTTATTTTAGTGCTTCTAGTAGATTTTGCTATTATTCAGAATGTCATTTCTAATAAATTCTTGACAGATTTGCTTGATCCACTTGTTTTTCTGATAACAATGTCATGGAAAATGCATATTTGAATTCTCAAGTAAAAAACAACACATTCAAAAGAAGGAAGCACAACTGACTTTAGACCTCTAATCTTGTTAATTTCATGTTCATCCAGATATAAACTACAACATTCAGTCCTTAATATTCCCCCATGAAGTGTGAAAGAGGATTCACAGTCAGTTGAACCCTTTGTTAAAACTAAAACCATTATAGAAAAATGATCAACATGTTAAACCAGCCAAGAACATATTTTACTGAAAAAATATTTTCAAATCATACAACTAACCTGTACAGTAAACGACAATATAAAACTCACGGCAACAGGTGGTAATTTCATAATGGGTGTCCTGTCCCATAAATAGCATCCTCAACTGACATGTTTAACAGCACTCAGTCACTTTTTACACTTTTACACATGTATACGGAGGGGTTGTAATGGCATCTGTCAGCTTGTTTGCGTATAGCTGGTCACCAGTCCGTAGTTAGAAATTAAACTACTGCACGGTTAAATGGTTTAATTGCTAACTGCTGGAGTTTATGCCCTTGAACAGTGACTTTCAATTTTCTTTTAATTGGTTGGCTTTTAATTTGCACGTACCCATTATGCGTAATTTCCAACAGAATTAGGTGGGCGGTGATTTTTTTAACAGCTATAGCTAAAAATTTCAGCATGAGAGAAATTGTCCGAACTTGAAAATATTTTTAAAAGTCTGCCCACATTGGTGGTCAAATAAGCCTAATAAAATAGAGCATATTCAGCCTAATGGGAAGTGAAGAGCTGTCTGAACACCACTAAAAACACACCCCAATAATTCTATCAATCTTCAGTAAAAACAGCAGCCATTTTCACTATGCACAATTAATTTCCCTAAAATTGGCTGCAACCTGCATTCACAGAATTCCTGTTCCATCCATCATAACAATTCCCCTGACCTCTTGGGAATCTGTGAAAGTTTGCTGGGACCAGCCTGTGTTTGCCGCAATAAAAGTTCTCGCTCAACGGTACCAAAGGTCCAGTCATTCAAAGGCTCCCTTTAATGGTGCCGAGCACAAGAGGGGGCAGTGGAAGAAAACAGGCGCTTTCACCTCTACGTGATCTAATTTCAGTGCCATTGAGACATGGGCAGCAGAAACATTATAAAAACACTGCTTAGCGCATAACGGTCTCATTTCATTCCTGCACAAATGTGATTACTCTGGGTATGTATGAGTGAAGTGCTGAAACCGCGAATGTATGTCTGATCCTTTGGGTCTAAATAATGGACTGCACTCATAGAGAAAAACATGCTTCATATGAGTGTTATATTCACACCTGATGATGGTATAACATTAGAAATACATGTGGAATGGTTTATTGAGGAGTGCTATATGCTGCTTGGTGCAAATCATTTAGAGATAACATAAGAGCGTGGCCTTCACATTAGTCAGCTGCTGCACAAGAAAAAAGTATGATACAAAGAAAATTCAATTAATATTCTGTACTTTTCTCATATTCCTACATTAATCATAAAAGGCTGCAATTGCAATTTCTTTATAATGGAGATTGGGCCTTAGAACAAAGCACCATTTTCAAACACTAGCACGCATGACTGCACCTATGGGGTTACAAATACACATTGAGAAATCCCCAAATTGTTCTGAGACCTCTATCTAAAACAATGAAAACATTGGCTGTTGTTTTTATGTCCCTCTGACGTTCTTGCCACTAACAGCATCAGCCTTGACCAGTGTTAATGAACTCCCCCCAGGATCTACAGTCTCTCCTAATCCCTGTGCTGGGCTGCTACCCCCATAATGTAGCTCATGGTGTGAACACTTCACACATCTTCATTTTTCTCACTCTTTTTTGTTCATGAGGTTTTGTTTTTAAAGGAAAAATAAATCAAGGCTTCTGTTTCTGTTTGATTGATGTGTTGGATCAGCTTAGTGTGCCAACCTGGTCAGATGCCCCGGAATAAGTGTATGAAGAATATATAATCTAATTTTCATTCATAATAAACACTATTCACATATATGAACAGAGATAGGTGTGGGAGATAGCAGTAAGTCAACAAAATGTCATGATGGCAGCCTCTCAAACCCACTTTTGATTGAGCTACAAACACATGCCATACGGTCAGTCTGCAATGTGGCACACCCAGTCTACTGTACCACTTACATTTATCAACACACGGATGTGACAACCTCACCTTTGGTTTGGTGCAGAGTGGATAATTGTGACGAACTTTTCATTTGAGTCTGTATTCAGAGTATGAAAGGATGTCAGATGATGTGGGTATGAGTTGAGCTGAGTTAATCACTTAGTACTACATGTACCTTTATTATTCAGTCTAGCTCTCCATGGCAAATATGTTTGCATTATGTACAGATGTTTGCGTACCATCTTTGCATTATGTACAAATGTTTGCATTATACTCTGATTACCCATTAGTTATTCATTTTCAACAACACAATACATTTAAATTTTAATGAAACGTGTAGAATCTCATAATTTTCTTTTGCCCCTAACATCTGATGATTTGAGTGGCGAGTTTCTGTCACTTATGTGAGAAACAATTTTGTTTGCAGTGGCGTAATCGATTACTAAAATCAATTAACTCTATAAATCAAATTTTTATTCCCCTTGTTCTATGTTACAGGACTTGTCTCGTATGCGTGAGCCAGCTGTGGCTCCCGGAGGTGGATCTGTTCCCCATGACAATGCTTCTGCCACCCTCAAGTTGAGATCATTACCACGGGCAACTCCTCCACCAAGACCCGGATACACACTGCCAGCCAATCTACAGGGAGAAAAGGAGGTGGAGGTAGATAGAGAACACAGCATTATCCGCATTTTAATCTTAGTCTTGACAAGTACATCAGACATGTGAATGAGGTATAAAGTTCACCATTAGATTTAAAGGGACACCGTAACTTTTATAGCCATAAAGAACTACTACAGTTGGATGCTATATCCAACAGAACCCTTACACTTTAAACATATCGGAAATTGTCTGATTTTTATTTGATCTAACCAGTTCTTCTTGCTCCTGGGTGTGTTTAGGTGCACCAGCTGCTTCAACTACTAAAACGGGACGGAGGACGGAGACTCAGACTCTACGTCAGGATGTTCGGCAGATACCAACCATCTCTCTAACACAGACTCTGGCAAAGGTACACTTATGTTCTTTAAAGTTATCTTCAATGGCTGATTACAATGACTAGTGATGCTTAGAGATTACATGTTTTTTAAAAGAATGGACTTTTCAGAATAACAGTCTGAATAACTAGAGAAATTATATAAATACCATGACAGCTATTCCAGTATATTTTTACCTTCTATACTATGCTACAGCTATCGAAATAAATAATTCTTATTCTTATTCTTATTATGTTCTTTCAAGTTATTTTCACTGGCTGATTACGTATGCTTTGATAGAAACAAGATGATGTGTTTAGCTCTGGTTAAAAGAATGGACTTTTCAGAATACACAAGAGAATAACTAGAGCAATTTAAATAATGATCTTATGATATATATATCAGTCATAACTTTGCATAACTTTGCAGAGTTACACCATTTAGTCTAATTATTAAGTACATTGTAATGTTAATTATCACATCTATCGTGTTAAATCTGTGGTGGGGATGGCGTGGTTGGTGGTATGATGCCACTTGTGTCTGTGTTTTGTTACGAAGCACAATTACTCCCCATAAATGGCATTGACAGTTGAATAACAACCTTACTTAGCTGCCATGTGTTTAGGTTTGACCTGTATTCTGCAGGTAAAAATATTCATATATTTAGATTTGAGAAACCTTACTCTTTCAAATAAGTAGTCTTTGTATGTTGTAGTCACAGCGCTATATATTTCTAATGTATGGAATTTCATATTCTGAAATACAGAAATTGAATTGAATTGAATATAGAATACAATCTTCATGCTCAAAACATCAATTTAAACAACGCGAATGCCTACATTGTATATCCAACTCACACTATTAATGTATGAAAATATCAGACCAATGTTTAGCAACGGCCTATGTTTTGCAGGTGGCAGTGAGGAATACAGCACAGAACCACCATCCCGTGGTCACCCTGCTGGAGGTCGCCGTGTGCTGCCCCCACCCCCCAAGTACCAGCCCACCCAACCCAAGTACACCTCGGCACCAGCACCAGCAGATGGCAAAACACTAACCAATGGTCGCCATAACAACAACAAACCGCGCTCTCCACCAATCACGTACATGCTAGGTCGTGACCCTAAAACTGGCCGGCTGTCTCCATTGCCACCATCAACGACCTCAGTCACTGCCCCACATAGTGGTGGTGGTAGTGATGCCCATGGTCAGGACACTGGTGGAGGAGGCGGGAACTGTAACCCAGCAACAGTCACTGGAGGCGAGCGGGGTACCGGGAGAAAGCCAGTTGGTGGGTCTCACGGCCATGAGGCGGTGGTCCCGCACCTTCGGACGTTCTCTCCCATCACGGTCTCTGGCGGGTACCAGCCCACAACAGTGGGGAAACCCCTTGGCGGGTACCAGGCTGCGGTCAAGGTAGCCAACGCCAACAACTCGTCCAATCGAAACAGTAGTGTGTGCTCAGACGATGGCGGTTCGACCACATCTGGAAGTTATGTTGTGGATCTGGACCACAGTTTGGAAATACCCCATGTCAAGGCTGTTGATGTGTGAGTCGATTACCTTGTTGGTTTTGGTGAATCATGGAAATGTTGACGGGATATGGATGTTTCCTTGACATAATTATTCAAATGGAAGTCCTAAGCTGTGTTTTGAAAGTGTTTAAGATTTTATGAATGCTGGGAAGAGGGAAACAACCACTTGTTTGGGAATCTGTATTGATGTTGATTCTGGAGTGTGCAGAATTTGCTATGCCACATATACTGTAAAAAAGGATCATGTTATTCCAGGACAGACATGATAACAAGAAAGGGGTGATAATGGCATTGTGGTTAGACAATATTGTTAGCTTCAACAGTTTTGTTGCTTCTAAATTGTTTAAGGTGTAGCAGAATCGCAGAAAATTTGTTTTGCTTTAAGTGAAGCAAAGGACAGCAGAGATTTCCCAAACAAAAACGATCTCTGGATGACATCACATTAGGATTCACCGTCTCTCTTAGTCATTGGCTGCATTTGCCTGTAATTGTGTGATATATTGTCAAGCTTGATTTGTGTTTTTACTCAACAAACTATGACATTTTAGCTCATTGTCTCAACTTGTGTACACATGAATATTGTGGCAACTCATGAATGTATTGCTGAAAAAATAATGCTGAAAAACGTTAAAGCACAAGTCCTTGAGGATGTCTGTTGTTTCTTCCGCTATTTATTACTGCCACATCTGATTTGTAAAGGTGTGGCAGTAAACGAATATTGCTTAATGTATTTAATATAGATTGTTCTTATTAAATACATGGATATAAAAATGCAAGGTTTCAAGTTATAACATTTCCATTGTATGTTCATTATGTTGTATGATATGACATTGTGATATTTTTGTACTAATTTTTCTTTCACTCTGTATGTACAGAAATGTATGTGACTGTGAATAGTGAATATTTCTAATCTTTTTACATCACACAATACTGGTATTTTAAAGCATAATGGTGGTTTTGACGATTTTACGCTTGTTCATTCAGGGCCTTATTATTTTCTATGTATTTGCTGTGGTCAATTTTACTATAATAGAGGTCCACTACAATTTTGTAGATTTTGTAGATGTCCTACTGGCAATACTGTGCATTCATTTATTTTTACCAGATTACTCTAATAATCCACTTTTGATCAGCATTACAGGGGCAATGAATAAAAGAATCTTACTTGTTGGTAGGGGTGAGTATAGTGAAAAATATCTAGAATTTACGCTTCCCATTTAATAAATTTAATTTTATCATAATTGCCTGTAATTTCAGGTGATCGAAAATACTTGTCCATTATTAACTCCCAATTTGTTACCAACCAGTCGACTAAACAACAATTATTTAATATGTGCAATATTGACAGCTATGTTGACTTCACACACGGGCCCAGCACAGTGCACACACGTCCTTCTTGTACATGTACTCAGTGTTGTGTTTTACTAGTCTTGGCATTAATGCTGAACAAAAGCAACAGTGTCTTTATCATTTAGGCGGAACATCTTGTACTGACCATGTATAGTAATTTTTTGATAATTTGTATGATCAGAAGATGGAGGGTGGTTGTTATTCCATATGCTGGTGTGTGTGATTTCATTTTTGAAAATGGTCCTATACTATGGTGTTTAATTTCTCCTCAAGCCATGGTCCAAAATGAACAATATGTTTGTAAATTATTTCAATATTTAAATAGAGCAAACTAACAAATTACAAAAGTACATTTACAATCAATACCTTTCATAGAATCAGATTTGCTAACAGCATCACTCAATATAACAGCATGTCCATTGTGGTCCATAATTACCATATAATGGCATTAATGTTCCACAGGTTAATGCAAATTTACCTTGAAAACTTACTACCATAAAGGGTTCATGGAGAATTGTTTGGGGCTAAACATCACATTCAGTGCTAATCTGTGATTCCATGTCTGCTAATGTGCACAGTGTGCGTTTCTGCACAGTGCACAAATTTGCTGTCCATAAAACGCCTTGTTTGTCAAGGTTCTAGATTGCTGAAGCAAACATGACTTTTGTGTGCTGCTGAATGGCTGTTTGTGAGGCTGTTTACTGCAGTTTGTTACTGTCTAACAAGCAAGTTCCTAACAGCACCATACTGAATGCAGTGTACAGCAGTTCAATGTCTTGTCAGACTCTGGACTCTTATTCAGAAGGTTGTTGGTTTGTTGCATGAATTGCAGCTGTGTGCAGTATTACATCAAATGACAGTGGTGGTCCACTTTTGCTCTTGGATTAATATAAGTTCTCCATCATCAATTTAACACTTTCACAATAAACATGAGTTATCAAATAATGGTATATGAACCAGATCAAAGTGCCCACCCTCACGTAACAGTCCTCCCCCCTTTTTTTCTTCAATGTCCTTAAGAATTGCACTTTCGTGTAACAGCCCATCCCCTAGTTTGAACAAATTTCAATTTAACGTCCCTGGGCGCTTGAATGGTCGACTGATTGGTCGTATACGGTATACAGCTGACGGTATATGCAAAACAAATTGTAACTAGCTGTGTTATGCAAGTGGTTAATTATAGGTGGTTGACAGAGGAATTTATATTTCCAGGAAAGTAGTCCAAGTGAGAAAGATCTCAATGTGTCATGTGAGGTTCTGCTTATTGTATTGTGCCAGGATATAATCTCACCCTTATGTTTGTCATCAACTTGGCCTGGTATACTGACACTTTGTTGCAGCCTTTTCAACAGGAGTTTGTCAAGTGGATAATTGCTTGGCAGAAATCTTTGATTTTCTCCACACACAATCACAAGCCTTACATCCATTAATGTCAATGGTTTATCAGGACTATTATCAATTTCCCTTCCAAGTTTGTCATAATGGCGTACAAAAATCCAACAGTTTGGTTTCTCCACGCACAGGCACAATAGCAAGAGTTAGTTTATTTCTATAGACAATCATTAAAAACAAAATTTCCTACTGTAGTTCAGTCATGCTCTACATGTATGTATAGTCATTTGACAGATTAAATGATATAGCAAAAACTTCCTGATTAAATGTGAATAAGGTCGTGACTGTTCTATAAATGTGTGTTAAAACAGCATAATCATGGCAAAATATTGTTTTAAATATTGTGCCCTCAAATGTCAAAAAAGTTGCAAAAGTAAATGTAACGTTTCACTGAATCAATCAACTGATAGACAATAATCATACTAAAGTGTTGTTTATTCAGAGGTTACAACAGCCAATAGTGACAATTCTATTTTCTCACCCAATAAGGACTAGCGTACTACATGTATCAATTTTGTAATAATTTAAAACTGTTTCTTTTTATTAGACTCCCTATATTGCTATATTTACACACTTGGTGCTAAAACATTGCGTACAAATAAGAATCATCTTTCTAAAGGGACAACTTTTGGGACTTAATTACAAAACAACCTAAGAAATGAAATCATTGCTATAGGTAGAGGAATCGGTAGAGCAGTAGAATGTGGTGATACTTGGGTTGGTATTGTCAAGTGTGTATTACATGTACATGTATACTGTAAAATAATTTTGTGCTTCGTTGCATTGTACTTTGTACTGAAGAGTTGCTCGACAATCAAGTACTGTAAAATTATTGTTCATCTATATTGTGTTCACTTTCATTATAGCTAAGTTTTAGAATTTTTTACTGGAAGTACAAAAAATGTGACAAATGATTTTTCTTTCCTTTTTAATTCAAATTTTAAATTGTAGAGAAATTTCAAATGTTTGATGGTTCTTATTTACTCTTAAAATTAACTTAGGCATTCTTCATTTGTGTATTGACATTTTTAAGACCATTTTGCTACACATTGGATGACGTTGAATGAATATATTGAATGTGATGAACGTTTTGTATAAACCACTTAAATTGTCACCCTATGATGTAATTATTGTACATGACTATTGACTACTTCTATAGAGATAATGCCATCCACAGTATCTTAAAGGTTATGCTCAGTGTTTGATCAAGAATGGTTGCACAGAAACAATACGCTTTGTTTTGTGCATTCAGAAAGTTCCTTTGGTTTAAACAGCATAGTAGAATATCTAGACCAATTTAAATACCACACCAATAAACCTGACTCAAAACCATGTGAAGGTGCGAAATGTCTACAGAATGACTTTTGTACGACGCCCTGTAAGAAGCCAGCTATCTTGCTAATGTTAAATGTTACGTCTGCCAATGGAAATCCCACCTTATCTGGCTTAGTTTAGCAAAAATCATTTGATTAAGTAACCTCACACGATCTTGTGTTTTGCGTAACAAGATGGCATGGTATTTCTATAGGTATACTGGGTAGGTAATGAATATCAAACTTGAAGAATATGAGTCTTATTTTCCTTATGCTTGCAATGAAAAAGGTTTTGTTTATTGATCCTAGATTTTACATAACACATCGATTTGACTGAGCATTATCTTTAACCATATTGTGACCATTACCATGAAGGTACACATTCTCATTACTTCAAAATGAAAGTAAAGCCTCAGAGAAGGTCACTAATGTCATTAATATTTTTATCGTGTTGTTTTATATGGAGCTGATTGAGCTTGTTTCTAATTGTCGATATTTTGTATTTAATTTTGTACAGTTGCTGTAAATATCAATAAATTATTTAACTATTGTAACAACATACATTTTAGTTTCTTTTTCCTCAATATATTTACCAAAATCAGAAAAGGACAAACAAAAATCATGCTTAGCTCATACATAGCCATATCATATGTCATAGCCAATCAAATTGATAACTCCTATTATTAGGGTATCCATAGATCAGGGAAATCAGGGGAAATTGCCCACAAACATTCCCATCAGGGAATTTGGTTTTGATAGAAAAACAGAGAATTTTCTATTTTAGTAAAAAAAAATCTGTCAGTGGTTAGAATTCACTTATATAACCAAGTCAACAGTTTTTCCAATGACGTTTTGTGCTACACGCTGGGTAGATGATGAGGGAGTTGCCCAGAAAGCAATGGAGACATTTTAATTTAATAAGAATTTATTTTCTGATGATTACATACATATTAGAATAAAAGATGCTCTCATGATGACGTTGAGTCCCAAATGTGAAGAAGTACACCACAGAAAAAGAGAAAAAGATGAAATCTTAGTGTGTGCCTCTTTCTTCACTGTGAAGAAAGCTGTAACGATTGATAAACCTTGGCCTAAAGGGGGGGGGGGGAGGTAGGGGGGGTAAGCTGGCTGTCGCCAGCCAGATGTTTGCGAAAATTTATGCAGCAATTTTTTTATGCGAAAGCCTCTAATAATAATGGACCGTAATAAAAGTTGCTATGGAGCCCCAGATTTAGTCAACATTTTTCCTTGTACTTCTTTTATGCAAAAACACAAAAACAGAAGCCCCAATTATATATTTTCAGGGCACCCAAATTATGTGAAATCTGTTAAACAACCCAAAGCCTCAAATAACAAGGGGCTCTAGTAAACATTATTATGGGCCCACAGATTTTGCCAACATATTTACTCGTACTTCTAGTAACTAGTGCAAAAATTATTTAGAGGCAACACTAAGTTAATTTCTTCAACCTGCAAATGCCATTGAAGTGATTTTAGTTACACAATGTACAAGTGCATGCACGCAAGCACGCACGCACGCACGCACACAGACACATGTATATAGATGGTGTTGAGACTCATGACAAAATGTCGTGACTATTTCGCTCCTATCCAGTGGGTCTACTTTATCCTTAGGGTGTACTAGAATGTTTCTAGAAATATTGTGCTATCTTCTCGTGCTATCCTCCTGCTTGCATGTCTACTGAGCATATCATCAGCTCATCATCCAGAAGACTTTTGTCGAGGTTGATTTGAGGCAGCCGGCTGAGGCAGTCTGCTAATCTTATGCTTTTCCCACTGACATGAACTAGTTTGAAGTCATACCGCTGCAGCTTTAAGAGCTTACGTTCTACGCACCGTGTGATTACAAAAGTACGGGATCCGCACATTCATGGTACAGGCAACGCACGGCCCAAGTACTGTATCTGTGCCGAATACGTGCAGGTAAATTCTCTGTGTTTAACGTAAGGTCACCGTACTGCCTCCTTACGGTCAGACCTTAACGTAGGGTGGTCGTAGAAGAAGTTTAGAAAGCCAAATTTCTTCTGCAGCCACTGTACGGCCTTGAAAAAACGTACGTTTGCAGCACTGTACACTCACGGATCCTCACGTTTTCTATGCGTCTTTGGCAGTAGACAGGCTGTAGACCCACCTTGCAGTGGAATGTGCCCCTCCCTTAAATCAACACACCATCATAGGTTCTAAGCAACACGGCTTCAGGAACGGAATGTCATGTGAAACACAATTGATAGAGATGCTCAGATTGGATAAACATAATGAACAAAAGAAATGGACAAATTGACGCTATTGTGCTAGACTTTTCTAAAACCTTCGATGTTGTGCCTCATCAGAGGCTCCTCTGCATGTTAGTCGTATGGTGTATCATGAAAAACTAACAAATGGATAAAAGGTTTTCTGACATCACGGTCGCATGAAGTGGTAGTAAACAGATGTGTGTCAGTCAAACACTTAGTAACATCGGGTGTGCCTCAGCGTACTGTACTTGGACCCCTGCTGTTTTTAACATATATAAATGACATTGAGCACAACCTCAGCTCAACAATTAGGTTATTTGCAGATGACAGTGCCATCTATTAACAAATTAATTCCAGAGATGATGCAATAGTTCTCCAACAAGATCTTTTTAAACTTCAAAAATTGGGCAGAAAAATGGCAGATGTCTTTTAAAAAAATGTAAATTCCTACGTATCACCAGACGAACTAAAAATAAGATAAATTATAACTACGTAATGTCCACCCTAATTCCGCATAAAAATATAAATGTATTAATGCAAGTACTTCAAGTTGCCCGGGACACCTTATCCATAAATTCCAATAAATTCCTTATCCATAAATTATCCAACTCATTCACTCCATTAGAAGAAATTGAATCCGATAGGTATTTAGGTGTAATCCTAGACAATAAACTCTCTTTCAATAGTCACATAGATGAAATCACTAAAAAGCCACCAACCTTCTAAATTCATGTCGAAGAAACCTCACCATGTGCTCCCAAGATAGTAAGGAAATAGCTTACAATCGTTTAGTTTGCCCTCACTTAGAATATACTCAAAGAAATATAGTTAAAATAGAATCAGTACAACGCAGAGCAGCCCGTTTTATACTAAAAAATTACACTTATGGAACCGACGCACAACTAACACACCAGATCACTACACACTTAAAATGGCTCCCCCTCCAACACAGATATACCCTCAACGACCTCTCTCTTTTCTATAAAATTAAAAATAACCTTGTTAATATATCCTTTCCTCCCACAGTTCTACCATCATTCAGAAATAACATTTACTTCCAACAAATACAATCACTTCACTCTGATGCCCATAAATATCACTTTTTCACTAGACCAATAAGAATTTGGAACCTCTTACCTTCTCATATAGTAACAATAGATAATTTAGACTCCTTCAAAAATGAAACAAAACTTTGGATCACCCTACTGAAATGGACGAAATTGCAAGAAACCTGGACACTTGTTTAAAATTCAAAAAGCCTTGTTTTTAACTCACAGCACATATCTTTTATCTTGTACATAATATTTTATCCTCGCACAATATGGCACACAAATCAATGCACGGCCCGGTACGCGTTTGGGCATTTTCAAGGGGGGTGAACGAAAAGCAGGAGGTGCCGTTAGTAGGGACCAAAACAGTAGTTAGTAGGGAATTTTCCTCGATTCAAAATGGTAAGCTCCCGAAAATTGCTTTTCTTTTCCCACTTGAAAGGCATGGCATACATTTCTAATTTGATATGCCTATCAGGTGAAGTAATATGTTGGCCTTCTGTACGAAACGTTGGACCATTTAACATTGTCTAGTATTTGATAACACTTAGCTACAAATGTGCTGGTCATTGAAAATTTTAATCTACCGGGTAACTGACATTTTGACTATGCTTTTTACATACTGTGTCATCAACAGTCAATCCAATGATCACTGCTATCATTCCTAGTTAAAGCTGTATATAGTATAACTACATCCTAAAAGTGATTATAGTTATTCAAAGTGTTGATACTGTGTAAAAAGCGATTTTCTTTGATATAAGAAATAATGATAAGTAGTAGGGATGGTATAAGCATTAGTTGGAAGACCTGAAATGTCTGTTAACACAATTGTTTTTTTTTCAAAGATCTTCGAAACTTACAAAGAATATGTATTAACACATTTAGATTGCAATTAGAGACGTGATTGCATTATGATCATAATATATTTTTTACTGTTGAGGGCCAACAGAGATAAATTATTGATTAAACAAGACAACTTTATTTTAAAGACACTCAGTATATATTGTCATAATGTTTCATAATGCATCCAGTATGTTAGTTCACAACGTCCCCGGCATACTACTTCCAGATGGAGTTGCACCTGCGCAATCTAGAATGCTCGACACGTCATTCCTGCTGTTAGCGTCTGGGCTTAAATAAACACATGTACTTGATATATAAAATACGTCTTAGTCGTACATGACATGGTGTCAGAAGTCAAGTCAAAATAAAGTTCGACGTGAAGGACACGTCTGGATAGTGATATACGACTGATATATAGATCCACAGTGGATACTAAGCTTGCCAATGGGGAAACTTGTCAGTAGTTTGAATTGGATTCAAAATGGCATCCCTAGTGTCTCTCTTTCAATCTCCAGGGCACTTCTCTTTTCAAGCCAGTGACTGGCTGGACTGGTCGGCAAAATGGAAAAGGTATATAAAGTTGACAGAAATTGACAGTAAGAATGACGACATAAAAATAAGTGCTCTCCTATATAATATGGGCACTCGTAAGGCCGAAAAAGTGATGCAGACATTTAAATATGGCAAAAGCTAGTACCCAATCCTGCATATGCTAATGACGACACAGTTGCCAGATACTTAGAAGAAGATGAGAGTGAAGATTCATATGAAGACGTACTAAGTAAGTTTGATGGCCACTACATTCCAAAAGTGAATATAGTTAATGAAAGTGCCAAGTTTAACAACAGGGTACAGAAGGAGGGGGAGTCCATTGACAGCTTCTTAATAGACCTCGAAAATCTAGTGGTAAAATGCAATTATGAAGACCAAGAAAGACAAGTGAGAGACTGTTTTATTGCTGGCATACGTGATGAAAAGCTACAGGAAAAGTTACAATTTATGGCTAACATAACACTTAACAAAGCGTATATTCTTGAATGTGTTCATTGTGTTGGTATGAAATATATTAGTTCATCTTTCTTTGCTCACAACACTAGATTTTTTTAAATACATACAGTTTCGCCAAACAACTATACTGTTGGCATCCTCAGAATGTTCTTCCCGCGCAATGTCACAAGTCAAATAGTCACCACCCTTTGCAACACAAGCTAGGTGTTATATGCACCCTTTTAGATAGAGGGAATGACATAGTGACAGATGAAGTTGACAGGCAGAAAGAGGAACAACACATAGTTGAAGCTTTGACAAGATGTGGCTATCCTGAATGGTCGTTCCGACGAGTGAAACACCAGATAGAAACCAAACTTGAAAGGAAGAGTGAAAAGAACAAGAAAAGAAAAGAAGCTGAAAGATCAAAAGGCCAGGTTATCCTACCATATGTGAAAGGTGTTACAGAAGGGATCTCCAGAATTCTGAACAAACACTTAATAGCTACGGCGGTGAAGCCATTGCAGACTATCAGGAACATCCTAGTACACCCGAAAGACAAAGTAGATAAGATGGACAAATGTGAAATTGTGTACAAGATTCCATGCAAGTCATGTGATAAAGTGTATTGAGGGGGAAACGGGCAGAAAGTTTGGTACCAGACTGAAGGAACATCAGAAGGACATGGAAGCAAACCAGAAGGGAGCATACACCAGATCCACAAAGAAAGAGTCAAAAATGGAAATAAACGAGAGTGCCATCACGGACCATGCAAACCAGCACAACCATCAGATAGACTGGGAGGGAGCCAGAATAATAGACAGAGAAAGTGAATGGAAAACCAGGACCATCAAAGAGTCTGTACACATCCGATTTTATGATTCCATCCTCGTTCAGGATCAGAATATTTGACTTGCGACATTGCGCAGGAAAAACATTCTGAGGATGCCAACAGTTGTTTGGCCGAAACTGTAAATGTATTTAAAAAATCTAGTGTTGTGAGCAAAGGAAGATGAACTAACTTAACAAAGCGGTTGAATACGCTCGCCAGTACGAGATGCTACAAGTGCAACTTAAAGAACAACGAGAACCTGCTGTCAATGAAGTACGCTCGAGAGGACGAGGTCATCATGGTCGTGGACGTGGAAGTCACCGAGGACGTGGACGAGGTCATAGTCAAGGAAAGCCAGCACAGCAGCATGAAGGGCCGCAAAGAAAATGTGGCAAATGTGGATACATACATCGTTCGAGCCGACCAGATGCATGCCCTGCAATTGGTAAAACATGCAAAAAGTGCTCAAAAGTCGGGCACTTCTCATCGTGTTGTTGGTCATCAAATAAAGGTCAAGGTCATGGTCAAATGCCTGCAGATGACGTAGAAGCGGAAGAGTCAGCATGGTTCCTGGGCTACGTCAATTGTCCTTCAAAAAGTGATGAATGGTCAGCTTGGGTAAGAACCTGGTCAAATTTAAAATAGACACTGGAGCTGACGTCACGTTGATGACACGTGGCACTTACGAAATGTTAAAAGATCCTCCTGCATTGTCACCAACGTCGTTGAAATTAATGTCCCCAGGTGGATCAGTCAAAGCAATCGGAGAGTTCACCACCGAAGTTAGCCACAAGGAGAAATGCTACAGCATCCGCATAGTAGTAGCAGAAAGTAAGTCAAATCTGCTATCTCATGACATGACTGTCAAAATGAACCTAGTTATGAGGGTACAAGAGACATTGATTGATAGTAAGACTACGAAAGTTGGTCTCATGAAAACAGCCCCAGTAAAAATACAACTCAAGGATGACGCAAAGCCAGTATGTGTAAACACAGCCAGAAAAATCCCCTTTCCATTGATGGACAAGGTTAAGGATGTGATTGTCCAAATAAAGGAGCCAACTGATTGGTGCTCTGCCATGGTTCCTCTCATAAAAAAAGTGGTGCCGTTAGAATTTGCTCACTATCTCACAGGGATGTCTTTTAAATTAGAGACTGACCACAAACCACTTGTGCCACTCCTGTCTACGAAGAATATTGATGCCGCACCTCTTCGATGTCAACGTTTACTGATGAGAATGTTGAGGTTCAGTCCAGAGCTGGTCTATGTCCCTGAAAAGCAGCTGGTCATCGCGGACACATTGTCTAGAAAACCACAAAGCAAACCAAACGCTGAGGATGTTACACTGGCAGAAGAAGTCCAAACATATGTTGATTCAGTCAAAGCTCACTGGCCAGCGAGTCCATCTAAACAAAATGAATTAATTGCTGCATTAAATGAAGATGCCACACTCAGTCGCGTGATGGGTTATACAATGGATGGTTGGCCAAGACTTGCATCGTCAGTCAGTTAGTCGGTTAGACCCTATTTTAATGCAAGAGCAGCATTATCAGTCATTGATGGCCTGGTTTGTTATGAAGATAGAATAGTTGCAAGGACAGAAGGACAGAGCAAACGATAGCGTTTGGTGGCCAGGTCTAAGTCAAGATATCACAAAGTTTGTTGAAGATTGTCATGAGTGCAGACAAGGAAGAGCTGCTCAACGCCATGAGCCACTCATGCCGACAGAATTACCACAAAGAGCATGGCAGTATGTAGCTGTTGATCTTGCCGTGGAGAAAGGCAAGAATTATCTAGTAGTAGCAGATTACTACAGTCACTGGATAGAGATAAAGTACTTGCAGAGAACTACAGCCAGTAGAGTTATCCAGGCCCTGAAAGGCATATTCGCAACACATGGTGTTCCGAAATTTGTCCGCAGTGATAATGGCCCTCAGTTCGTAGCACAAGAATATAAAGAGTTTGCAGAAAAGTATGGATTCGCCACTGACTCTTCAAATCCATATTTTTCACAGTCAAACGGCCTAGCAGAGCACGCCGTTCAAACTGCAAAGTCGATTCTGCAACAGGATGACCCAGATATTGCCCTTCTGAATTACAGAAATACCAAGCACTCCACAATTGGTGTAAGTCCGGCAGTTGCACTCATGCGAAGGAAACTCAGAGGCCGTCTACCGGTTCTCTCTAAAGTTTTAAATCCAGTCCCAGTGGAAAGAGAGAAATTGGAGCAATCAGATATCTTTGCCAAGATGAAATACAAGAAATACTATTACTGTATAATGCATAAAAGTAATATGTTTCATTCTCGTGTTCTCTTGATAAAAGGGGAAGGTGTCATAATGTTTCATAATGCATCCAGTATGTTAGTTCACAACGTCCCCGGCATACTACTTCCAGATGGAGTCGCACCTGCGCAATCTAGAATGCTCGACACGTCATTCCTGCTGTTAGCGTCTGGACTTAAATAAACACATGTACTTGATATATAAAATACGTCTTAGTCGTACATGACATATATTTAAGCCCTCATATAGTTTAGGGAATACTTCAATATAATCTTTTCAAGGTCTGTAATGAATTAATAAAAACCAAACTTTTATATCAAATCTAATATTTGTTAAAAGTATTTACAAGTTAACAAGGTTTGGCAACAATAG
>CM032664.1:48084282-48104300 GCA_019095985.1 Streblospio benedicti | reverse complement strand
AAGTACTGCTGTTTGTTGATTTGAATTCATGTAAATGTATATTTACTTGTCTTTTTAAACATAAAAAAATCTACGTTTTATTATTTTTATTGATTAACAGTATACATTGATCACTGCTTAGTGCAACGAAAATAACATTCTTTTCCCACAATCAGTTTTCCAACTTCCAAAGCAAGGCGCTTTATTTTCCGAACAGATATTGAAGAAGCTGGACTTGCTACAATTGTTTGCATCGGAGACCAATTGCAAAATCAACCTCGGTCGTTTTCCAATGGGAGATAAAAAACATGTTTTCCTACTACTCTTCCTTTTATATAGTGTTAATTTACTTTTTCACCTCGTCATCTTAGACAACAAATCTACAATAACAACAAAGGAGACCGCCTTTAACTATGGCTTATGCAATATAATGTGCTTTCCATTTTTCAACAACAACCACAGTGTCATGTATATATCACTTTACTAACATTTAAAGTGAAGTTAAGAATTCAGCCACAGTCATGTAACAGTTGGACAATCACAAAAAACTACCATTCTAAGGAATATATATATACTAATTAAGATTGTGGTTTATCGGTTATGTACATAGAGAATAGCTTTATGTAGCTGTCATATGAATAGATATGCAATACTAGATTTAACCGGAATCCAGAAAATGTCAATTGGAACACATCTGATCAAACAAAAAGGTAAAATTCATAGCCAAACTCTTTGATGGAGTAAAATTTCTCATGACTAGCCCATTGGTACTTAAGTGATCTCAAATACTAGAGACGTTTGGAAGGTCCAACTTTTCATGCAGATGCCTAACATATTATGTCACCTGATAGGCATATCAAATTGGAAATGTATACCTTTGAAGTGGGAAAAGAAAAGCAATTTTCGGGAGCTTACCATTTTGAATCGAGGAAAATTCCCTACTAACGACTGTTTTGGTCCCTACTAACGGCCCTTCCTGCTTTTCTTTCACCCCCCTTGATTTTGGGATTGAAGATTGAAGAAGCCTCTGAGACGAGAGAAAGAAGAAAAAACATAGAGCCTTTGAAGGAATCACTAAAATCAATTAGAGGGACACGTTCCATGCATTTGGTGCAAAATATTCCAGAAGAAGATCGTCTAATCAGAGTTAAAACACTGTTATGTTAATGTTGATAATGTCATATGAATAGATAACAGCAAGAAAATGAGAGACAAATTAACATGAATCCATATGCTGTAGTGTGTGGACGGTTCGAGAAAATTGAGACCGGTTAATCGGCTCTATGTAACCGAACCGTAACCAATTAACCGTAACACCTAGTTTGTTGTACAAATGTGCCACGTGTGTGAGTCAAGAAACGTAAAGCGAAACGATACTGTACTGTGACTGGATATATTGATTGGACACTTTGTATCAATTAGCGTTTGAAAAAAAAAATCGTGGTTTATGCATTTCGTCTTTTACGTTCACCTGCAAGGCAATTTGAACTGCCAAAAATGTTAAATCGCGCAAAAATTATGAAGTATATGGATATATATAGCTTGGGCATGAAAATAATCATCAAAATCAATAACCGGTTTGTCAATGTAGGGACCGGTTATGCTTAGAAAATCGACCGTAGCCGGTTATCCGGTTAACCGTCCATATACTAATATGCTGTCTACCAAGTTATTAGAATACTTTATAAAACACTGTCATGTTCGTTTGAATCTCCAGTTGAAGTTTGCATAAAAAAGGTTGTAACACCCACAATTCAAAGGCAATAAAAGATGGACCCGGAGTGCCACCAGTTAAGAACACCTCACAAAATGAGCGCTTGTCAAAGAAAAAATCTTCACAAAAACCACCAGTCAACAAGGTAAGCATCAAATATAGACAATTTTCCAAGAAAAAGTCTTCACAAGTGGGGCATAGACAGTGACTTAGGAGACACCACCTTAAATATTTCAGACTGTATTTGAGGTCACATGCCCTTGCTTTTCTGCTGCATACAATGTCATATAATATAATATAGAATAATCATTTTATGATTGGAATGTTTTAGTCTAGATGAAGCAGAAGTTGGAGCATCCATGCCGTTCGAGAGTTGTACTGCTGATGATGAACATGTTGCAGAAACTGTTCTTGCCAGGCCTTCAGCTGCAACTGATAAAAGCACACCCACTGTTGAGCTAGATGGCCTACATTTGACGAATTCTGTTGATGAGGTATGATTTTTCTGTGTCATGTCTCCATGATTATAAAATCATTGATGTTTGCTTGCCATTTATTTTGCTACATTTGCTGCCAAATGCACAAATACTAACATAAATCAAATTGGCAAGAAATTTAAGTAATCCTAATTTAGTGGCAGCAAATTGATTGTTTGGACTGACCTAGAAAATTCATTGACTAAAATATATTTCCAATACTGTCACAAACACAAATGCTTACGAATGAAGTATAAACTACTAAAACTACAATATCAGGAGAAAAAAAACAGCAATTCTGTGTGATCAAATTAGGTAATTGATTTACAGTATACTGAGATCCAAATTTCATTTGCAAGTTGGATCAAGAAAATCAACCTGATTCAGACCCAGACTGGATGCCTGTTATTACAAGGATAAAGAAGCCGGCTTTCAAGACTAGACATCCAGCAAAAGGTCAAGGAAAGTACTCCAAGGGAAAACGCACAGATAAAATGCAAGTACCTCCTCCTTGTACAGCTCCTGCAGTTAATTCAAAAAAGAGGAAGATAAAAGATGACTCAAAAAGTAATGCTCCAGGTGAAGGTCCTGCAGTTGCCTCAAAGAGGAGAAAGCAGAAAGATGCACCTAAAGGTACAGCAACTATTCCATGTGAAAGTCATGCAGTTGCCTCAAAGAGGAGACAGTTTCTAGATGAATCTGAAATTTGTTCACCAGCTTGCAAGAAAAAGATGAATGGAGAAGAACACAGAGAGAAGTACTTCAGAACCTGCCTTGACAGAATGGCACGGTGTTCATTTCAAAGGAAAGTTAAATGACTTTGCTTACAAATTACCTTTCACTACAGGGAATTTGAATACACTTTATCCAATGGTTGTTCCACCTGATGGAGATTGTTTACTCCACTGTGTGTGTAGCCACATAAATATTTCTACTGATGAGGCAAGAGTAAGAATGGTCATGGAAGGTGTGCTAAATTCTGAGCTGTACATGTCTGAGGAACACCTGCAAAAGGCTTTTGAAACTGACGAAGAAAGTTTGTTCCTAGAGTACATTAAGACTACTGATAGCTGTGATGAAGTTGTTGGAGGAGTATTGACTACAGCTGTAACCAGGAGAGTCTATGAAAATGAGATGTTGGCAAATATGCACAGGACTAGATACTGAATTTCTTCATGCTAGCTAGTGTCATGGAAAGACCAATAATGTCAGTTTTCCCAGATGACTACAACTCCGCTGCTTACACATTGTGTCATAGGCTGATAATGCCAAGAAATCTTGTCAACCATAAACCAGCATTTATCCTTTGGAGTACCATCAATGAGGACCAAGAGATTGATAACTGGATTTCAAATCATTTTATACCACTTCTTCCCATGATAGAGTAAGTACATTTTTACTTTTTCTGAATTTCGGTAGTCTTATTAACATGCATTTGTTGAAACATTGCACTGCTCTAAATTCTGTTCCAGCTCTAAATACATGGGTGCTACTCAGGTGAAAAAAATTATCATATAATTTGTTGATTTGTTTGGTTCTTATTGTTTTATTTTTTAATAGAAAGATTACACAAGTTATTTATGCTGTCGAATGTTGCCTAAACACCCAAGTAAAGTATTTGTGTCAATAGTCATAACTTTCAGGGGTAACTGCAGCATCACACTGGAGTCCATAGTGTAATGTCACAAACCTGACCACTCTTACATAGGCAAAAAATATCTGATTATTATAAACATGCACCAGATCTGCTTATACATGTACCAATATATGTACCAGGACTGCTTTGTATCACAACCATGTGTACTTTCCAGATACATTCTGCTGAGTGTACTGAGCCATCATCTACATCTCTTGCTATCGATGATGGAAGTGAGGTTTGTACTCAATATTTGCAATTCAATGAGTTTTTCAATTAATACAACAAGAAGTGTAATCTATTTAGCTGTTATCTACAGTTTCAAAATTGGCTTGAATGCCAATGTAATTCAATGTGCTTTCCTAATAGAAAAATTTGTAAACATTTTTGTAGAATTGATTTAAGTGCAATGTTACAAGTTACCTGCTGTTACCTGGGTTGTTAATGGAAATTTAAGACCAGTATGCATGCTATTTCAGGAGGTTTTGTCCTTGTCAGACAATAATGATGGATGTGATGATTATGAGGATGATTTAGATGTATCAGAGGCATCCATTACCATCTTAGCTTGATTGTCCGTTACCACTGAACCCACTAGCGAGGCTGCTGACAAGGCTCAGGACATCACCGAGGGTGCTGACAAGGCTCACAACATCACTGAGGGTACTGGAAAGGCTCATGATGTCACCAAGGGTGCTGGAAAGGCTTCGGTCATCACTGATGGTGCTGGAAACACTCAGGACATTACCAAGGGTGGGGACAAGGCTCAGGACATTACTGAGGGTGCTGACAAGGCTCAGGACATCACTGAGGGTGCTGGAAAGGCTCAGGATGTCACCAAGGATGCTGGAAAGGCTTCGGACATCACTGAGGGTGCTGGAAAGGCTCAGGACATTACCCAGGGTGCTGACAAGGCTCAGGACATCACTGAGGGTGCTGGAAAGGCTCAGTATGTCACCGAGGATGCTGGAAAGGCTACAGACATCACTGAGGGTGCTGGAAAGGCTCAGGACATTACCCAGGGTGCTGACAAGGCTCAGGACATCACTGAGGGTGCGGGAAAGGCTCAGGATGTCAATGAGGGTGCTGGAAAGGCTTCGGACGTCACTGAGGGTGCTGGCAAGGCTCAGGACATCACCGAGGGAGCTGACAAGGCTCGGGACATCACTGAGGGTGCTGGAAAGGCTCAGGATGGCACCAAGGGTGCTAGAAAGGCTCAGGACATCACTGAGATTTGCTGGAAAGGCTCAGGACATTTCCAAAGGTAATGGAAAGGCTTCAGACATCACTGAGGGTGCTGAGAAGGCTCAGGACATCACTCTGGGTGCTGGAAAGGCTCAGGATGTCACCAAGGGTGCTGGAAAGGCTCAGGACATCACTGATGGTGCTGGCAAGGCTCAGAACATCACTGAGGGTGCTGGAAAGGCTTCCGACATCACCGCGGGTCCGGGCAAAGCTCTAGACATTACCGAGGTGAGCAGTGTTACAATTAGATCTGTAATATGGTAATTCGCTTGTAAAATAAATGTCTGTCTAGGAAAAATTGGTGCTATGTTGATGACTTCTGGTTATAAAATGGTTGGATAATCAAATTGAACCCTATCACCAGATGAATATTCTATTACCGTAAATGTGGAGGTGCTGTATAACTACTCCCAGAAATCCTCTTTCGTTGTTTATAGTGTACAGTACTAGCTGAAGGAAGCTTTCTGGGAGACTTTGTGACTTGCCATGAATCTCTAATCATAGAGTAAGTAGCAGTATGTTTTTACTCTCAGCTTATGCTTGAAATTGTATTGCAAAGCTATATAATTGCTATTAATTATTCAATTATTGAAGAATAATAATCCTAAGTGATAATCTTAACACTTTAACAATTATTTTTTGTTTAACTCACGTGATGTGGACATGGCTAAAATGTAAAATCATGAGTGTCTACATCACATGTGTTACAATAAAACCATATTAGTAAGTGGTTTGTGCATATTTTTTTTATAAAAGACTACCAAACAGTGATTCATTCTTTGATATAATATTTACTATTTAACTTTGTATGGAGTAATTCTGATTGTTTGCTATCCATACACTATTTTTTGTAACACATGTGATGCAGACACAGCTCTATGGTAAATTCCAGTTCTGTCTCCATCACATGTGTTAACAAATATATTCTGTTTTAAATAACCATTGCAATTATTGCTGCAATTTACACTTAATTCTAGTAATACTAATAATATATAAGTGTTTAAAATTACATTATCAGAATTAACGTTCATTCACGGATTTCTGTTCGGCTGTATAGAGTTGTACATGTAGGTTGTAGTCCGTGCTATGTGACTCCTGCTTAGAGCTGTTTAACATGAAGACATAAAAGAAAATTTGGGAACCAAGACATGTCAAGATAACCCTCAGTGGAAACTGGACTAATATATGTTTCTTGCTGCAGATAAAAAATTCATAATATTGGATATAAAGATTCACTTTTCCGTAGAAGTCAACCAGCCCTGTGTGCATAATACATTTTTTTTAAAAAGAAATAATATTTGTTAACCATGTTAATAGGATTAATAGTATGGATAAATGATAATCCTATTCAGGGGAATGTTATTAAGCTTAGTTGAATTATTGAGCCTAGAAAACCACTAGAACAATATGAAAAAGGTGATACAGTCCAGGCAAATGGCTAAATGCCATGGTTTTAAAGGATTGTAAACAGGTATTTTGAGGAAATTATATTATTATAAAAGGAAATTATATTATTTTATCAATAGCTGGTTTGAATTTTCCTTATTTTTAATCATTATTTTGTAATTAATTATTTCATTTACATTATTTGCCCACAGGCTATATATGTAATAATATATAGGCCTGGAGTGTATAGGTCTACTAATTTGATACAGCCTGCATGATAGATGCTAAAAAAAAGATTTTGTTATTCCAGATGAATCATCCAGAAAGGATTTGGAGACTATTTTAAAAGGTGATGGTTTCCAAGCAATAGTCAACAATATCTTGGAATAAAGAGAAAAAGCACCCTTTACAGAAGTTACCAAAAAGGAAGAGAAAAGAGAAAAAGCACCCTCTAAAGAAATTATCCAAAAGGAAAGTAAAAGAGAAAAAGCAGCCTCTACTGATATTATCCAAAAGGAAAATAAGAGAAAAACCAGCCACACAAAAAATTTTAAAATATATTATATATATATTTTTATATGGTAATATATATATATATACACATATTGTCGTATATATATTTTGGTATACAATAAAAAATGCGTTTGTGCTTTACATATCCAACGTTCAATATCCAAAGCTATTTCTGGTAAAACTATATCTTACAGCCTAATATGTTCCTACAAATTATGTAGCAAAAGCTTTCTAACAACTCTATGTAAGGAGAAAACATTTCTGAACTATCATGGTGTTGTTTAATTGTTTACATTTCTGAAAAATGCACGTTCTTGCCTTGCTGAGGAGCGCTGCATTCCTCATCTTATTTAAACAAAAGTTTAAAGATGCTGCATCGTAATGAAACTGACAGTGATATTTTTTAAAATTCTGTCAAATACTGTTCAGGGTGTTTTGAAAGTAAAACAAACATCAATAGAATCTTGACCGGCTGACCGGTGTATAGGTCTACTAATTTGATACAGCCTGCATGATAGATGCTAAAAAAAATATTTTGTTATTCTAGATGAATCGTCCAGAAAGGATTTGGAGACTTATAATTTTAAAAGGTGATGGTTTCCAAGCACTAGTCAACAATCCAAGCACTAGTCAACAATATCTTAGAAAAGAGAAAAAGCACCCTTTACAGAAGTTACCAAAAAGGAAGAGAAAAGAGAACAAGCACCCTCTAAAGAAATTATCCAAAAGGAAAGTAAAAGAGAAAAAGCAGCCTGTACTGAAGTTATGGAACAGGAAAGTATTAGAGAAAAAGAACTTTTTACAGAAATTATCAAAAAAGAATGTAAAAAAAGAGAAAAAAGCAAAGACCTTGCAAAGGTAATTTGATATCTACATATATATTACAATTATATTGAAACTTCTTATTCTGTATGTTTATTTTGTTCATTGAAAATTGCTACACAAAGGTTTTAAAATATTTTGTATTTTTATGGTAATATATGTATACACACTTGTCGTTCACATATACATGTATTTTGATATAATATAAAAAATGCGTTTGTGCTTTACATATCCAACATTCAATATCCAAAGCTATTCCTGGTAAAACTATATCTTACAGCCTCATATGTTCCTACAAATTACATAGCAAAAGCTTCCTAACAACTCTAGGTAAGGAGAAATGATTTCTGAACTATCATGGCATCGTTTGTTAACGTTTCTGAAAAATGCATGTTCTTGCCTTGCTGGGGAGCGCTGCATTCCTCATCTTATTGAAATAAAAGTTTAAAGACGCTGCATCGCAATGAAACTGACGGTGATATATTTTTTTTAATTTTGTTAAATACTGTTCAGGGTGTTTTGAATGTAAAACAAACGTCAATAGAATCTTGACCGGCTGATTGCTGAGATTTTATTGAGGGCTCTTCCAGTTCCAGTTCTTTGCGAGTGTTTTCAATATTGTAGAACATTTATATTGAAATTAGTGCTAATAGAAGAAACAAGGATATAAATCAGTGACGTAGATCGAAACATAACATCATCAGGATCAATACAACAAACATCTAGTCTACAAACATCGTGTGTGGATACAGGGCGTGTAGTGCTTGATTGAACCTACCAGGTAGTTTTTTACCGAGGACTTTAGCAGACGCCAGGTGCGTGAAAAGTGACGCCACAGTGCAGACTGTTTAAAGTTTTGATATTATCTGAATTATTTTAGATTGGTACGATGAAATAAAATAAAATATAAATACATGAACGAACATTAAACAACAAATAATATTACACCCAATTACGTCAGAAGGATGGGGCCACCATTGGGGTATTTTGTGGAAAGGGCCAGGAATGATTTCTGGGGTGCTGTGATGCCAGACAGCTCGACCCCAATCAACACCTTATGGCAAATGATTAGTACCCAAAGGTATGTGCTAGTGCGGATCGAGTGTATCAATCAAGTCCGTCAGAAATAGGACATGATCGAAAGCGGGGGCGATTTGGATGAGACTGATGAGAAATGGAAGACCATACACAGGAGACAGCAGGGATGGAATGTGTCGGAAATACTGGAAGTGCTAAAGAAGGAAGAACTTGATTCAACCATGAATGAATTGATTGAGGGTCCAGATAATGCTAGAAAAAGATCGAAGGAAAGGGGAAACAGGAAAGAAAAGAGGGAAGGGCAAGTGAGAAACATAATGCAGAGGAAAGGGGAAGTAGGTGATTGATGAAGATGATGGAAAGTGATGTGGCAAAGGAAGCGAGCACGAACAAAAGGCGCATGCCATCAGAAAGGAGCATATCGAGGGAAAGATTGGACAAACTACTAGATTCTGAGGATGAACTTTTTGCCTCCATTCAAACGGATGCACCAACTAAAACTACCGGAAATAGAAATGTGGGACAAGGCGGGGAAACCGCAACCAAGAAATGTACAGAAGGACATTGAAATCGGGAATACAGAACACTCACGAAGGAAAGGGAGAAAAAGATCACATTCTCACGTAGAAGATAATACTAAACGTGATCATCAGTACACCAGCCAAGCCACAATACCAAATGCTATGGGGCAACAAGGAATCAGATCGAGAGGCGGGAGAAGGAAAACGGCCAGACGAAAGAGAAATAAAGCGGGCATAATGGACGCGTCAGGAACACCGACACATGGAAGGACATTGAAAATAACATCAACATACATAACTGGGACGTTATCACAACGACAGACACACTGGAAGGAGGGGACAAAGGGGAAAATACTGCACAACTTTAATGAATTCAGCAAGAAGAGACCGAAAGAAGGCATTAACAGCATCTCCCCGTTTGTGGCGAAAAAATGGAGAACATACGAGTAGGAGAGGGTGGAGTTCCCTGATGAAATTCAATCTGAAATACTATGGGTCATAATACAAACGAAGCATGAAAAAGTGGCTGTCGGAACAACGTATGTTGGAGTTCACAACACCAGACACAGGCGAAATAATAACAAGATTTGACAATTCTAATCAGAAATGTATTGATCTACAATACAAATGTAAAATTCAAACATAATTAAATGTGAAAGTATTTTGTAATATTCTTAGAATTTAAAGATGCAATGATGTATTGTTAATTTATCATAACTCATTCCTCAACAGAAAGTTCATTTTTACTTTAATAAACAATTCAAATAAACAATTTACTTGATGAAGGTTTCTAACCGTATTCAGCTCTTTAACAGATACAAACTCATCAACATCAAGTTGATAGCAAAAGTGAATATTTCATTTCATTGTTTCTGTATATTTAATGTTGATCAATTGTATTAAAGTATGTAGTGTCCATTAAATCTAGAATATGTCAACTTCTAAATCCAAATGTTTCAGTCCGGCCCATGGACTCTGGAACCAGCTAGTAGGATCTAAGGAGAGGTGTATACCCCAGGGCAAATTACCAACAAATCGAGTTGTTATGCAACGTTACAGCACACGTGTCTTTGCCAACAAACTATATGATGAAATAATTGTGTTGTGGAAGAAAGCCAACGTCCCAACAAAGAGTCAAAAAGCATCATTGCTAGTTATTTCAAGACTCCTACGTTCCTAGCGTGCCTTCAGCTCGAGTGCACGCAACTGTGGCCCAGGATCTGAAAAAAATGAAACATACAACAAGATGCTAGACCAACTATGTAATCTTGCTGCTGCTGATGGTGAGGAGCTTAAAGCCATGATGCGTTCGACAAAGCTGCCATCTTCAGAGAGAGATTATACCTTCTATGTGAACCAGAAGGCTGGCATCCCTGACCGAATGGAAAGTGCAGATTGTCATTTAGCAAAACGTTTGAAAGCAAAAGAAGAGCGTAGAGATGAAGTAGAAAAATTGATAAAGAAAGAAAGAAAGAGACCATACGTACTTCCCAGGTGGCAGAAACTAAAACGATTCTTGAGCAGCTGGATGCTGATAGTGGCAATGATAATGATGATGATGACAATGACCCAGATGTGACTGTGTCCTCGTGGCAGCTGCACAAGATGACAAAGAAACCAGAGACTGTCACACTGGAACTGCCAAGAAAAGGACTCGCTAAAGCCTTAACACCAATGGCAGGTAGGATGCGATTGTCAACGAGGTAGTCTTATGCATATGCTGCACAGGTTATAAAAGCTGGCAAGGGCCAGTTGTCAGATTTTGCTCTTAGCAAGTCAACGTTCCACTTTTAAAGAAAAACCACTGAAGAGGAATAGCTATAAAACTGACTGAACAATCTAAAAATGACCATGGAGTAAAGTATGTGATCATCCATTGGGATGGTAAAAAAGTAAAGCTGCATGATAGATCCATTCAAGAACACTTACCCATCTTATTAAAGGCAGTAAGATCTGAAACACAACCATTTTTTATTGGAGCACCGCTAATCGAAAGTGGAACTGGAGAGGCCATGAAAGAGAAGTTGATAGCATATCTTACAGGATATGGCATAGAGAAATGTATTGGCATGTGTTTCGACACAACAGCCTCCAACACCGGAGTCAAGAAAGGAGCAGCTGCTCTTGTAGAAAGACATCTTCAAAAAGTACTTAAAATTTGTTGAGCAAGGTTCATAGCATATTGGAAATGATGTATCATATTGAGTTTGTTCTTTATAAATATGCTAAATTCCAAAATATAATCACTAAATATATCTAAAAATTATTTATTAAACTGTTTTCGACTGTTGTACTCATCAGAATACAATTAGGTGTCTTTTAAGTACTTATGTTTTTATTGTATTCTGATGAGGACAATAGTCGAAAACAGTTTAATAAATAATTTTTAGATTTTTAGATATATTTAGTGATTATATTTTGGAATTTAGCATATTTATAAAGAACAAACTCAATATGATACATCATCTTCAAAAAGCATTGCTATGGATCGCTTGCGATCATCATGTGGCTGTTACACATCGGATGGGCTGATGATGCAGTTCGCCATGCACTTTGTCAGTATATATTGCTTTTACTTGTTAAATTTGTTCTCAATCATATCTACTTGTTCATGTGATGTTTGAATGCAATATAATTTTCAGCACCTCGTGGAGAAGACTCACTTTTTACAAGGTATGCAAGGATCAACTGGATCTGGGAGACCTTCTTCTTTGGGTTGGTGATGCTGGAGATCAGCTCCCAGATGGTGTACTTGGATGTGAAACATGGTTCTCGTAACAGGTGCGATTTAGTTTGCGAGTTTTCTGAACAGCTGAACACCACAGAAATCTGGATTTGGGAGGATTACCAGGAGATGAATGAACCCCTCAAGTTTTTCCATGGCACTGTTAGTATTGTACTAAATTCTGTATGAATCTTTAACACTATAGTTCGAGTAATATTTGTCTTGGAATATTAGTGATTTAACTATTCTAGTTTTCCTCCTAATCATCGTTCCTATGCTTTAATTCCCAATCTTTACAGGTGAGAAGACGAAATGCTACTGGCGACATCTATATGCATGCGTGGCAAATGGAAAGACCAGGGGCTGTCAGTCATGCCAGATTCATGGCCAAGGCAATCTCCTTCATGAAGATCTACATGACTCGTCACCAGTTACCAGCAGATGTCTTGTCCAACGGAGAGCGGTGACAGATTGAGCGCATCGCTCCATTTGTGTTCTTGGTGTATGCCAAGTTTTTTCTTCAAGCCATGTTGCCTGCAGCTGAACCATGTCTTGACGTGGTGGATTTCTGAACTGATGTCAATCGCTTCCAGGTTGTCTTTTGAAGCTTCTCTTTGATGTTTCAATTGAATATTATACACCATGTAAAATATGTTTACCCAAATGCTGAGTTTTATAATGGTTTTAGGAACGCGATCCAGTACTCGTCCAGGGTGTGGCAACATCCATAAAGAGGCGCATCTCTGGTACCTCTCTGAGGAACTTGTAGTACTTGCCCTATGCGATGTACATACAACAGACGCCACTAAGACAGGTATTGTAAGGGAGATGATTGCAACTGGACGTCCTCAGCCATTTTTACCCAAAAAGCCAGAAATGAAGATTGACACATTAACTTGTCAGCCACCTCTTGAAGAAGACGTGGGTCTTCATGAGTTTGTCGGGCCACGATCTTGGCTGATGTTTCAGCTGCTAGACATCAATACCGAGTGGATGCAGCAACCGCCATCTGAATGGTGCCTGCATACACCATATTCAAATAAAGTATGGACAAACTTAAAGTTGTAAATGATTGTGCGGAAAGATAAGTGAAGGATGTAACAGAATTTATCAACTACGGAAAGGACCGCGAGAGGCTAGACCGTGTCATGATGGTCGTCAACCATCATCGGCAGCTTATTGATTTCAAAAACATTACCAAAACGCAAATGGATGCAATGGACCATTTCATTTAGTTTTGAGGACAGTGACTTACTGTGACTATTTGTTATCATATCTATCATGTTATGACATAATCTTTGAAATTAAAGATTTTCTAACCAAATTCTAAGTTTTATTTGTATCGATTTAAACCACAAGATTTCAGTAAATAGTTACATATGACCGCAACAATGAATGAAACAACTATAAGAGATATGCTTAATGTGCTAAAATAAAATTTTAGTGTACAAAAGTATCTTTAATTTACATGCAATATTTTTCAAAAATTGTAGATTTTAGCGTTTTGGTGGTAAATTTCCAAATTTTGAGGTGGATTTGCACAAATGAAGACATCAATTCAGGAATCTTAAATTTTGCCAGTCAGTGTGTTTGACAAGATTATCCATTAATGTTGCTTGTCCTTTCTAACTGTATACGATGCGTTTGTTATCCTTGATATATACATGTCTTTCACATGTATATTCCATTGATAAAGTCCATATTTTGCTACAATTTCGATGTATAAATCACTCTGTTTGACATTAGATGTACAAGTCTAGATCATCTAAGTATTATATTTTTTTCAAACGTCGAGCGTAATATTCGTACATCGGCGTTATAAATCTTGCTAAAAGCCGCACTGGTAGGTCAGATAAGTCTGTTATTTAAACTAAATGATTCCATTGATGACATGCATTTGAGCAAGAATGCTTAAATGGATAGATACTTTATGCCTTTGTTATTGATACACCAAAGATTGGGATAACATGGATGAGTATTTCTTACAGAGAATACACCTCAAAAGTCGCACTTCCTGGTTTCCGTACAAATATAAGGCAAATCGCGCCACATGCTGAATGTTTAGGGTCCAACTTGCGCGGGTTCCATGTTTATTTCTGTCAAAATCTAGAATATTATGAGTTGCAATTGTGAAAATGTCTCCCTCATGAGTATAGTAATTGTGTGACTTGTCCGTGTACTTATTGCACGCAATCTAAAGTATGATGCTTATATATCAGTCTTTTAATACAGACTGTCCAAAGTGATGTCATAACACAATTGGCATGGCCATATGTGCCGCACGTCTGGCCGATAATGTATGCAACAGAACCTGATTGTTGATCGAGGGTGAAATTGCATCAACCAATCAAATCGCAGTATAAATTGTCCAATAGGGGTTTAGCAAACTAGCCTGGTCATGCAACTTACGGCGATAAGCACGATCTACCTGAGATTGACCCAGATTAAGAGAAACAGGAGAGGAATCTGACCTTCATGACCTGATGCCTCAACCAGTAATAACAGAGCCTCAGTGGGTGTGACCAAAGACCAGTCTCACACAGGGCCCATAAGTAAAAAACATGATTTCGCACAGGACCCTGTGCGAAATAATAAACTGGAGGTCAGCAGAACTGTAGTCCTCAAGGGGATTAAGAGCTGTTTGATTCCAAGTCTGCCACTGCAAAACCTCTAAACTTGTGGGAAGGTTAGATGTATGTAAGTACAGGAGATCACGAATTCGATTCCACACGCTTCCAAAACAATACATGCCTACCTGCTTATTTCATACAATTCACAAAGTGCCAAACCTTTGCTTAAATTTGAGAAAATCTGAAGCAAATCATTGAGGAGTTCCACTGAGCAAACGAAAGCGTATCAATGAATCCTTGTCATTTACAATGTTTAGTACACTTTTTGAAGCATCTGAAGCCTTGAGATCTAGACTTTGCTGATACGTCACCTATGGAAATTTGATTTATTAGCACCCTGACATGAAAGAAGCACACAACTAAGTACACTTTTATTTAAAAGTATATGTGCTTGTTGGCAGATTTATATGGGAGTACATTTCATTGTTCTAATGTGCTGATGATTTCCCAAAGAGCCAAATATATCTACATGAATTATTTAATCATTACCTTGGAGTCTAATTACTTAAAACCCTTTCTTCAACCTATAATGATATCTGTATGCATCCCAAACCAATATTACACAGGACTCCTTTCATACCCCAAACACCAAAAACTTTTGATAAATGAGCATTACTCAAAATCGTGATGAGTTTTTCACAAAATACAGATCATGGCTTTGAAGAGGCAAAATAGGTAGACGTGAGAGCAGCTGATCATGGTTGTTAGAGGGTAATGATGAGTTCATGATGTGTGATCTAATGTCATGGCGCAGCCAGTGCAGCCCTTAGATGTCCCTGGATAAAAGGATAAACATGTCTAACTTTGATTTAGATACCAAGGCTTCTGTGAAATAATCGGGAAGGCTATGTAAAGGTGTTTTGGAAGATCGTGGAATCGAACTCATGGCCTCCCGTCTATGATTCAGACCAGTCATATGTCATAGGCTGGCGTGCTATCACTGCACTAATCCCCCGATACACAAGTTACATACTTTGGTTTTCACCTGTATCAATCTTACGCAATGCACATTCCCGCCTTGGATACTATGATTAGCCTATCCAGCCTCGCAGCCTTAATCAATCATAGCCTGCTTATACCTCCGACTATTACGAAGCAATCATCTTAGGCACACGGAGCCACGCGCACCGGCCTTACAGGCTCATCCGGGCGTAATCTGAGCCACTTCTTTCAAACTTCAAGAAAAAGTAGTTGCCAGAACGCCAAAAATCTCCCCCTCCTAGATCAAGCCATTTTAGGTCAATCAATTTAAAAATGAGCAAAAATTCAAATACATACATCATGTATAAAGACAGTACCCGATTAAAGGGGGACTGAACGTGCTGCAGCCAGGGGCCCCTAACAAATAGGACGGCCCCAGATTCTGACAAAATTTTTACATTTTTAAGCCGCACATTTTTGAAGCAAAATTTTCTAATAATAAGGGACCGTAATAAAAGTTATTATGGGGCCCCAGATTTAGTCAGCATTTTCCCTTCTACTTCTTTAAAAAAATGTATGCAAAAGCACAGAAACAGGAGCCCCAAGTATATAATTTTCAGGGGCCCCAAGTTATTTGAAATCTGTTAAACAACCCAATCCCTCAAATAACAAAAAAAGGCCCTGGTAAATATTATTATGGGACCCCAGATTTTGCCAACATTTTACCCATATTTCTTTATTATGCGAAAAGTACCAAAATAGAAGGAGCCCCAAATATATATATATTTTTTTTTTCAGGGGCCCCAAGTTATGTCAAATCTGTTAAACAATCCAAAGCCTCAAATAACAAGGGTCCCAAGTAAACATTATTATGGGGCCCCAGATTTTGCTAACATTTTTACGGATATTTTTTTTTATGCAAAAAAAGCACAAAACAGAAGATGCCCCTAGTATTTTTTTTCAGGGGCCCACTTATGTCAAATCTGTTAAACAACCCAAAGCCTCCACAACAAGGGGCCCTTGTTAGAATCATGGCCGTTTATTTGCCGAGTTGGCGCAACTGAACTGCTGGAGACTTTATTCCTCCGACCTTGCAGTATATGATGCGCCACTGCGCTTGTTGTCGTAAAGAAGATGATCTGGCTACAAATAATTGCTGCTGTTTTCATAATAACAATTACAGTTGTTTTATTTGTTTAGCTGCTTTAAAGGAACTTATTAATAGAATTTATTCATAGTCAATTACACTGATTAAAAAACAAGGTGTAGGCCAACTTGATATGCACAAATGCTCATAAAACAATAGATATATGCATTGTTAATTGTAATGGTTAAATAATGAGATGTAAGCTAATTATATATTTATACTGAAGTCAAGATCTCACGTGAAATATTTATTATTTATCACGTGAAATATTATTTATTCTTAAAAATGATACAAATACTATTATTTCATTTAATTTCTTCATCCACTTCCTCTCACCAGGATAGAAAAGCCGCCAATATGATAGGAATAATACTATCCTGCTTTATAGCTTTATATATAAACATAGAAGGAAAAATGAACACAGAACATAGTGACTTCTTTACACTGACGACACAGCAAACCATCTACCAGTTGAAGGGGGAATGATTTAGGAGCAAAAGGAGCTCATAACCATCAACAAATCATTGGAACTGATTGAGGAACACCAGCAGATAGCTGATCAGTATGCAAATAATGTTAAATAACTATCAACCACAGTTCATTGCAATGGATGTTAAGAGTTGCAGAAAATAAGAGGATTAAGTTGAGACAGAAGGAATACAAGAGACAAAAGAAGGGAAGACAGGAGAAGGCAGCAAAAGAAACAGCGTACTGATGATGATTAAGTGCCTAGTCACACCAATGGCCCACAATTTTACCTGATAGAAGGTTTTTAAATACATTTCGTTACTTTAAGGTAGCTTAAACCAGTTTTACTGCGCACATTTTCTTGCGCAGGTAATGATCAGAAATGTCAGTTATAGCGGGTGGCAAAACACTGTTTTTCACCACTGTCGTTCGCATACCACACCACTTCCGGTAGTATGGTTTTCTTTTTAATTCAGACAAAAAGTAACAATTTATAATGAAAAGAAACAAGAAAGGACAGTTTAAGAAAAGACAAAGTAAAACCTGCTAAAACGTCACAGGTCAGGATACAGAAAGAACACGCTTATGTGTCAATGGATGTTATTGTTGAGGTGCCAAAAGCTGATTGTGAATATGAAGTTGGCACAGTGCCACTGAAATTAATCAAAGCTGGAAAAATGTGTTAAATGTTATCGTCCACTGCTTCTCAGTCAATGTATAGATGAAAGACAATACGGCCTGGAGAGGCAGCAAATGGTAAGTTGAAATTTCAAAGGTATCAGATCCCTATTTTTAACTCCTCTGCACAATCATGAGTGTTAAACTTATGCAATTTCTAAGGTAGATCTATCTGATCTCTGTATATTGAACGCTTTTACATCAACACTCATAGTTTGAACATTTTGTTCCCACTTGATGGAAAAATAATGTGTAATTTTGAATGTACAAGTTGAGAATTATTTTCCATCATCATGATCAATGTACCAACAGCAGCTTGTGAGGTGAATTATGAGCATATTTTGTAAACACAATTGTATTGTTTTATTCTAGCCATGTGCATGAGTGGGATCGGTGAGAGACAGTTAAGACCCAGTTAAATACCATTCTATCGGTAATGAACTTGCCAGGTATAAGTGCAAAATCTTTAAAAAAAAGGGAACGTGAAGTTGCTGGATCCATAATCAAAGTTGCAGATTAGACGTGCATTGAAGCAGCCACCATGGAAAAAGAAATGAAAATAGCAGCAACTGTTTCTAGGTGAGCTATTTAAAAAAAATATCTGTATTGTGAGATAACTCAATGAAAAGTTAAGTTATTTAATATGATAAATTCAAGCTACATGTTTCTCACATTAAACATTGTAAATCTAATATTTAAATAAATTTAGAACTAGTAATCATTACGGATAGTATTTCTATAAAAAAAAACGGAACCTGAGTCATGTCAACAGGACATGCCAGGACCTGAACAGTTTGAAAGTTGTGAAAGGTGCCGATGTGGTCAACATTTACATCAACCCAACCCAAGTGATCAACAAAGGAGCATCAATTGCCACTGGGATAACTTGGGATGGCACTTATTTGAAACTAAATGGTAACATAGTAGACGCAAAGCATGTCAAAGAAGGACTGGATTCTTTTCTTAATTTTTTTGAAAAATATAAGCCGTATTTGCTAATAGCTCACAATGGACATGTGTTCGATGAGGAAATTTTGCTCCATCAGCTTGAGGTTCATGAATACTTACAAAGGTTCAAGCAATGTGCAGTAGGTTTTTGTGACACACTTGTAGCATTTAAAAGTGTATTTCCAGAGAGGAAGAAATCTGGAAAAAAATTCTCCCAAGTTGAACTATGTAAGGACTTCCTAAATCTGGAATATCAAGCTCATAATGCAGAAGAGGATGTCAAGGCATTGCAGGAATTATTGAACATATTGAAGGGTGAGCAACTTTTAGAGTCTTCGCTCACATTTCACATTGAAATATGTTTTAGAAAATTTAACTTTAAAAAAAGAGCTAAAGGAAAAATGTCAAACTTTTGCTGCTATGATCAAAGCAAAAGCCTATTTCGAACACACTGCCAACAAATGTGCAGAAACAGGACTGTATGCAAATCATTTGCATCTTGCTATCGCTGGGGTTTTGATGGACTCTATAGTAGGCCACAGGCCAGGAACACCCCTAGTGCCCCCCCACAACTCTACAAACCTATGTTTTTCCGAAGCATTGGGGTCCCCTTATCATGAAATCGACTGGTAACATTCAATAAACTGGGACTCACTGTCTATTTTTCAACCGTTTGTCATGGTAACCCCAAAAAGGTAAATTCCGACCGATTACGTACAGAAAAAAACATAATTCCTTTTACATCGTTTCTGATAGCTAAAATACAAAAATAATTACAAGAAATACAATAAAATAAAGAATATTTTTTCCTGATTACCCTCATAGGCTTATAAGTTTGGTTTATAAGAACTGTGGGTGTCTGTGTTACTACTGAATAGGTATACCGTGGTGAGTGAAAATATTGGATCTTGTCAAGAGTTGCCATCTCAGGTGAGAAATAAGCAACATTCTTTAAATCTGACACAAGAGGCAATGCTTGCTGACTGCTATGTCACAAAAAGACAGAGTCCAAAGCTGCAGATCACAACTAATGTGTCCAGGGTCGACTGAAGCATTGGAAGAGTCCGTCAAACTTAAGATTTTATGGATTTTTGTGAGAAAGATGACAAGAGAAAATCAACAAGTTTCTGGCTGGTCAGGCTTCATCTCTGAGACAGGCACAATACCCACG
>CM032664.1:48043056-48076113 GCA_019095985.1 Streblospio benedicti | reverse complement strand
AAATATAATAAAATAAAGAATAATTATTCCTGATTACCCTCATGGGCTTATAAGTTTGGTTTATAAGAACTGTGGGTGTCTGTGTTACTACTGAATAGGTATACCGTGGTGCTCACATGAAAAATGAAATTCAAAAAACAGTTTGTGATCCTGTTACACAAATTATATACATATTTTAACTATTTTCATAAATTGTTATCTGTTTTGCTTTCAAAGATTATACTGCATAAGATGCATGTTATTATTACTGTACAGTGTATGACAGTGTATGACTGGGGGGGGGGGGGTAAAGATGAAAAAAGGTGACGGGGGGGTGTCTAACGCTTGGGTGATGTCACCTTTTGGGGGGAAAAGTAGTTATTTAACATTATTTGAAATTACTTTCTGACGTTTTAAGTGAGTTGTTATATATCTACTAGCTGCAATCACATTGCTATGTTTGCTTTATATACTATTTTACATTTGTAAAATTCAATATGTCTATAAATGTACACATTTATTATGGAAAGTTTTAACTGTGCCAAAAACTAGTTATCATGGCCAAAAATGAGGTGCCGCCATCTATTTAGCGACATGGAAACGTGGTAGCAAAGAGACTAAGGCTGTGTGCATAGTTCATGTGAAAGGGTTGAAATATGGTGAATTGCATTTGCTGTCGGAGGTAAAAGATGCTGATAAGAAACTAGAAAAACTGCGGGAGGTCAAAGAGAAGCGGCTTGCACAACCTCCCCTATCTAGTCACATGATGAAAGAATCTTGTGAACTTATCCCAGATGTTATAGAAGAACATCATGGTTTCCACTGGGAATGTTATAAACGTTTCATAATGAACCTAGACAGACTGAAATCTACTACAGTTGCATCACAGGTATCTGAATCTGATGTGACACAGGATAGGCTGAGGCGCACATCTTCTGGGGACAAGATTATATTCAAACCGGACTGCATATTTTGTGGTTCCGAGAATCGAAAGCATTATAAAGTAAAAGGTAGCTGGACCACCCAAGGACTCAGCAAGTTTGAATTTGATGGTTGGAAAACAGTGCTGGATATGGCAAAAAGAGAAGAAAGATGAAAACTACTTACTAGGATACGAGGCCATGATCTTTTTTGCCTGTGAAGCAAAATTTCACAGGAATTGTCGTATGCAGTATATGCAGAAGGCAGAGAAATGGAAAAGTACAGATGAAGCAGCACGGTTGCAGCAGCTAGATCTAGAAGAAGCCCACTGCAAAGCATTTGAAGCTGTTTGTGAAATTGTACACAAAGACGTGTTGTATGACTTAAAGATTATGAAGCTGTCTGACTTGAGGCAAATTTATATTGATGTCCTAGAAAACACCAAACACCGCAATCCAGAATACCGTAGTCAAAAGCTAAAACTTAAACTGGAAAGTCATGAGCCCTTTAAAGATAGACTGTCATTTTGCGATATGGGAAAATTCCGTTCGCACATATTATTCAGCACATCTATTGATGTACATACTGCAGTGAAGCAAGCTTTTCAGTTAGGATCGGCAGATGTTATTGAGAGTACTGGCTCCCTAATACGACAATCCATTCAAAATGGTTTTTCTGAAGCACCCACTCCAAAATGGCCACCTAGTCCCAGTGACTTAGCTGTACTAAATGATGTCATTCCAGATGTACTCCGAAAGCTCCTCTGCTACATCTTCACTGGAAAGGCAACACCCTCCACACCACGAAGCCAAAGATTAATTGAATCTATAGGACAAGATATTTGTCGAGCTACAACTAATGGATCGTGGATGCTGCCAAAGCATGTGCTCATGTGCATGTCTCTATGACATCTTTACAGAAGTGAGAAGCTTATAACTCTATTAAACAGACTGGGACACTGAGAATTATTCCTTGGCACTAGAATTAGAAACAGCACTAGTAGAGGCAGTGATACAGTCATCAACTCAACTATCCAACCAAATCATTCGATCTCCATCTGGGCCCTCTGTATTCCATTCAGAATTTGATAACTTTGATTCATTATTGAATGACCTCACCGGCAAAGGACCAGTTCACACAGCACATGGAATCATGCTGCAAGAAATTGAGAGTGAAAATATTGGATCTTGTCAAGAGTTGCCATCTCAGGTGAGAAATAAGCAACGTTCTTTAAATCTGACACAAGAGGCAATGCTTGCTGACTGCTATGTCACAAAAAGACTGAGTCCAAACCTGCAGATCAACCAACTAATGTGTCCAGCAATGGAAGAGTCCGTCAAACTTAAGATTTTATGGATTTTTGTGAGAAAGATGACAAGAGAAAATCAACAAGTTTCAGGCTGGTCAGGCTTCATCTCTGAGCCAGGCACAATACCAACGAGGCTTACAACCATAGATTATTACCCAGTTATTAACCAGCCTATAACTGAATACAAAACCGTGCTGCAGAAGAGGCTACAGAGGAAATGGGGCAATCCTAGTATTGACCACTTTTGATTTGGGAGTCTGTATGAAGGCCACTTGTGTGGAACTCAGCTGAAAGATACAAGAGTCACATCATCCTAATAGGCACTTTTCACCTGGTTTGTGCTTATATGAAGATGATTGGTAAAAAGATGGCTGGGTCTGGATTGGCAGATATTCTTCTAGAAGCTGGAATGATTGGTAGTGGTTCCTTAGCTGGTGTGATGTCTAGGAAGCATTATGACAGAGCCTTAAATTGTCACAAAGTCATGTTGGAATATTTGGAGAGACTGTTGATTGAGGAATACAGCAGAGGACAGAAAACAGAAGACCTGCTTGGTCCCCTCTCTGAAGAATCATCAGCAAAGCTCCAGGCTTTAATAGAATCGCCTAGCCAGGGTACACTGGATGCAGTGTTCCAGGATAAACCTCTCAGCAGAATTATAAGCCAGTATGAAGCATTTAGACAGCAAGTAAAATCTGGATGCTTAGGTAAGACTGCACAGCTGTGGTATTCATACATGGATCACGTCTGCCTTGTCCTGTCACTTTTTGAGGCTGTTAAAACAAACAACTTCCTCTTGTATGCTGCATCGATCAGTCGTATGACATCCCTCTTCTTCAGTTTTGGTGGACAGAACTATGCTAGATATCTGACATACTTCAGTGTCTTTCTAGCTAACATAGATGCCTCACACCCAGGAGCTGCATCTTTAATAAAGAGAGGTGCCATTAGTGTTGCCCGGTCCTTTATTCCCGGAAACCGCTGCGCTGTTGACAAGATCATGGAAGAAACATTTATGAAACATGCAAAATCTCTTGGTGGTGCTGGGACCAGTTCAGCAGGAATATCAGGTTTACTCACAAACTACCATGCATATCAGAGATGGGTAAGAACAAATCATGCAAGGTCCCTTTATGTTGATGCCACTCTTGACATGGTTAACATGCTGGACAGCAGAGATGGGACCAAACACCGCGATGTACGTCCGACGGAAGTAAAAAAAGGAGAGCGCTTGGTGGGAAGGGCTGAAGATGCCATAAGAAGTTTCCTTAACCCATTCACTGTGGAGACAAAAGACCAGCTGCTGATATTGTCATCGGGATATGCAGCATCTAATGAAGTTTCAGAAGATGTGTTAAATGCTGAAACTGTTGGTGAAAAGGCGCGTGATGAATTCATTGAAGCCCGGTTAAAGACTGGGAAAGACTTCTTTGAACCCGTGAAGCGACTGAAACTCAAAACGTTGAGTGACATGAACAAAGTCTCTAAAATTAAAACAAAGGATAAAGAAATCCAGTTCAAGCAGCAAGGAAATGTTGCATTTCAACTGTTTGTAAAGTCACAGAAGCAGGGCTTGCAGATAGATTTGAGGGAGCTTATGACCTACCCACTCACTCCTGTGCCATACAGCATCTCTACAACTGATGGATTTCTTGAGATTGCAATGATGCAAAATGCTTGTTTTTATTACCTTAAAGATCTACCCAGCAACTTCAAGCAGATTTGTTCCAAAGTGTTTGACATCATTGGCAAGACTGGGGACATAGTGTTCAGTACAGATCAATACCTTCCCGATTCTATCAAGTCAATGGAGAGGCGGCGTAGAGGGTGTGGAGAAAAACTCATACTGAAAGGTGAATCCACAAAAAAACCTGCTGATTGGAAATCATCTTTGTCGAATGATGAGAATAAGATCCAGTTCATCACACTTCTGCTTAAGCTCTGGAGTAGTGATTGTTATGCATCACGACTGCAAGGAAGACGGGTGATATTTGTATGTGAAGGTGCTTCATACTTGCTAACATCCAGTGATGGTAACACAACACTTAAGCAAGAGCTACCAGAGTTAAAATCATCACAAGAAGAAACAGATTCGAGGATGATTCTGTATGTTCGCTATGCCAACAACAGCAAGTACAAGTTTGTAAGAGTGAAGAGCCCGGATTCTGATGTATTTTTCATTCTGCTACACTATGCTGGTTCGGTAAAGGGTACAAACATACTGTTTGATACCGGCAAAGGAAATAAGCAGAGGATGATCAACATCAGTGAATTAGCTGCCAATTTGGGACAGGAGAAATGTACAGCTCTTATGGCCCTTCATGCTTATAGTGGGTGTGACACCACTAGTGCCTTTCGTGGGATTGGAAAAGTGAAACCAGTGAAAACTCTCTTGCGCCTTCCAAGGTACATCCAATACTTGGAAAGCTAGGAGATATGTGGGACATACCTGAAGAACTAATAGATGAACTAGACAAGTTCACATGTGCTATTTATGGTAGAGCAGCAAAGGTGCCAAATGTAAATGAGTTGATATTTGTTCGAGTCAATGAACTATGTGCAAAGGAAAACAGTCTTGTACCATCGCAAAATATTGATATGGCTAATCTAGCACCTTGTAACAAATGTCTCACTCAACATGTTCGTCGAGTCAATCACCAAATTGAAATTTGGAAAAGAGCCCATTTACTTGACCCAAAAATTCCAAAGGCAAGTCATGGTCATGGTTGGGAGGAAAAGGAGGGAAACCTGGACCCACTCTGGTATAATGGAGATGTTCTCCCACGAGAACTTGCTGACATTGCCCAAAACACATCTGAAAATGACGAAACAGACAGTGATGATTCAGATGATGAAGCTTATTATAATGTTGATCATGGAGTGGAGTGTGACTTAAATGAGAGTGACAGTGATTTAGATTAATATCAGTGGACGCAAATTACAACACCATTATTTTAAAATATGTGAACACTGGTATATTTTCGTCTGTTTGTTAACAAATATCATAACTTTGCTGGTTTAGAATTTACTTAGACAAGAGTAACTGAACTCTAAATCTTTCTGCCTTTTTAATATATTAAAAGCATTTGACTTGATTGCAATAAAAATGTACTATGTCAATGAAAATAACCTTTATTATTTGATATTTATTTGTTTTTTTAATAGTTTCCATGATGCTTATGGCGCACCCATGGCACACTGTCACTTTAGTAACACAGACACCCAGAGTTCTTATACAACAAACGTATAAGCCCATGAGGGTAATCAGGAATAATTATTCTTTATTTTATTGTATTTCTTGTAATTATTTTTGTATTTTTAGCGATCAGAAACGATGTAATAGGAATTATGTTTTTTTCTGTACGTAATCGGTTGAAATTTAACTTTTTGGGGGGTACCATGACAAACGGTTGAAAAATGGACAGTGAGTCCCAGTTTATTCAATGTTACCATTTGATTTCATAATAAGGGGACCCCAATGCTTCAGAAAAACATAGGTTTGTAGAGTTGTGGGGGGGTGCACGACGGGGAGTGTTCCTGGTCCGCGGACTATAGCATTTTATCTGAAAAAGTTGAAGGAAAGTGCAGAGTGACAAACAGAGCTGCTGTGATTGATACCGTATCCTCGCGCATTAAAGCCCATGGGCTTATAACCGAAAAATGGCACTTTTTGGACCTTTTGAAAATGGAAAAAGTTCTCTTTTAAAAGCCCAGGGGCGTATATTCAAACTCTAAGCCCACCCCCATTTCGGCGACGAATAAGCATTGGATATTGACCTATGTAATGTAGAACCACAAAATTTCATAACCATGGGTTATTACATATGACTGTATGGTACGAAGTACGTGGGCGATGATGAAAGCATTTCACTTCGACAGCTGGTACAACATTTACCTCCAAAGATAAATTGTAATAGGTGTTGTCATATGTATTTCACTCATGTTTACATGTACTTTGTACTCCGTATTGTTACAATAGATTTCATAACTTTATAAGTGCGTAAAAAGACACTTTAATAATATTTTCACGTGTTTCTCTAGTAAACAATACCAATCAATGAGGCGCAATTACTGCACATGCGCAATTACTGCGCATGCGCAATTACTGCGCATGCTCACTGCGCATATTAAATAAAGCCCGCTGCATATCGAGAACCATTTAATGAGCCAAGTATGATTCCCAGAAGCGTGATTCGCCCATTGTTGTTGAATTGTTTACAACAATGGGAACAATGATAAGTAATTGGCTGTTGTTTCAGGTCACGCCACTTTTTTGTCGTATTTAAGCTCATTGTCCTGCCAAATTTCATATATTTCTTGATGGCTTCTACAAGGAAATCTTATAGCTTGGAGAAAAGGAAGCAGGCACTGGATAAATTGGATGAAGGTGCTTCAATATCTTCAGTGTCAAAACTGTTAAATATTGAGAGAAAGTGTATTAGACGATGGCGAGATAACAAGCAGGACATTTTGAATGAGTTCAGAAGAACAAAGAACAATGAAAGTGATGATGAAGATGATAATAAGATGGACACGGATCCAGAGGTAGCTGGACCCTCCACAGCCCCAAGAACCCCTTCAACACCCACAAACTCGAGCGTGAGGAAGAGGAGAAGGATAAGGTTTGTATTACTTACATGTTACTATTAAAATATTTCTTATTAATTCCCCCTTAATATTTCTTAATATTGTTAGTGTAATCGCTCCTCAATTTGTTTAATTCAGATCGAGGAAAGCCATGTTTCCAAAGATTGAAGAAGCTCTTGTTGACTATGTGAAGAAAACTAGGGAAAATAAACTTGGCGTCCACCAATCAGTGCTTCGGAAAAAAGCCCTGGAACTTGCCAAGGAATTATACCCAGATGAGGCGTTTACTGCCAGTGCAGGCTGGATGGCAAAGTTTATAGCAAGGAATCTGTTGGTCCAGAGGCGGGTAACCTCAGTAGGGCAGAATACTCTATGAAAAGTCTGAGCAGGGAACTCGTCACCAGAAGTTTCACACTTTGTGGCATTGTTGAGTGTACAAGTAGACTCCACAAACGTTTGCAAAAGCTGCTGGGGTTAACTGAATCTACTGCCACTGACTCAACTGTCACTGAATCAAGTGAGGAGGACACGTATCCCTCTGTGTTTGAATCAACAGATTCTGATGAATCCGACTTTGAAGGATTTGTTCCATTAGACATGTGTTAGTGACTGATTTGTTTGTGATGCTCGTGTATGATATAGTATGTATGTATACATAAATGTACATAAATGTAAATAAACTTTGTTATTAATCCACACTAGTTCCCTCATTCACACTAGTTCATATTTAGTACATTTAATAAGATTATTTCCATGAACTCATTTTACGTACACATGCTATGGATGAGAAAAATTTCATTTGTAATAAAGATTTTTTAGAAATTCATAATGGATCCAATTGCGTTTGTAAGGAAAAAAAATCAAGAAGGCTAAATATAGCGAACATCAATTTGAAAGAACTAACGCCCGCAAGGTCAAGGATGTGGAAACCACAATTTTTTTTCCCAATCAAAAAACCTAATAATATAGTTTTCTAGGTACAGTAAACATTGTAAAATATTGGATAGTCCTTTAGATAAATAAATATGATTTGTTAAATTGATCTAGGAATATGAATGAGGTATGTTGATGTGTATATTTTACTGGTAAATGGAAAACTGTGTCAGCACTCTTAATATCGTCCATGCGGAGATCCAATAGAAACGTGAATGAACAAGTATAATCTCGTAGATATGTCACAATCTCATCCAATACTCTCACCTGTAAATGATCCATGGCCTTATATCCGAAACACAGCACTTTTGGGTCACTCTAGAAAAAAAAAAGCTCTCACTTATTATCCCAAGGGCTTATATTCGAACCCTAAGCCCACCTTCGATATTAAGCCCAGGGGGCTTATATGCACGAGAATACGGTAAGATTTGTGACTTCTTTAAAAAGTGATTTGTTTGAATATGGTGATTAGTAGGTGTGGGGTATACCATTTCCTTGTATTGTAAGAGTATATGTGTATAATATATAAAATTTCATCATTATAAATGAATAGTATATTGTTTAAGAAACAAAACAAATAAAAATAAGTCTTTATTGAATAGTTCTACAATTTTGTTTATTGAAAAAACAGCATATTATGAGCAACTGTCGATTCAAATGAAATTGGACCAAAGTTCTCTAACAGTAAAAAACATTTCTTGATAATATTTCCTTCAAGTGAATGGTAGAAATATATTTTCTTGTGATTTTATGACCAATTAGGTTGTTTGCCACAAAACTAGTATGAAATTTTGTCATAAAAAGTATTGCATTATTTTTTTTTCAAGAATATTGCTGCAATTCCCTATCTCCACTATGTTAAATTTTGGTTTGGGGTGCCTGTGATCAACATCACATATCTCCTACACGGGTATGGGTATCCAGCTTAAAAAATTGGATTTTTTATCAGCAGATATGTATTTATCATATGCTATTTTTTATTCCTGACAAAAAACTGTATCGAACCTCCTTAATATGTACCGGATTGTATAAAGAATAAATCTTTCAGAATTGATGTTTTTTTTCACACTTCTCTCTCTCTCACGTCTTTTAATGATAATGTTTTTATTTGTGTTCTAAAGTATGTTAAATGATAAATGCTAGTGAACTGCGGTCAGCTATACTAGTACAATTTATGATATTTTTTCTCCCAAATTCGTGACAAAAGGGCGTAAATTATTAGAATTTTAGTATTAAAAAAAGTGCCGCCCCCACTAGCCTGTATGTAATTTTTCTTGCGCCCCGCCCCCCCCCCTCTAACAACACCATGATTTTTTTTCACCCCCCACCCCCCCCATTTCTCTTCTCTATTTTATGACCACTCCTTAAAGCCGAATGGTTTAACAAAACTCGTAGTGCGTAGTATGTCTAGTGCAAAGACTGAAGTTGCCAGAGACATTGGATGACTTTAACAGTGAAGTATACATACGTGTTATGAATGAGACTGAAAGCAGTATGTTTCAAGATGTTGATTATGACGATACAGCAAGCTGCTGTTCTGAAACAAGGAGCGACAAAGGAAATTAAACAGTAAATTAAAAAAATTAAACAGTAAAATTAAACAGTAAAATATACAGAATTGGATAAAATTTAGATAATATTACCAGCTAACTGACAAGTAATCGCTCAAAAGTGATATAGGAATACAGTGTTTATCTGGTAGTGTTTTAGTACGAACGTTATTTTAAAGTATGTCTACCGAGGTCGAATATGACTAAGAAAAGATCTGTGTTAATTCCCGCCGGGAATCAAGATGGCGGCGCCCAGTGTAAAAAAAGGGGTCTAAACAAATCAGAAACTATTGACAATATTTTTTGTAAATCATGCAGGAAAGTATTTACTAACGACAGTGATAAACTGGTTGAGTGTGAGAAGTGTGAACTGTGGGAATGCCAAAAGTGTGCTCTCCTCCAGGATATGGAGTATGCAGCTCTCCAGGCACCAGGATCTAAGATGCACTGGTTCTGTTCCGAGTGCGAGGAAGAAGCAGTGAAGGCTGTGAAGACGGCAGAGCTAATAAAAAATACTTGTAGACACTTCGTGGATGAACTCAGGGTGGAGCTGGTCCAGCACACGGAGGACCGTTGTAATGACCTGAAGGAAGGGTTTGATCAGGGACTGAAAGAGATTAAAAATACTTGTTCAATTATGGAAAAGGAATTTGACCACAAACTAAAAGAAGTAAGTGAGCAGTGCAAAGCAAAAGCAACGAGTAAAGATGTGGTTGAAGATGTGGTTGAAGAGACACTGAATGAAATTCGGGAAAGGCAAGAGAGAGAGCATAATTTGATGTTTTTCAATGTTGAGGAGGACAAAGATAAAGAGGGTGCTGAACTTAGAGCAGATGATGATAAAAAAGTGAAGCATATCCTCCAGTGTATGGATATCAATGCTATCTCTATGTCAGACCCAATCAGAGTAGGCAAAATATCCGGAGCGACTAGGCCGCTGAGAGTGCGAGTGGACGACAAGAAAGACATAACCAAGATCTTAAGTTCGGCCAAACGTCTGAAGGGGATAGCTGGATGTGAAAGTGTGTTCATCAACAAGGACCGCACCCATTTAGAGAGGGAGAACTGGAAGAAACTACTGTTGCTAAAGAAAGAAAAGAACGAGAGTGCAGGTCGCGAAGGAAGAGAACAGAATTGGACAATAAGCAACGGAAAGGTAGTTTGGGGCAAACCCAAAAAAGTGTAATTAGAAATATTAATGGTTTATCAAATTGTAATGTTGAAAAGGTAAAAGGACTGAAATGTTTTTACGCAAATGCAGATAGTTTGTTAAACAAAAGGGATGAACTTAAAGCTACTGTTGTGATGTATCAACCTGACATTATTTGTATTACTGAATTTGCTCCTAAAATAAGTATGGTGTCTGTTCAGGAGTCTGAACTCCAGATAGAAGGGTATGACTTGCATGTTAATATTACTTGTTACAAAAGAGGTGTTATCATATATACTTTAAAAAATTTAGGTGCTTCACCTGTTGACCTCAGTGAGCATGGGTTTTTTAATGAATCTGTCTGGGCCAAAGTTAATCTCAGAGATAACGATACTTTGTTAATTGGGTGTGTAAAATGTTAATACTTTTAAAAATAGACTAGACAGCTTCATGCAGGAAAAATTGTATTCATACTAATAATAATTACATGTACAAGTATATTCCTGTCTGTAAATTAATTCTAAAAGTAAATGTTTTTTTTTTTTAAATGACTTAACAGTTTTGATAAATAGTTATGATATCCCTAAATATGCATGTACTGTATTAAATTATGATAATTGTATGATAATCATGATGTACAATTGTAAATATGCTTTGTGAGCTTATGGAATGTTTTTAAATGTTTTTAATTTGTTTGTATTGAATAGTAACAGGCCTCTGGCCTAAAATGCTAAAATAAACTATACTATACTATACTAAAACTAATCAGAATGATCAAGGCTTATTTAAACGGTCAACAGCAGAATTAGGATCGGAATTTAGGCTGCTTAGCTGGATCCTATAAAACTCCTATTGAAGATATCAATTCACATAGTGAATACATTAACAATCTTCGCGAGGGGATGTGGAAAGCTCACGAGATAGCTTGAAAACACTTATCCACTGCAACCAAATACCGCAAAGATCTATATGATGCAAAAGCCAGTTTACATGAATTGGACCGAGGCATGCTAGTATAGTATGCTGCTCCAAACATTGATCAGAATCTAACATCAAAATTGCGCAGATCTTTTATTGGCCTGGTATTGCTCAATCAAAAGTTGAACGCCTTAACCTACGAGATTCAATTGAAGCCCTAGCATTCAAACAACTCCAACAAAAGAAGAGACCAAGATCACCCGAGACACAAGTGAAAGCCTCTGATACATCATTTTCGGATTCAGAACCGGACAGTTAATCTCCCCTTCCCCGATCAGACCATTTCCCCGATCAGGCCATTTTTGAAAAGTAGGCCAAAGTACTCAAATATCAAATCACATGAGGAGAGTGACATAGTCATACAAAATGTCAAGTTTGGTGATGATAGGTAATAAAGTCTTCCCAGGAGACAGATAAACACAAATTCGTAATAATTTGTTTTTAAAACACATCGTAATTTCATCAAAAGTAGGCCAAAGTACACCAAATCAGCTCTCGAGAGTGGTACAACGAAGCTAGATATGAAGTTTGGTGACCATGGGTCAAATACTTCTCGCTGTAGAGTGGTAACAAAGTTCGAAAGTAGGCCAAAAGTACACCAATATCAAATCACGTTAGGAGAGTGATATAGACATACAAAATGTCAAGTTTGGTGATGATAAGTCATAAACTGTTCCCAGGAGACAGATAAACACAATTATATAATAATTTGTTTTAAAAAACACATCGTAACTTCATCAAAAGTAGGCCAAAGTACACCAAAATCTAATCAGGCCTGGAGAGTAGTACAACAAAGCCAAAGCTAGATATGAAGTTGGGTGACCATAGGTCAAATACTTCTCCCTGTAGAGTGTTAACAAGGTTTATTACATAATGCTCGTAAGTTCGTCAAAAGTAGGCCAAAGTACAAACAAAATTTTTTGAGAGGTACTTTTTTCCTCAAACAAAACATATCAATTTGCAAATCAATAGGTCAAGTAGTCTTCAAGGTATCAGCCTGTTTATTTCGGACGCACGCACACACGCACGGACAGCCAGCCAAAAGCAAAGCTAGAAATCTCCCTCCGGACTTTGTCCGGGGAGATTTAATTATTATTAAAAATATCTATGTGATCCAATAAATAAAGTACTAAACACACAGTCTTGTATTTGACACTTTTTTAGCACACGATATTCACAGCCCTAACCCCTGATAAATAGGAAACCTGTTACACATGCATAATTTACCAACTAAACCTTCCATCTTTAAGATTACCAGTATGCAGAATGTACACATGCGCAGGGTTGAAATAAAATTTTGAAAAACACTCTTACATTTATAAAAGCTAAATTCAATATTTGATCTGCAGCAGGTCCTCTCATTGTTGTTTTGTATATAGATCTACATCTTAACTGCTGTACCCCTTATCACGCTATCATGTAGAAAACTATAGAAAAATTATAATGTAAAAACATACAAATAACAAATCATTAAGGGGCAGGTTCTAAATGGATGGTATTACCATCTGATGAGGATTTTCATTTTTTATTCGAAAGCGCTCCGCAAATAAATTTGAATAAATTCAACATACAAAATTATTCTTTTTCAACCAACTTTTTCAACAGCAGTAAAGACGTGGATCTATATACAAAACAACTTTTACATTTATTCAGTCTATTTACAAATTGTGCAGTCTAAATCCTTGCACCCCTTGACTTTAATTGCTTCAATGCTGCCACATAAACCATATGTAAGGGAGATAATATTCCAGGGAAGAAAGAGTTTAGGTGGCAATCCCTGGGAGACTGCTGAACGTAAAGAGCTTGTATGTTTGTAGTCCTTTGTAATGCCCTCAGCATGCTGGTTGTGTAATGTGTAATTGTTTCTGTTCATAGCTACTAGGTCATTCTGTATCTTAAACATAATATGTAGTCTAATCTGATTTCTTCTCTCTCAATTGTAACCACTCCAATTCTTCCAGCATTGATCCTACACCAGATGTTCTGTGTTTCTTTTGTTCTGAACATACTGGGTTACTCTCCTTTGCACCATTTCTACTTCTTGGAATTACATTAATACAGATAATCATTCAGCTAATTATAATGTAATTGTTTCTAGATTAAAATCAATGGAGCCAATGGAACTATAATTGGTTTTGGATGCATGTCAATCTTACAGTTGGCAAGCATTGAGTTGCTCCCACAACCACACACTGACCACTACAAAACAATCACTTACCACTCACTAAGATATCATTGGTACACAGAAAACTGAGCATTGCTATTAGTGGACTGGGATAATATTGACCTTCATCATTATGCCATTTAGATGTTATCATTGCTGGATTTAAACCTTTGTTCAGTGTGTAATGGGTCAATGATCTGCCTGGGTCCAATAGCTGCTTTTGCATGAGATCTATGGATTTAGTGTACAAAAACCACAGGGCCACACAACGATAAGTTTTAATCAATGAGAGATGAAAAACTTTTTTAGAAATAAAAGTAAAAGAATTTTTATTTTTATTTTCGAATATATAACTCAGTGGTAAGGAAAGACAATTAAACATAATATACAAACAACACAGAAACATTTTAGAACAGTTGAAAAAACCATTAACATAATCATGGAAAAAGGTTCATGTTATTTAGCAGAATGTTTGACGTTAACCTTAGTATAATAATAATGGACAATCTTAGCACAAACTTTGATTCTATGCAAAGCTGAAGTCATGGTAGAAATGAAAAAGTGAAGTCCTGTGAAAATGTATCATCAGTTGATGAATGTAAATTGACAATTGACTGCTACATAAATAAACATACTACTGTGTTCCCAAGTTACATTAGGTAAAATAAAGTATAATTGGACTTTGTGGAACTAATTCAAGCATTAATAGCGGTAGAGACACTCCAGGATTTGTAACACATTTAATTGAACAAGACTCTTTCTTGATCCACGATTTTATTATTGCTACAATACATGCTATTTGGCACTTTAATGTTATACAACTAGTTTTCACACACCAGGGTGTATTTATGAATGGGCTTCAGTTGCGATATATCGCATATCACACCGTCCAAATATGGCCAGCGTAATAATAAGCATGTTTGATTGACACATTTTCACTATAGCCCCGCCCCTTTTACTCTAGCGGCACACTATACTTTTAAACCATACACATTTAAAACTAAACCAATGTTAACATTTTATATGCCATTGGAAATACAAAAGAAACATATAGACAATCTTGTTGATATTTTGTTTGAAAAACGTGTTAAGAACAATCAACAAGAGATTAATTATTTGCCTGTAGAGTTCAACATTCTGCCCAAATTTGGACTTTATTGGCGGCATCGTGCCTGCATTTCCCACACTCAGTAAAATACATTAGCATTAGTGGCGTTATCATACATTTTTCCGAAGCAGTTGGCTGCTATATTACAAAATCAAATTAGCTTTAACAATCAAACAATATATGTTCGTAAAAACGTTTTTATGTATTTAAGACTGTATGGTACAAAGCTAAGTATCTCTACAAAGATACCTTAAAAACATTAAAAACAAATGTATATTTGAAATATTCTTTGGGAGAACTATTTTGTAAAATGTGGATGTACATACGAAATGTGTAGGTGCGATGCAGCCTCTTTACTGCTTACTCTCGCCTATGCGAACTCATTTGCATACAGCACGTGTTGACATTTGAAGTGTAGAGTTTAAATAATCAATTACATATATTTAGAATTTAATTCTGAGGGTGGAGTGTGAGGAAAGGGTTATCATATGGGTTTGGTTGAGATATGCTATACATCATGTCTGTAGAGAACAACTCGTTCGCAGAGCTCACTCGTTCTTTACAGACATGATATATCGCATATCACACCCAAACCCATATGATAACCCTTAAATAATTATAATTCTAAACTGAGGTGCATCTGATAGCAGAAAATTACGAGACTACAATTGCATCTATAATCAATAATAATGTATTGCTTTGTACTGTATTTCTTTGTACTGTGTACCAGTTTTTGATAGTGCTACCATGTACATGTAATGTTACAACTTTCTAAAAGAAGTTGTTTTGTTAGGAAGTTGTTTTGTTTTTATTTTAATCTACTAAACCTGGAACACTAACCCCCCCATTAGTCCGGAGATTCCGGCCGGTCAAAAAACCGAAAAATTCCGATTCCGGCGTAAATCGCGTTCCGGGCAATGAACCGGAGGCACAAAATTCCACTTCTCAGGAGAAGTGAAATTTTGTATTCCGGCCGGAATGCGAAATATCGATCGACGCTAATCCCCTCCGGATTGTGCCTCCGGCCGGAATAAAAGCTCCGGTTCGGCTCCGTTTGGCTACGGTTCAACTCCGGATCAACTCCGGCCCGTCATAAAATCCTCCGGTTTGCGTTCCGGGTTCAAGCCGCGAGCCCGGAATATTTAGGCTCCGCCCGTCGTATTTTCTCTCCGGATAGGCTCCGGCCGTAGCGACTGCCCGTCATGTACGCAACGGATGGACATAATACGTGTACTCTCCGGAGCATTTTCCATGACGGCCGGCATATCAGGCTACGGATAGTGGGTACGGGCGGACTTGTTCCGAACCAAATTATAATGACTTTTAATGGGGTACAATCCGGCGGAGTGAATCTTACTCCGCACGGAGTGTATTATGACGGGCCCGTCGCTAATATGGGGTCCGGCCGGCGACTTTTCCAATAGGTTGGCGATTATCTGTCGAATTCCTAGGCTACGGTCCGCGATCTCCGCCGCCAAATTGGATCCGTCCCGTCATGGATGGGAGGATTGCCGTCGTGGATCGGAATGGTGACGGCTACGGTTCGAATCCCTATAAAAATGACCAGATGTCGAAGAAAATCACTCATTTTCTGTTTGACCAAAGAGCACAACGTTATGTACAATGTAAAATGTAAAAGAAATTGAAGATAATTGCACTGTGTGGTTTCCGCAAATTAACAAGTGAATGAAAATGGCTGTCTGCTTACTCAATGAAGACCTCATGCGTTTACGAGCATCACTTGAACTTTTGAAGGCGATGAACGAAAACACGATGGATCTACTACTTTTCAATCAACAAGTTCCTGATGATGTGATTGCCAACATCGAAGATGATCCAGCTGCCGATGGAGATGACGAAGACGAGGGCGAGGTGTTGATGGACAGGGTAGATGCCCATGGTAGACGTAGGAGGAGGAGGCGGAGGCCAAGAAGAGGGGGCAGGCCACGAAAGAAGAGGAAGTGGTGGGTTCGTCCATTCGGTACATATGATCGCCGCTTGCAATACGGTCACTACGACAATCTTATGCAAGAACTTGGAGTAGATGACCCAACCAGTTACTTCAACTTTTGAGAATGTCACCAGCAATGTTCGAAGAACTACTGGTAAGAATCACGCCCACAATCCAGAAAAAGAAACAAGGATGCGGAAACCACACAGTCCAGGCTTGAAACTGGCCATCACCTTGAGGTACCTGGCCACTGGAGAAAAGTACCCTCTTTGCAATATGGTTTTCGAGTCAGCCGCCATTCAGTAGCGATCATCATCCCAGAAGTCTGTACTGCTATACACCAGGAACTGGCAGACGAGGTTATCAAGTTCCCCCTGGAGAGAGGAGAAAAGTTCGATGAAGAACTAAGCCTCACAGCCAAGTTATGTTAAAAGTGGAACGTGCCTCATTTAAAATTGGTGCAATGTTAACATTTTATAGCCACATCAGAATTAGAAAACCTCCACAGTCTGGAAGCAAGTATTATAATTATAAGAATTTCTACTCTGTGGTCCTGATGGCTCTAGTGGATGCAGACTACTGTTTCATGTTTAATGATGTGGGTGGTGTTGGCCACCAGTCTGACATGCATTTTTCATCAATTCTGCTCTGAAGAAAGGCCTAGATGACGGTCTGACAATCCTGCCTCCACCTGACAGCATGACCAACGACAATCAGCCAATGCCTACAAACTTCATCCTTGGGGACGATGCATTTGCAAATATTCCGAGACTACCTAAAATGAAACCTTTCAGCCAGCGAAGTTTGCATACGACCCTGAACAACGAATATACAATTACCAATTCGTATGGTGGTGGAGAACGCCTTGGTATCCTGGCTCAGCGTTGGTATCCAACCACGTTGGAAAAATGGCAAAGTCCGATTCGGGTACCATTCCGCAAGGCGTAAATCGCGTTCGAGGGGCAATGAACCGGAGGCACAAAATTCCACTTCTCAGGAGAAGTGAAATTTTGTATTCCGGTCCCATGGAAAGAAAAATCGATCGACGCTAATCCCCTCGGATTGTGCCTCCGGCCGGAATAAAAGCTCGGTTCGGCTCCGTTGACGGTTCAACTCGGATCAACTCCGGCCCGTCATAAAATCCTCCGGTTTGCGTTCGGGTTCAAGCCGCGAGCCCGGAATATTTAGGCTCCGCCCGTCGTATTTTTCTCTCGGATAGGCTCCGGCCGTAGCGACTGCCCGTCATATGCATGCGGATGGACATGGACGTGTACTCTCCGGAGCATTTTCCATGACGGCCGGCATATCAGGCTACGGATAGTGGGTGCGGGCGGACTTGTTCGGAACCAAATTATAATGACTTTTAATGGGGTACAATCCGGCGGGTGAATCTTACTCCGTACGGAGTGTATTATGACGGGCCCGTCGCTAATATGGGGTCCGGCCGGCGACTTTTCCAATAGGTTGGCGATTATCTGTCGAATTCTAGGCTACGGTCTGCGCTCTCCGTCGCCAAATTGGATCCGTCCCGTCATGGATGGGAGGATTGCCGTCGTGGATCGGAATGGTGACGGCTACGGTTCGAATCCCTATAAAAATGACCAGATGTCGAAGAAAATCACTCATTTTCTGTTTGACCAAAAGCACAACGTTATGTACAATGTAAAATGTAAAAGAAATTGAAGATAATTGCACTGTGTGGTTTCCGCAAATTAACAAGTGAATGAAAATGGCTGTCTGCTTACTCAATGAAGACCTCATGCGTTTATGAGCATCACTTGAACTTTTGAAGGCGATGAACGAAAACACGATGGATCTACTACTTTTCAATCAACAAGTTCCTGATGATGTGATTGCCAACATCGAAGATGATCCAGCTGCCGATGGAGATGACGAAGACGAGGGCGAGGTGTTGATGGACAGGGTAGATGCCCATGGTAGGCGTAGGAGGAGGAGGCGGAGGCCAGAAGAGGGGGCAGGCCACGAAAGAAGAGGAAGTGGTGGGTTCGTCCATTCGGTACATATGATCGCCGCTTGCAATACGGTCACTACGACAATCTTATGCAAGAACTTGGAGTAGATGACCCAACCAGTTACTTCAACTTCTTGAGAATGTCACCAGCAATGTTCGAAGAACTACTGGTAAGAATCACGCCCACAATCCAGAAAAAAGAAACAAGGATGCGGAAACCACACAGTCCAGGCTTGAAACTGGCCATCACCTTGAGGTACCTGGCCACCGGAGAAAAGTACCCCTCTTTGCAATATGGTTTTCGAGTCAGCCGCCACTCAGTAGCGATCATCATCCCAGAAGTCTGTACTGCTATACACCAGGAACTGGCAGACGAGGTTATCAAGTTCCCTGAAGACGAAGACGGGTGGAGAGAAGTGGCAGCCAAGTTCGAGCGCAAGTGGAACGTGCCTCACGCCATTGGTGCCCTAGATGGTAAGCACATCAGAATTAGAAAACCTCCACAGTCTGGAAGCAAGTATTATAATTATAAGAATTTCTACTCTGTGGTCCTGATGGCTCTAGTGGATGCAGACTACTGTTTCATGTTTACCGATGTGGGTGGTGTTGGCCACCAGTCTGACATGCAGCTCTTCAACAATTCTGCTCTGAAGAAAGGCCTAGATGACGGTCTGATGCGCCTGCCTCCACCTGACAGCATGACCAACGACAATCAGCCAATGCCTTACTTCATCCTTGGGGACGATGCATTTGCTCTCGAGACTACCTCATGAAACCTTTCAGCCAGCGAAGTTTGAATCCTGAACAACGAATATACAATTACCGAATCTCTCGTGGACGTATGGTGGTGGAGAACGCCTTTGGTATCCTGGCCCAGCGTTGGCAGTGCTTCCCTAACCACAATGCAACAGGACCCTGAGAACGTGAAGAAGATTGTTCATGCTGGCATCTGTCTACATAACTTCATCAGGATGAGGTTGGCCAGAGACAACGTGGCAGATTTGGCTCAGGAGTTGAACCTGATCGTGAGGATGAAGGTCACGACATCATTTCGGTTCCTGGCGAGAGAACGCCAATCTTGAGCCACTGGATGCCAGGCACCAAGGTGTGAGGGAACTCGAGGCGGCAAAGAGGCAGCGCCAGACGTTGGTGGCCTACTTCAACTCCCCTGCAGGTGCGGTCCCATGGCAAGAAGAGCGCGTCCGAGCACGTATGCAAGTTCATCTTCCAATTGATGAAAACACTCAGGATGAAACAATGGACACTCAAGAGCAACCTTCTCAAGTGTAAAAGAAAGTTGTGTTTCATTGTGTGGTAAAACTTGTTGAAAATTGAACATTGAACAAGTCTCTCAAGTTGTGATATTTTTGTGTGACCAAAAGAAAAGACTATTACTACGACATGAAGCCAGTGTTGTGTGATAAAAGTTGTTAAAAATTTGCTACTGTGGGTTTGACATTCCATAAAAAAATAAACTGATGAACTTGTGATAATTTTGTGTGAAAAAGAACCAAGACTGTGACGACATGAAGCCAGTGTTGTGTGAAAAAAGTTGTTAAAAGGTGCCACTGTGGGTAGGACATTCCATAGTTGTGAAAAATAAACTGATAAACATGCTGAAGTGTTATATAAACTTGTGTGACACGGTTGTCATGTTGTGGACTAAAAACAATTTTCATTTGTGTGTGGCCATATGTACTTCTAAAAAGATTGATTACATTTTAACTGATGTAATTTTTATTGTGAGTGCCATTGTATGTTACGAAATAAAATTGTGAAGCACTGCAAATTGTAATGTGCTGATTGATAAAATTAGGTTTAGTTTAAGCTTTTGGTGATTACCAGGAAATTAATGTTGTACGTCGACAAAACAAGAAATAAAGATGTGTATAAATAGTGTTTTATTTCTTGCTTTATTTCAATTTAAAAATAAGACTTCAAATGTAAACTTTACTAAATAATAAAAATTCATTTAAATTAAAAGAAATTAAAAAATAAATTACGATAGTGAATAAAGTTAAAGGTTAAAACTATTAAAATTAATAAATAAAATAACACACATTTTTGGGGGATTTGTTCAAGCCAATCCGGCCGTTATATATTGCCCTGCAACCAAACCGGCGGAACCAGTTCTGACAAAGGCCGGAGGCGCTTTCACTCCGGTAACCGTTTTAGACTCCGGTTGCATCATCCCGTCACCGGGAGCTATGTAATTTAACTGTTCTCGATCATTCCGGCGGAGGATTTTCACAACGGCCCGGAGTATTTCACGACGGGCCCGGCGTATTAGGACGGGCCCGGATTCAAAGTTGCTGAACCGGTTTGGCGAGATTCCGGGACAGCCTCCGGTTGGCTCCGGGTGCTAATAACCGGAGGATTTTGACGACGGGCCCGGAGGATTTAGGCTCCGTTTCTCGCTAATGTTTACAAACAAACACTGCCACAGTCCGGGTACATAGCAGCCCGGAATCAGCATATTCCGGGCACCCCCTAAAAATGTTTAATCCGGCCGGAGTCTTACAGATTCCGGGCTAAGTGTAATGGGGGGGTAACATGGTTACAAATAGAACTAACTTAAATTATAAATAACATTATAATCCATTTTCACAATGTATAATTTCCCTAGAAATACAAGAGACTATAGAAGATGAAGATGTTGAAGCTCCAGATGGCGGCTTTGAAGGTGCTTAAGTTGATGCTAGCCAGTGGAGACGGCCATATACGCAGAAGAGATTTGGGGAATAGCCTTGGGTCACTCATGATCGTCGTCTGCTGTATGGTCATTTAACAAAGCTAATGAACAAACTGAGAATAGGTGACCCAGATAGTTACTTTAATTACATGAGGATGACGCCTGCCCTCTTTGAAGAGATTTTGCATAGAATAGCGCAACGAATAACAAAGCGAAACACTGGATGGTATAAAAAGTATTACTCCGGGCTGAAGTTGGCTGTCACCCTCCGTCATCTGGCAGCAGGTGATAAATACCCTATAGAGGTCTATGATTGCAGGGTTAGTCGTTACACCATCACGGCGTTCTTACCACAAGTTTGCAAAGCAATACATGAAGAGCTTTCTGACGAAGTGATGGACTTACCACAGAATGAAAATGCTTGGTGAAAAGTGGCTGCAGAATTCTTCGTCATGCTTCGTCTGTCTCGATCGTGTCCCGTGACCTACAATGTCTCTGACGGCTCGTACATCTCTGTGACTTGGCATGCTTCTTCTTCAGACTGTTACGTAATAAATATTGACACATTCCAGCTGGAAATGTTGTTAAAATTGGTTCAGCAGTATTCAACCAAGTAAATGTCGACCAGAGCCAAGAATGGATGAATGGTACTGGAAAGAGAAGTGGTGGCATACTAAGAATAACTAAAAATATATCATCATTAAGTCGCTGGACATTATCGTTTAATCTAAGATTGGAAATCGCAAAAGCTACTAAAGAATTGTATGGCTTATATGAGGAAGTCACAACTCCTCATAAGGAATGCAACATTTCAAAATGAAAAAAAAACACAGAAGCACGGTTAAAAGCAGATCAATGAACACAAGAAATAGCCGATTCCTTTTGTCAAGCAGTAACAAGTGGACAGGGTGAAGCTAGAATGAAATAATTAACAGATGAAGTACAGAACCACATTTCAAACAATATATCAATACAATATACATGTATCACGAACAATGAGTTACCCGAGTCAGCCATTTAACTTATAGTGAAGGTACCTTGGTGTTCAGCATTTTACATGTTACCCAAAATTCATAAGGATTGGAATCCGCAAAGATATGTTGTTCCAAGCATTTCTTGCCCTACTTATATTTCAAAATATCTTGGTTCTATTCTTAGGCATATAGTAGAGAAATGTGACAATATGTAGATATGTGATATTACAAAGTTGCACTGTAATATGTTTATACAGCTATCCAATCAAGGCTAGGTTGCGCTGAAAAGCAGCACCTATGAAGTCTCTTTCAACAGGACTGTTTCAACTGGAAGTGCCACATGTTAGACCCAGCAATTTGTGCTAAAGTGTAGATGAAGTGTCCTGGATTCAGTGTATCAACTGTATCATGTCTTGTTGATTGAGGCAGATACCATAGTCACATGTATTCGGCCGTCATATGGAGTTTTCGTAAGAGCCATTTTAGTTTTACCGGGGAACGTAGAATGTATCTCCAGACGTTTCCTCTGTATTTTTCCATCCATTTTGACCACATTTCCATTGTTTACAAATAGCATATTTTCCCCACTCGAAATACAGCATATATGTGCACTAACAGCATAGATGTTTACTACAGAATCAACATTGAACCTCTTGTCCAGCATTCTATAACTCGTGTAAAGTCATTAAGCCATTTGGTTAGTTTATATCAACAACTTTCAATGTCAGCTTTTTTCATTTCCGAAAATGGACATGACAAAACCACAATAGACGTATAGCTCGCCATTGAAATATCATGCTCGCCACCTTTTTTTTGGATAATTTAATAATAAATTCTTATACAGCCAAATTTTCAAAGAGGGGCCATTTATGGTTAAAAAGTTATTAGACACCAAAGATTACTAAAAATATAAACAATCTCACAGAGCTAAATTACTGGTTGGTCAAGACTAGTAGTTCGGCTATGTTTCCTGAGGGCACTAGCTCTTAATCACGTCATCAGCTTGACACAAGCGTTCCCGCGTTTTAGCAGACATTTTGGTGAGTGAATATTTATTTTTTAAATATCTGCATAATATCTCGTACATCAATACATCTAAGTAACGTTGAAATCGAAATATTAATTTCATAACTACTTTGTCCATTTTAATTTAATCTAAGTATAGATCTATAGCAGTGTACGTGTAGTTGTCGCATTGTGGCAGTGCTGTGAGTACGACCACAGGAGCAATTTATAGAGATATGATGCTGTTTTACTTGTGCAATCAAACCTGAACCGTGCTACCTATACGGTTCTGGTTTGATTGCACAAGTAAAACAGCAAAATATCTCTAAACTGCCCCTGTGAGTACGATTCCCTGGTGAGGCAGTTTTTTTAATATTTTAGAAAAATGGCTAACATTTTGATAACTACGCAAGGTAATGCTGATGCTTAATAAACAAAGGCTACCAGAGGAGCACGGCACTAACCGGTTAGCAGTTGATAAATCGACCAATCACCATGGACGTCACCCATTACCAGTTAACAACTCGTCCAATCACAACGGTGTTTGAGACGGTCGCACGGCTATAAGAGCATGGTTGGATTGCAGCTTGCTTCATATGTCGTTTGTATAGGTGTAATGGTCAGTGGTCTATATAAGGACCAGAAAGGCAACAAACGATCTGTTTGCTGTTTGTCACGATGGAATTCAATCCCATTTCACAAGTAGTACATTATTTTAAGGGCGAAAGCCACCCACTTTCTAATTTTTACAACTGTGGTATGATTTACAACGGAGTTGCTTTTGCCGGCGTAGAACATCATCACCACAGAATGAAGTTGGCGTGTCACTACGAAGACAACAGCGTGGCGAATGGTGTCTTGGAGTTGAAGATGGGGAAAGAAGTCAACCAATATTCCAGAAGATGGATACCAGAGGGAGTTGAAAATACAAGGTATTATAACTTTATATTGCATATTGATTTATTTTTTTGAATACTATTAGGCACTCTACTTGATATGATATTGCCTCATGGAATGAGCACAAAACAAGTTTTGAGCAATACAATTGAGCCCTTGATATTCAGGGTGCTGTTAGGTGATTGAATGATAGAAGTAATGATAATGATACAGTAATAGTAAGATTGAAACATTGAACAGGTGACAGACTTTTCCCTTATATTCTCTTGTATTGATAGATACAGTGATAATAACATGATTACATCAGGCCGATGATAGACTTTTCACATTGCGTGCCTGCAATATATTTTCAAAAAAGAATGATCACATAATGATACAGTGATAGTAACATGCAAAGATTGGGCACACACACATATATAATATTTTTTTTTTACTTTTATAGGTGGCTCAGTGTCCGTATGGAAGTGATGAGAGAGCTGCTTGCTGAGAAGTTCAACCAGTGTGAAGACTTCCGCCAGCGCCTCGCCTGCCACGGCAACTTCGTCGAGGATACCAGCAACCACATTTGGGGTCGTGGTAAAAGAAGGGTTGGGAGCAACACCCTAGGCAAACTGCTCGCGGAATTGAGGGACTGTAAGTTTAAAACTGTTTGTGTCATCAGCGACAGCCACATTCGCCAGATCATAGACAGTAAGCTCTCATTCCCATTGCCAGGATGCACATCGGCAGTGGTCGAGTATGGCACAGCATGCCGTGCCGACGGGGAAGTTTTGTTATGTCTGGCCCTGGTGAACCCCTGCCAGGGCATACAAAAAATACAGGAGAGGATGCAATTGTACAACCATTTATTTCATGGGGTAGACCATGTGGTGACTTAAGCGGGCTGCAACGACGACGTGCTAAATGGCATGTGCGCCACCGACATAGTAGCTCTCCATGGACAACTTGACTTGTCACTGAAAACATTGTTGCCTTGAGCCACCGTGTGGCATACAGAGTTATTGCCAATAGTGGCTTTTGGCCGTGATATGGACAAAGTTATTGTTGCGGTCAACCGCAAGCAAAGAATACTTTACAATAACAAAGTTTTATTGAATGGCTTAAGAAGAGGTGGTATCGCGAAAAGAGAAAAATTTGTGTGAATGACCCACTACACTTAAACCGTCAAACTAAAAAAGAACTGTTCAAGAGAATTTTAAAAAGGTTGTTTTAATGGGTTCTGACATGTAAATTGCTTCTGTCTTATATTATTATCATTTTGTTACTGTGTCCATTGTTTTATATATGTTACTATATATTACTATATATGTATATTAGATCATGCGTGCATTTTATTAAACATGCACTCTGTGGTACAATTTTTAATAATCTGTTAATATGTTATGACAGTAATATGACACTGTCAAAACCCTCTTGTAGATCCGGGATGTTTGGGTTGCAGAGCTAAATACAGAATGAAATTATACTGTCACACTACTGTGTGCAGATCCCAGGCGGGAGTTGATTATATATATCATCCCCAGTTTATACAATGCCATCCCTACATAACCACCATATATATATGTTGCACTTTTAAATTATTACAGTAGAAAATCACGGTGCACATGAAATATTTACAGACCAGTCAACTTCAGACCCTACTCGCCCGTACGAACGTCGAACCAGTGTGAAATTTGACGAACTAACATGTCTGTATCTGATTTTCGTGCCAAACTTTTTCTGGACCAATTTTTGTTTGCAAAATTATGGTTTAAAAAATTGTTTACACAATTACCGTGAAAAATCTAATGTTTATTACCACTCGCTTGTTAATGATAGCTCTGTGAAACCAACGACCATAAAATATGTAATTGACAAATTGGATTCAGATTAACATTCATCTGGACACTTTAAATACTTCGTTTTGGCAGCTAATGCGAAAATCTATGAAAGTATATCTGATATCAAACTTAAATACCCAGAAAGATATGTGGTTAATCCCTTTCATAGGAGACTGGCATACGCTTTTGAATTTTCAGTCCGTTCTCATTAAGATCTTTTGGGATGCGGGTTTGGTAGACATTGCCAAAACTTTCATAGAGGCTGAGTTTTGAAAAAGCTTAAAGAATGTAAGCAGTTTGAAAGAAACAATCACTTTCTATTACAAGTATGGGAAGCAATATATCGCGTTCAAGTTGACGTTTTCATGAATTCCAGAGGTGATGGTATGGTTAACGACTTTCGAGGAACAGAATTATCTACCTGAGATTGGCTTAAATAGAGAGAAAAGACAGGAATTTTGACCTTCATGACATTGAGGCTTCACCCAATAAAAAGAGACTGATTGCTCTGCAAAATTGTCAAATCGAGACACGTGTCTCACCCAATTTATAAAAATGAGACAGATGAGAAAAAAGCGAGACATAATGTGGCAATCTTTTGAGAAATTGAGACATAATTACATATATTTATAAAACTAATTGGAGGCATGTAAAATGTATATTATGTTTTCATTTTACCATCTCAATTTGTCACATTTTATATCTGAGCCATAGGAAACAAAATGGAAGGGGGGGGGGCACATAATGTATGCAGTCACTCTAGGGCCCACCACATTTGATCAGCAGTTTGCCAATCGCTTTTCTTGTTATCCGGAATACAAGATATAATTAGATGAGGCACGGGAGACGAATAATTGTTAAGATTTCGGAACAAAAATGTGACTCTGGTTATCACCATGACAGTTCCTTACCCGCATCGACAAACGACTGCTTTCATTGGTCGAAATCAGGTCGCAGCCTCGATCAAGCGCACAGCATAATGTCAGCTTCATAAAGGCGCTATCCATATAGAAGCTGGTAGCATTGTAGCCTAAATCGAACACGTTTCCCAGCGATTTGTGCCAGTGGCGGTGGCTACAATAGGGGTTTTGTATGTAAACAAACATGGCTTTGCCCGTGAACGATTCGAATATATTATTTCTTTATATTTTGAAGTCTGATAATAAACCAAATAAACTGCGACACAGACGTCGCGTCCATAGTCTAGAATTGTGACAAACAGCATTTTTATGGGGGAAAAGTCGCAAAATCGCGGTCCAGAGCAATCACTGAAGAGAGCATCAGAGGGTGTGACCACAGGCTCATCTCACAGCACATATGGGTGAAAAATAAACATTTCCCCAGGGGGAAATCATGTAGGAGAAAATAAAGTAAGAGATAAGAAAGTCATGAAGGATTATGGTAGGTGCCATAATTCTAGCTATTTTCAAGACTCGATACCAAGCTAATGATTTTGAGATATTTCAAGGATGGGATGGAACCTAAACTGAAGGCAGTGACTATGGTGATGAGAGAGCAGAGACCAAGCAATGTAAAATCACAATATCTAGAATTTAGTGTGAAGACGTCAAAAATCCACATAGGTTTTATTTTTCAGAGAATGGGGAGCAAGCACACTCCCGGGATCTGCCATGGATAAAGTGACGGGTTATTATATAATAAACAAAATTGAGAAAAAATTTGTATTGCACAAATTTATCTTCTCCCTATACACTTGTTGCCACAAATTTCTTACACATGTCAACATCACTAGCAGATCCAGGTTTTTAAGGGATCTTTTTTTTTCTTTTTTTTTTTTACATGAGACGAAAAAATAGAGATATAAAAATTACACATTTGGGGGGGAAAGGGGGGGGTCGGGATCATACCCAACTACTGGATCTGACAATGAACATAGAAATATTTTTGGAGATTTTTTTTAATAAGAGATCAAACATCTAAACTTTTGCCACTCAGAAGGAAACAATCATTCTAAAGGGGTTAGAGAGCAAATAAAGAAGATAAAGTGTTTCTATGCCAGAACCTGCCCAAATGGGTGTTTAACATGCTTCATGGTCCTTGTGGTCATCCAATATGCATGCTAACTATCTTGTTCAGATGCTCGCTTTAGTGATCTGTGTCATTTACAGAGTGAGAGTTCACAAAATAGTACAGAATAAACATCCATTGAGAATAGCAATCAAATTTACACGGAATACAATTCTCCATAAACCAAGAAATTATTTAACTTGCTGTAAATGAGACATCATACAGAACAGTCTGAACTAAAAGCGGTTATTTGTTTATTTTGGTACTTTGATATGCATGTATAATTAGGGAGATTAACTGTTCAGAGTACCCTGACTCATCACAAATGACCCCTGATCATGCCACAATGACGCTAATGCCATCCAATATTAATACAAACTGTCCCACGCATGTTCTAGGACTTGCATAAAGTTAACGTGTAGTCACAAAATCCAATTTCTCTACACTGTGACCATTACTTTGATTATGAAAGAATTTTGATGTGAACATGAAGCAATGCAGGAAAATCCTCAACTGATGAGCACAAATAATTTGGACGTGTAACAATAAATGCTATGAATGCTATGATTGCATTTTATATGTTGAAAATAAAATGTAATAGTAATCCATTACAAGCTTAAAGGAACCACCCTCTGAAACATTATTAGCTCCTTTTACAATTCTTCCTCTTAAATATCTTAACGTCCGTCCACACTCATGAACAGTCACCCAATCTCTTAATGCACAGGACTCAACCTTATTGAGTCATCAATAATAATGTGATGTGAGACTAATAGCCACAGAAATATGAAGATAGATGTAAAATAGTAGAGAAAACCATGATAAACTATGATAACATGTACATGTAGGTGTCCAGTAAAGGACCAATGTGAACAATTTAGGTCTAAGTCTACCGGTTTCACAGGGACTAGCATTAACTTCCAGTGCTCATACACTGCCGACCGAAATGAATGACCATGGTCAATCTTGGCTTGCTTGTCACCTTATTTGGTCCTTATGTTCTCACAGACTGTGAGGGACAGCTTGTACAGCCCAAAGCCAATACGGATGCTGGTGTTACGAGAGCCTTCAATGTGTTGACTTCACACTAGTGCTGACAGGCAGTGCTTCAGGCGTCCCCTACACATTGCCAAGCGATACAAGTGTGAGGACAAGAACAAGAACAAGAACAAGAAAAAGAACAAGAAAAAGAACAACAACAACAACAGCAGCAGCAGCAACAACAACAACAAAAACAACAACAACACAGTGTTTTATTCCATCAATGTCCGAGGAAAGGATGTGCAGCCCTAGACACCAATTGTGACAGATTATATGAAAGCCACGTAAGAGTAAAACAAATTTCACAGTTCAGGCGAGAAGATATCAGGCCGAAGTAACAAGTGAAGCTCCAGAGCAAAAAACCAACACTGCCTGACGTGCCTCACCCACCTAATAGAAGAATCATCAGGCCACCTGCTAGACATCCATTGGCGAACAGGGGAAGGGAGTCCGGAAACGTAATTGAAATCAGCCCCAGACGCAGCCGTAGCCACAGTACTAGCGATACAAGAAATGTTCTTTAAAAGGACAACACAGAAAATGCGGAGAAAGGAAAAGACCCAGTGCCTACTGAGAAAAGAAAGCGCAGCGTGTCCAACGGGCAGGTTTCAAGCCCTGTGAAGTCGGGATCGAGGAACAATGAAGATGACCCGTTGGCAGTGTCAGCGGCTGCTCGAGTGATGAGAGATGTAGGCCCAGGCCCGGACCCAGGGGTGACAGTTGATGTATTGGATACGGCAACCAAATCCAAGCCTGACAACCAAGCTGCAGTGCTTTCAGAACTGAATAAAATAGAAATTAAGTTTGTGGACAACAGTACTGTTGTCCATAGCACTGCATCGTACGTGCCAAGGAAGAACTTTTTGAACAAGCACTTGGCCATATCGTCACAGATTGTCACTGCGCCAGTGGTGACTGGGGAGAACCTCTCCACTGCAGATATTAACCCTCTCGATGCCAGCCGTAAATCCACTATATATACCCTGAGTGCCAGACACGCATTTTGCGTGACGTGTTGTTCACTGTGGAGGTCTTCAATATATATTCTGGAGTGCATATATGCGCCCCGGCACTCAAAGGGTTAAAAAGTTGGGCTTTGGGCTGGATTACACCATGCTGTTGGCTAAGGCTAAGAAAATGGTGTAGTAAGAGTTATTGACTCTGACATGATAACATGGATATAGAAACTGAATTTGTGCACATATTCAAGTTGATGGTGCATGTTTACTTTGAATCCAGGGTTCACACAGATTTTGTACATTAAAATTCAACTACTTTTCAACACAGATTTTAATTTTTTTGAAGGAATTTTTCTAGATGTACCTAGTTTCATCTAAATAGGGTCTATGTAAAGATCAAAGATAACAATAATATGTAAATAATCGAGTTCTATTCTTCTTTTGCACACATCTACAGATATAGAAATCTTGCCATATTATTGTAGCCTGATGACTACTTAGTGCATGGGCCAGTGCAAATTTTGGTACCATCAGAGGGCGGAAAAGATTTCACATACCATTGGAAAGCTTAGAATCTCAGCTTTCCAATGGTGTGTGATAGCAATGCGAAACTCACAGCTTAACATGAGTAAATTCCACTCAAACATGACCACTATCCAGTGTGACTCATTGTTGCTTCAAATGTAGACTGACATTGCGAATGTCATCAATAGAGTTGTTGCTCAATAATGTGCTTATCATAAAATGGTATCCATGATGCCATTTATCATTGTGAAGCAAAGGTAGTGCCTTTATTATAATATAACTTATTCCTTTATACCTTTATTTTAGACATGACTTTTGTAGTTAATGAAGTGAAGAGTATTGTTTGGGTGCTACTGTCAAAAAGGCACTGACATTACCCTTCAATTTTGTTGATATCACTTGCTTTGGAGGTGATAAATTGAATATTTTGATCCATATTTTCACACCTGAACAACATTGTGCCTTCTACAATTACAAAAATGCCTAACACGGCCCTGTATGTTGAATACAAATATAGAATTTGTGTACATATAGTTGAAAATGTGTACCACGACCCTTCAAAGGGTCCACATTTCATTGATATGAGTTTCATGTTTAGTTATTGAATCACATATGGTGCATTGTTGGAAAAATATAGTACTTTTCATCAATGTGAAGTACTTGAATAAACATAATATTGATATTCCTCCATATTTCAAAGAATTTCTTTCTCATTTACTTGCTATCAAGGAGCATACACAAAATGATTCTTGCACAATTATTTTGCAATCCATAGGTCAAGATCTTTAATTTGAAATCACTGAAGGTCGTATTAAGCCACCCAAGCATATATTAATTCCATATGCAGTTAAAAGCCTTAGTGGCAATGTTGAATTGATTCAGTTTTTAAATAGATTGGGGCACAGTATTTCGTGTTCTAAACCTTTAGAAATTTGCACTGCTCTCTGTATGAAAAGAACTATCTGAGTGGTCACAATTTGCAGTTCCAGTGCCTGAATGCATTGTTTCACATGTAGATACTACACTTGCATTTGATAACATCGATCGAATAGAAGAAATGCTCACAGGGAAAGGAACTAGTCACAGAGTAAATGGTATTGCAATTCAAACCAAATTCTATGGTCCACATCTTCCCCCACTAAAGTAGAAATTGCCAAAAACTAAGCACAGAAGTTGACTTGAATATGTGGAAGACCTCCATCTTTCAGATTATAATCCAGGGCAACGTGCTGGGCCATCTAAAAAGGTCTCTCCCAGACACAGCCTATTCTGTTGTTCACAAAGAGTCCATGCTGAAGAACCTTATTTGGTGTTTGTGTTGTATCCATGATGATGAGAAGATCCCTGGCTTGACTGGATTTAATAGCATAGTCAGTCCAGGAATATACATTGTTGAAAATGTCCTCGGCTATCTTCCATCCATCAATGCACCAGCAACGTGCATGTCTACTGTCAAAGAGATTATGAGAAGATCACTTCAAATCAAGGATGATCTCAAGCTGTAAAGTATTGTGTGTGTCTTTAATCAGGCCCTCTATTCAAAAAGCCTGTGATGTGAAGTGGAAAGACAGTAATGAATATGAAAGTATAGTCTCATTGTGGTGTGGTGCTCATTCCGAGCGCAGGGTGTTTAGACTGTAGTTGTTGTAGTGTAGCCAGTAGTCTGCTTTTGCATGCCTTCTCGCTCCAGCTATAACCGCCATTCAGCCTCTGAGCGAAAAGGAAGGCCGAGTGCGTAAGTCCTCCCCTGGTGGATTTTACAGTTCTACTCATCAAGACTACACACTGCCTCCTCGTGGCGCACCATGGAAACTGGGACCTCGCGGCCTCAGGCTAAACTGTGTGGGATCTCAGAGCAGGTTGGGGGCCCCAGAGGTACATACCATCCCAACCACCTGCTGTCTTGTAGGTTGTGCCTCTTTGAGGCAAAGGCTCTGAGAAGAAACTCAAAAAAACCAATCTTGTTGCCTTGCAGTGTCCCATTGGGTTTGGGAAAGGCTAAGAGAAATAGTACTCTATACAAACTTTCAGTTGCAGCCAGCTGCTAAAATGGTATCTTTAGCGCCAGAAAGGGCATTCGGCTGTAAAAAAATTTTTGCTCCAACGTAGTTTATGGTAGTTCGTAGGGTACTAGATTTAGTGTAGACGGGGCCGGCGACAAACCTGTTGCTGGTGTCGTATTCGGTAGGGGTTGGGAAGAAAAGTGGGGCCAGCCAGACCATCATCCAGCGAAATCCCCACGACATTCTTCTAAACCGTTAGCCAACGCATGAGGAAGTTTAGGGTAGGTACGCTCAACGTGAATACCCTGAGAGGAAGAGTGTGCGAAGTAGTGGAAACAGCATCTCGCAGGAAAGTGGACATCTGCTGCATTAGAGACCAGATACCGCTGGTGGTGGATGCCGCACAATCAAGGGCAAGGACACCAGGTTCAAGCTTTTACCGGTCTGAAACGACAAAGGCACTGCAGGGAGGGGAGGGGGCGGGCAAAATTTTAAGGTTGGCCCCGGGAAA